>CAJQZJ010031511.1:7761169-7786700 GCA_907164525.1 Lophiomys imhausi
AGATACACAGACACATACACAAACACACACACACAGAAACACACACATACGGATACACACATACAGATACACAGACACACACACACACAGACACACACACACACACCCCTCTCCACTATGTGCATTAATCTCTGGCACTCAGATTAATAAATGAAATAAGTCTATAAAATTTAAAAAATTAAAGGGGCTTTGAAGTTTACAGCCTGATTTAGCACCGCATGGGGCTTGTCAGCAAGGCTGAGCCAGAGCTCAGAGCTTTCCTTCTATGTGAGGAAAGAACACGCTTATCTTTTTAAAAAAACTGCCACAGTCCTGTGTTTACCTGCATTGCCGTAGCCATGTGTTTCATGTGCCCAGAGAGAGGAAGAGAGGGCAAAGGTGGACCCGCAGGTCACTTCACACAGGCTAGGTGGAGCGGGTGATGACAAGAGGAAGCTCCAAATGCCTTGGGAGACATAGAAGTTTCTCTAAGCCAAGAGGCCGCCCTTGTCCTATGCAAGGCTGTCACTAGCACCACTCATAGGGTTAGTTGGCGATGGGTCTGTCGTGGGTGCACGAGATCATGATGGTGGCCTCACTCACTTCTTCATCTGCTCCTACTTCATCCACCAAGCGTGGCAGGGAAACTTGGCTTCACTTTTGGCCCGTACCAAAACTTGGGTGCAAGATAGAGCAGATGGACCCAGTGAGTCCCCACTGAGCTTGATACTTGCTCCTTTGCTGTCTGAGATCTGGGGCAGCTCTGGTCTTTCATGTGTCACCTGGCTCATCTCAGAGACGTCCCAAGATACAGCAGAGCAGAGGCCCTTCAATGCATTTTTCAGACAAGGACATGGAGGTGACTTCTTGTCACCTGCTGGGTGGGGCAGCCACTGCCCAGGTCCACACATGGCTGAATACCCTGTCTCATCCTAAAACACTGCCTCCAGTTTCCACCCTGTCCTGAGCTCTGCAGGTTAGGTCCTGAGCTGTACAGCTCTCAGCTTCCTGTGCCTAGTAGTACCGGAGCCTTGTGGCCTGTGAATCTTCCTGGCCTTCAAGCTGATGGTGGGTGTCTGCAGAATGCGTACTCTCTGGCTGAGGGATCCTGAGGAGCTGGCTGTGAGGAGGGCTGCCCAGCAAGTGGACTCTGCTAGCCTGAGGGAGACCGTGAGTCCTCTTTCTGTATACCTGCTTCAGGGCTCCTGGGGCCTCCTTGGGAGAGGGTAATGGAAGCTACAGGTACCTGGCTTTTTACAAGCTCCTTCAAGGCGTCACCTGGCTTCCCTCTTTTTGTTTGCTGGGAAGCAGGCGGGACCCTGTTATTAAAACTGTTCATCAAGAGAGAGTGCAGAAACAGAAGAAGCAGTTGGGACCGGGACACAGAGGACAGAGAGCCCCAGGCTGTGTAGGTATGTCTCCTCCAGGCCAAGTGGGGACCAGGTAGGAGGGCTTCCTTCCACATCCTAGCATCTGCACTGTCCTGAATGACCATGACAATGAACACTCGTGGTATTCACCCCAACCTGGGCTCCAAGGCTTGCCTGGTGATCCCATCACCTCTGTGGTGCAGAGTAGTGTTCTCACTCGGCAGAGGAGACATGGGGGAATTCAGAGAGGCCAGCCAGATTGCTCTAGTCATGTGGTAAGCAGGAGGGACTGAGACCATCAGTGATGCCACTCTGTGTTAGCAACCAGGTCTCATCTAGATCTGTGCACCTGGGCCTGGGTCATTTCCTGGATCTTTGAAGTCTGACCTCATCAAGAGCTTATGAGGCAAGTGACATCGTTATTTCCATTCTGCAGAGGAAGAAACTGAAGCCTGGGACCACACAGTTAATAATTAAAACCTGGTTGAAAGAGGTACCACACAATGAGAGATATTCTGTGCCAGGCATCCAGCAATGCTAACCCTGGTTCCTGTTTCAGGGACTTTGTCAAGTTTTCTCATTCTCGTGCAGTATCTCACTCCCCCAGTCTTGCACTTATGGACTCAGTCCTCAAGGACTTACTAGCTTCAGGGCCATGAAGAGCTTGGTGATTGTCCCCAGCACCCAGCCTGGCAGAGTTCAGGCCCACCATATCTAAGAAGACCTTGACAAGCTCCATGGTCTGTAATGTCCCTGTCACAGAGCACTCCTGGTTGGAACCTTTACTGGTCCCCAGATTCACGTGTTGGTCATTTGTTTCCCCAGGAGGTGGTAATATTTTGAGAGAAGGCTAAAACTTTAGTAGATGGGGCTGGCTGGGAGAGGTAGATTCCTGGGCAGTTTTTGAAGCATATATTTGTTTGTTTTGTTTTTTGAGATAGGGTTTCTCTGTGTAGCTCTGGTTGTCTTGAGACTCAGTCTGTAGACAGGCTGACCCTGAACTCACAGAGATCTGCCTGTCTCTGTCTCCCAAGTGATGGGATTAAAGATGTCTTGTTTGCGATTCCTTTCTATTTGTTCTCTACTTCTTCTTCAAGACTGGGTGAGAAGCCTCTGCCACCCACTCCTTCTGCCATGATGCTTTGCCTTATCTCAGACTGAGGGCAATGGACCCCATGGACCTTGGATTGAGACATGAGAAACCACAAGCCAAGATAAGCCTATCTTTCTTCAAGTTGTATCATTTAGGTATTTGTCACAGCAGCAAGCCTGACTAAACAGGCGCCTGAATGACCCTGGAGTAAGAGGTCTGTGAAGCCTCTTATTATTAGCAATATCAATAACACCATCAACAATATCAATGACATAATTACTGACATCAATACAGCAATGTCAGTGGTCATCAATCAACAAAACCAGTGACACTATCATCAAAAACATCAACATCATGACACAATCAACATCAATGACAGTATCATCACCAACATAATGACACTATCATTGTCAATGACACCACCTTCAGCAACAGCAACATCATCATCAATGACACTGTCATCATCAATGACATCATCCACAACATCAGTGACATCATCATCAATGATTATCAGCAACATCACGATAAATGATGTCATCTTCAACAATGTTAGTGTCAATGACTCATTACCATCAACACATTGCCATCAGTGGTTTAAGCACCAGCCATGACATGGTTTCACTGGTGGCAAGATCTGAGCCAGCTGCTGTCTGCTTGTCCAGGGTCTTCTAGGCACAGACTGACTGCCTGGATTGTTCCACCTTGTGAGGGATCACCCTGCTCTCATTATTCCTGACACACAGATTAGGACTCTGGAGTTCCATGAGGTTAGGTTTTCTTGCCTAGTTCACAGGGCAAGGATTAAGTCCAAGGCATGGGCTTCGATGCCCACAACACATTACACACTGTCAGCGGTTCCCACACATCCCACCTCTGTGTGTACAATCAGTGTGATGGATCAACATTGGGTTGTGAACCAGCTAAAAACAACCCTGATCTCCTTCCCACCCCAGGCTTCACCAAGGTGTGCACCCATTCATTCTCCAGTAGTTGGGACTGAAACCTAACTTTTTAAAATTATTCAACACTTATTTATTGGTAACTATATTCACTTATAACAAATATAAGCACTTATTTAACTACTAACCCTACAAATGCCTACAACCCCTATGACCTAACCACTAAAACCTATTGATAACTATTACAACTATTTTCCTAACCTTTTAGAAGGATACAGTCTCTGGGGCAGGTCCTCAGTCATCAGGAACATAGTCTCTGGGGTAGACCCTTTAATGCACTTAGCAGTCTTTCTTCTGGAATATCTCAGATGTAGATCCTTCAGGGTAAATTGGCTATGGTGGTTTCACCTTAAATAAGGCTTGAGGTTTTCTTCTCTCTGATAGACCTCAGCCGTCTGTAGGCCAACTTATTTCCTTCGTATCAGCAACTCTGCTGCTCTGCCTTAGTCTTTAAAGCTGGCCACAGTTCCGTTCAGGCCACTGTTCGGACAGGTCAAACCCCTCTAGGCAAAAGCTGAGCCACAGGGTTTAGTCCTTGGCCTTTTGCTGTCTTGCTGAGGCTTTCTCTGCTCACCAGCTTCTTTCTGTCTCAGGGAGATCTGGCCATCAATCCACCAGCACTTTCTCCATCAGAGGATACAAACTACTCGTTGTCTTTTCTAGCATGGACTCGCTAGCATCGGAGCTCTCTAGCATGGAGCTCCCTGGGCTCCATCCACTTGTCCTTAAATAGGATCTCTCCTTGTTCCACCTGCTTCAGCTCAATCTGGGCTCTGCCCACTTAGCAGCTGAAAACAATGCCAGGCCATAAACCTTGTTTTTAGTCCATAGAGACTCCCCTCGTATCACCTGACTTCATCCTTGTTTTTAGTCCATAAGCTGATAAGCTAATTGTCCACAGCCAAGTTGATCTTCTTGCCTGGGATTAAAAGACTGTATCAGAAACCCCTAGATATTTACTGAATCTAATTTATATTAATCTATCTTCCCTTACACGGGACTTCCTGGAAGAGAAAACAAAGTCCCATGCCCTGCATCAGCCCCACATCTACTGAATATGAGGCCAGGGACCAAGCATCCTGCTCTCCTGCCATCATTCTGTTCCCCACTGCTGTTTGCTCTGGAGTAGAGCACACTCTGCCCCTAGCTTCCATGGCCTGCTGTGGCGACAGCCTCTGTCCACGGGTGGGGAGGTGTCCTGCTGACCAGTAGCATAACAGACTCAGATGTTTTGAAGGTTTGTTGTGCTGCTGAGGTCAGGATCCCCTGAATGGGTGAGAGGAGATGGAGCAGTGGAGGGCGAGGTGTAGAATTCCTTAGTGTATGAGGAGCTATCAATTTTATCGATCGTTTGCAAAGAGCCAACTTTTTGTTTCATCGATTTCTATTGCTTTCTGTTTTCAACATCATCGATTTCAGCTTTTGTTTTCCCTCTTCTGATCACTATGAGTGTTTGACTTTTAGTTTTGATTCTTCTTTTAGGATCTAGAAGTAGGAAATTTGATTATTGACCTGAGATTCTTTCTCTTGTCCGAGGCAGGCATTTAGTGTTGTAAGAGTCCCTCCGAGCACTGCTTTAACTGTCCCACACATTTTGGTCTGCTACCTCTTCACTTTTATTTTGTTCAGTGTAGTTTTAAAAATTCCCCTGAGACTTCCTTTTTGACTGACGGGTTAAGTAGTTGCCAAGTGTTTGGAGGCTTTTCTGATGCCTTTAGTTATCAACCTCCAGCTGGAGCTGATTGGACTGAGAACACTGACACTGGCTAGCTTTCATTTGAAGTCTCTTTTCCCACCAAGGACATGCTTGCTTTGTTTGGTTTTTTTTCCCCAGTGGGTTTTACAAGAAATGTGGGGTTTGCTGTCATAGTGTGGAGGACCACTGTGAATGTCATTAGACATTAGGTTTTGGTGTTGCTCATGTTTCATAATTGAACAGATTTCTGTCTAGTTGTTTTATTGTTGCTATTGAAGCATCCAGCTACAATTGTGGGTAACACCTGTTTTAAGCATTTTGTGTCTGTGTTGTTAGGTGTCTATATATTTAGAATGTTTTAAATTTTGGAAGGATTGACATTTTGTTATTATAGTCTCATTCCCTCTGTCATACTCTATCAGAGGTTAATGTAAACCCTTATACTTTCTGTGGATTAATGCTTCATATTAATTTTTTTTGTTTTTGTTTTGTTTTTTATTTCAACTTACCCACATCATCACATCTGAAGTGATGTTCTTGTATCAGCTCTTGTTTGGACCCTGTTGCCTTATCCATTCTGTCGTCTTGTATTTCACCTGTTGTTTCTTTAGAAATCAATGTCAAAAATCAATTTTTGTTTTGAGGCAAAGTCTCACAGTGTAGCCCAGGTTGGCTACAAACTCATGAGCCCCTTGCCTCACTTCCCAAGTACTGTAATTGAAGGTGTGTGCCACTAGGCTTGGTTAATGTAATTCTTGTTATGTTGAGATTACCATGCTGGTTTTGTGCTCTGCTCATCCTCTCTGTCCCCTTCTCTCTTGTTCTGGTCTTTCTGTGTTCCCACTGAGCTCCTCTTTTGGTCTATCCAGGTGCTTCTGACTGTAAGTCTATTTTAGCACCTATAGTAGGCATTGTGTATATGAGGCTTTCTGTAGTCTGTTGACACCACCGTTACTGGCTTGAGTGAACAGAAGCAAGCTTCCTTTTTCAGTTAGCCTTCTCCTTACTGATTAAATATTTCTGTGTACTGATCTCGCCCCTCAACAGGATTGTGATACCACACACAGGAAACATAAGAAGGAAAAGCTGCCAACTGTGCTGCCATCTCTCTCCTTTTATTCTTCTTTCTTGCCTCTCCTACTGAATATCCCAGGATTAAACGTTGTTTTAATTACAATCTATTTGTATGTGTGTGTGTGTACATGCACACATATGTGTTCACATGTATGTGTAGATGAGTGTATGTGTGCACATGCCATGGCACGTGTGAATATCAGAGGACAACTGGAGGAATGGGTTCTCTCTTTTCCAACATGTAAGGTCTCAGGGATTATACTCAAACTATCTGGCTTAGTCTCAAGTGTCTTCATCTACAGAGCCGTCTCCAGACAACTCTCTTTCCTTTCCAGTTAGAGTGACTCTGTTAGGCATTCCTCAAGAGTAGAGTCACTGGTGACAAATTATCTTCATTTTCCTTCTCCTGAGAATGTCTTCATTTCTTTTCTTTTTTTTTTCAGGATATATGATGCTAGGTGACAGATACTTTTTCAGTACTTGAAAAGTATTGTCCCTTCCTTCTAACAGTATCTGAGATTTATGATGAGAGAGTCCCTGCCACCCTGCTTGTTTCTCTCTGTAGATAAGTTTTTGCTCTTCCTTGCCCCCTCTCCCTCCATGTTTTGTTTCCAGGATCTTGGTTGTGATGTGTGTGTGTGTGTGTGTGTGTGTGTGTGTGTGTGTGTGTGTATGTATGTAGTTCTTTTGAGTCCCTCTGCTTGGGGCTCACATACTGTCTCAAATCCATGTTTACTAATGCATGTATTGTGGAATTTAGGAATTTTTCAGCCACTATTTCTTCAAACACATCCTGGTGCTTCCCTCCTTTGTGTCCCCCTCTCCCTCCATCCTTGCATCTTCCTTTCCTCCCTTCATCTTGCTATCCTTCAGGGACTCTGAGGATGAGACAAGCGGCCCAAGATCACTAGTCCCCGATGCTTTGCTCGTTTCCTCCTGGCGGTCTCCACTCTGTTACTCAGGTGGAATGAGCCCCACTTTTGTATCTTTAACTTCAGAGCACCCTCTCTTGCCTCTTCACCCTGCTGTGCGACCATGCACCGAGCTTTGAACTTTTGGCTGCTGTAGTTTAACTGTAGTTTACTGGGGGAATGAAACCTAAATAAACCTTCACTTACTCTTAAGTGACTTATAGATCCCTAAGATGAGAAATCCCACCCAGGAAGTACAGTATGAAGCTTCCACCAGTCTTTCCCTGTGAGTTGTGATAACAGTTGCCTAGGTGACTCTACATGAACCTGGGGCTACCATTGCTGAAAATGCTGAGTCTCACTTAGCCTACAGCTAACAGATGAGGATGTTCAGTATCTGTCTTCACAGTATGCCCATCTCCTTCACCGGTTAGCCTTTGGATCACATCCTGCTTGGCTCTGTGTTGACTGCCGAGAGATGCTTTATTGGGAACCGTGATGCAGGCTGAATTTGGCCTGGCTTTAGCTCACCTCTTTCATCCCTGTTCAAGGCTACAGACTATGTTATCCACCATGACCAGAAACTTTAGATGATGAAAGGAGTGAGGAGAGTTCTGGAAGGCCCTGCTTCCCTCAAAAAAACTGAACGTGCCTCCATTCATTAGCCCATACCCCTTCTTCACTATTCCTGTCCTCTGCGTCCCTTGTGACTGTGGACTGAGAGGACTAACTGATGATCAAAGCTCTTTTCCTTACTCTCTTATCTCCCCCTTCTCCCTCCAATAACTCCTGTCCAGCTTTCTTGTCTTTTCTAAAAGAGACCCCCGAGTTTTAATTAGGGTGGCATATGTGAGCATGGGGAGCGTGGCCAACGTAACAGTGGCTACACTTCTGAAGAAAATGACTCCTCCTTCCCCAGAGGTCACCGGCCACCAATAGTTCTTCAGCTAGGAGTGAACTGATGGTTGACTTTATATGGACCCAGGCTTGTGTAGGTTTTGTGCAGCTATCCTCTGGATGCTGGGGATGGCAGGCAAATGGTCTCTAACTGGCCATACCCCACCCCTCACTGGTGTTTCTCCAGGCTTCTCTTGTATCTTTCTATGCAATGTTTGTATCTGAGGGCCTAGATCCTTGCCATTCATCTTACTGGGGTGTGGAGGCTTTAGGGTGCATGTTAAGTCATGAATGACCTCTGCACTAGCTGCAGTCTAGCACAAAGCTGGAATGGTGCCCAGTCCACGCAGCAGGTGGCCCAATGGAGGTTGGCCCTTGTGCAGGGTGTAACTTTGGCAGCACCGGGGCAGGTGGACTGGAAAGACGCCTGCAGAGCGCATTATTGCGCAGGAATGCAGAGCCTGGGCTGTGAGTCCAAACGGGGCCATTCTGTGAAACTTCTCAACACTAGGCTTCCATCTCTGAGCGAGAATAGCTCACAGCTTAACATCCTGTTTCCCAGTACGTTGATGGCTCCGGTGGACAAACTCGTCAGCAGTTTTTCTTCACGTTCTCAGTCCTTTAGGCATCATCTTCGTTCTTTATTTGATAGTTCTGCAGTCAGTGCTTATTGCCTTAATAATCATAAAAGCGTTATTTTTATATTTTTTAAGCAATTCTTCTGCACTTCATACTGAAGGAGGCAGTACCTCATCTCCAGAACACCCCCGACTCACCCTGCAGGAAGGACGATTGTCTAGGACGTTTCTTGAACAGTTGTTAGTCACCCAGTTGGGTGTGTTCATGTAGACAGTTGCGCTTTCTGATGACTGCCTCCGACTCTCCCCCACTCCCACTTTGTGGTGAATCAAGCCCCGGGGCCAAGCTTGGCAGGTAAATGTGCTGCCTCTGAGCCCCACCTCAGCTTCCGTAATTGGCTTCCCATGGGTTTCCTATGTCTCTGAGCCTGCATCCCTTGAGATTTCTCTTTCGAGGGTATCAATCATTGGATTTGGGTGCTCCCTAGACCAAAGATGGCTTCATTTCAATGACTTTAACTCCTCTGTGCAAATACCTCATTCTCCAACAGGCTCACCTTCTGAGATTCTGGGTGGATCTGGATCTGGGGGACACTGCTCACTACAAGTTTCTGGTGACATAACACATACACAAAGAATCCCTTTCCTCCTCCTCTAGAGAGTAGCTGCCCTATGACCAGAGGTGTCTTTGTGAAATGGGGGGCCAATGGACAGTCCATGCCCCTGCCCTGGCTAGGGCCAGTCAGGAGAGCAGCTAGGCCTGTCCTGCCCGTCTGGAGATCAGATCTGTATACCAGGAATGACCAAGGTTTGTTTACAGCAGCGCTTATCAACTTGTGGGTCATGACCCCCTTGGGAGTCAAATGACTCTTTCACAGGGGTCAAATATCCGATACCCTGTGTATCACATATTTACATTATAACTCATAACAGTAGCAAAATTACAGTTCTGAAGTAGAAATAAAAATAAGTTTATGAGCCGGGCGGTGGTGGCGCACGCCTTTAATCCCAGTACTTGGGAGGCAGAGGCAGGCGGATCTTTGTGAGTTCGAGGCCAGCCTGGTCTACAAAGCGAGTCCAGGACAGCCAGAGATATTCAGAGAAACCCTGTCTCGAAAAACCAAAAAAAAAAAAAAATGTTTATGATTGGTGGTCACCACAACATGAGGAACTGTATTAGGGTTCAACATTGTGCAAAGGGGCTCAACAATAGGAAGGTTGAGAATCATAAGCTACTCTGACAGGCTGGGCCCTTTAGCTGTGTGCTTTGCCTCAGCCTGACTCCACAGCACAGAGGGTTCCAATCCACTGCCCAGGATGCAGACATCGAGCCATCTCTGTCCATCCATGAGAACACTGAAATTGGTGGACTGAGAGTCAGAATCCCTCTCTGCATTACTGTTAAGGGAATGGAGGCCCAGCTTGGCGAAGCTTGGCCTAAGCTCATGTCCAGTGGCAAGTGCAGGGTTCTGGGCCCATTCTGCCCTTCCCCTAGCTTCTCCTGGCACAATGCCCGTGGGCACTGAGGTTTGGCTCTCTTGTCCTGGGAGTGTCCCTAGCCTAAAGGGACTTTGTGGGGCCTATCAGCTCCTAAGAGCTGAGGAAAAGCAGGGACAAGGCAGGGAAGGAGGGGCACATGGCACTTTCAGCCTCAGCCCTGAAATGCTGGTGGGAGCAGCAGATGGACGAGACATCACTGTGACCATCATAGGATAACTTGGAGGCTGGTAATAGTCCACTCACAGATCTGGACATTGAGGCCCACAGCAGGAAGGAAGTGCTGATGTCATAGCTGTCGGAGACCCAGCCAAGAGCACAGCTGAAGTTTGCTCCCTGACCCAAGTGGCTGCTCATTCACTCACCCGCTTTCATTCGTTTGTTGCCATCTAGCTCCTCAAGCAGCACAATTTCAGCTTGCTCTGAAAATTTCAGGCTGCTTTGCCTCCACTGGAGTTTGTGGACCTGGGTGTCAGTGGGGGTCTCTTACAGATGCTCTGCCACCCTGGAATGCCTAGTGGCACTTGCTCATCCCTGGTCATATGTGGGAAAACAACCTGAGGATCCTGGAGACTTCCTGTGGCCACACAGCTAGAAAAGACAAGAGCCCAGAGAAGAACTCAAGGCAGGCTGGATGAGGGCCTGAGGGGCTCATTCACTCACCCGCTTTCATTCGCTTGTTGCCTCGCTCAATCACAAACTCATTCAGTCACAAGCCCATCCGCACAGCCACTAACTCACTTGCTCACTCAGTCACTTGATCGCACATTCATTCTAGCTTACTCATCTACCCGCTCTCACCGGCCCAGCCAGCCACTTGCTCATCGTCCTTCTATCCTCACACCTAGCCTGGGCTGGGTGTGAAGGTACTTACATGGACTAGACAGTGTGCCTTGTTGCCAGTGACACTGGACAAATTTACAGCGGAAAAGCTCTCTCTCTAGACACACCTGGGTCTCTTGACACATCTGGCATCTCCAGAGAGGGCAGATGGGGACAGAGCCAGTCCACACAAGGAAAGGAGGAGAGCCTGTCTTGGACAGCAACATTTGTACTACAACTCTCAGTCTCTCAACTCCATGTGCCGGGAACCACCCAGCAAGCCAATGTGTGAAGGTGTGCACCCCTTCCCATTTTCTGGTCTCTGTGCTGTCGTTAATACAGCCAGAATGGCTCCTGAACAACTGTGAGAACTTGTCAGCTGGAACCACTGGACTGTCCCCAGGGCTTCTGTGCTGTGGGTGTCAGGCATCACAGGTGATTTTGAGTGTCAGGCTCTGCCTTGCCACTTTTCGTTACTTATTATTATATCATATAATATAATTATATTATATGATATAATTCATTATGAGTTAGAACGAGTGTTTCTAGTAGCAGTTTTAGATAGAAATAGAAATTTCAAAGACAGCATAGTGCTCCTAGAAGCCCTTCCCTTTTCTCTCTGTATGTGGCACATGCATCAGGATTGTGAATCATCGGCACACTACCCCATCAGCAACTTCATCTTCCATTCCATTTTCTTTGCTTGCAGTGAATTCCTGCAGGGTTTCCTGATGAAGCTCTTCTTGATGGGGCCATTCTTCTACCCTCCTCCTTGCCCAGGTCTCTTGTGGAACTTCAAGTTGTCAGCTGTGTCTTTGGGAGAAACAGTAAGAGGCTCCTAACATCCTCCTGTTCACATGACCTATCCCTGGGGATGCTGACTTTAGTCACCAGGCTCAGGTGATGATTATCAGGTGTCTCTGCTAAGGCATTCTCCCCACCCATTTCCTGCATGGTACATTGGGAAGACATCACATGCATGGTCCACACTTGAGGAATGAGAGGCATGCATCATGTCATGGAGTGTAGAATGCCTACAGGAAAGATATAGAATTTTCTAGAATAAAGTTATTCTGTCTATCTATACACTTTTCCATCCATCCATCCATCCATCCATCCATCCATCCATCCATCCATCCATCCACTCTTCTTGCTATCCATCTGTGCACACACGCAATCAGTCATGCTTTTTATCACTATGGACTCCATACTCCTCTTTTGGAGTTGGCCAACAACCACTCTAATACTACTCATTTACAAACCACTCAGACTATTCAGGTTCTGGCATAGGGAGCTTCTTCCAGTGGCCCCTGTGAGCCCCAAGTGGGCTCTGGGGACCTCATCTCTCTCCTATGTTCTGGCTACATGGGGCCTCAGGCTCGTCTTCTATACCTACTCATTCTCAGCCAGGCCCCAAGGGGCCTTGTTGCCCTTCATTGGAGATAGTTCTGGAAAATAAGACTTGGGGTGCCGGGCTGCTTGCTGAGGCTGAGATGGCACTGTTGTTGGATGCTCCAACCCCCAGGTCTAGGAGGTGGGTGTGTGCGCTCACCCATACCCACATCCAGACCTTTCTCACCATGTCTGTCTGAGGTTCCTCCAGTCCAGTCCACGACCATGGGTGGGCTCTGGGGTATGTGAAGGAAGAGCGGTGTGGCTGACCCACGTGCACAGTGGCAAGGCTGTGTCAGCTAAAGCCTGTGTTTAGGCAAAGCTCCTCTTGCCTTTTTGTTTCCAGACTCCACTTGCCTCAGAAATACTTAGGTCAGCACTTTTGCTTGCTGTGGTGGGTTTTTGATCATGGTCTGTTTAGTTCAAAGCCTGGGAAGTAAAGGGAAGAAGAAGGAAGCAGTTTGAATCACCCAGCGTCTCAGCTCCCAGGGGCCCCTCTCTAGGCTGCTGCTGGGCAGACATTCATCTTCCAACCGACTATCCCAGACTGAACCCCGAGTCAGCCTCATCTTGGTTGTTAAATGACATTCGCCTACTGTGAGCATTCTTCCCACAGCTCATCAAGAGTGCAGTGCCTGCTGCAGAGCCGTCAGGAGAGGCCCTAGGACTCCATGAGCAGAAGCGGTGGGCGATATTCTTCTGGCAGCTGCCAGCCCAGGGTGTGGAGACAACCTGCATGGGGGATCTCATGGGGGAGGAAGGTAAAGATGGTGGCTGCAGCAATCCTTCGAGAATGAGAAGATGATTTATGGATCTCGTGACAGTGTCTGAGCAGATGAGTCTTCTCAGGGAAGTAAGCTTGAGCAAAGATCTGGGGGAGAGAAAGGGAATGAGGACATAGCTGAGTTGGTTACGTGTCTGCTGTGCAAGCATGGGGACATGAGTCAGATCCTCAGAACCTGTGTGAAAATCTGGGCTTGATGGTACTTGTTTGAAACCCCAGCACCATTTCCAGCAGAGGCAGGCAGATCCATGGGGCTCACTGGCAAGCTTGTCTAGCCTAACTTGTGAAGTTTCAGGCCAGTAAGAAATCCTGTCTCAAAAAAGAAGGTCGACAATATCAAGGGAGATACCTGAGATTACCTCTGGCCTTCATCCCCACCTACACATGTGCACATACATGAACCCTCACACATGTACATCTGTACACACACACACAGAGAAAAAGGAAGAAAGAAAAAGGAAAATGAGAGAAAGGTGAGCCAGTCCGAGGACAACCTAGGCACAGGTCCTGAAGAAGAAGGGCATGGACTCCATGGGTGGGATGTTGGAGAGGGATACTGGAAGGCATGTTAAATAGCTCATGGCAACCGAGTCCATGGGAACCATGGAGGGGCTTTTCTGCTGAGGAGGGTTCCATATGGACATGTGCCTTGGGGAAGAAGGAGGGGTTAAATGTTCAGTAACTGTGCTGGAGGTTAGGAAAGTCCAGCAGTCCAGCAGAAGTTTGGCTGTATGCAGCTGATGGGGTCCTGGTAGTGATTCCACCCATGAGACTTCACTTTGCCCAGACCTGACTAGAACATTTCCCCAAGCTCTTCTTGCCTCAGGGTCTCTGTAGTCTGGTGCCTCTTCCTGTGGACAGTCAGCTCTCAGTTCAGGGGTTCCATGTCTGCTTCGAGCCAGCCTTCTGCTCTTGAATTTCATGCCTTTTGCGGCCTAGCCCCAGACCCTGCTGCTCCATCCCTCCCTTCCTCCCTGGCATCCCTGTTCATGGGGTGGGCTTGATGTTCATGGGGATGTACATGAACCAACTTCTGGCTACAAGCATCCCCAACTTAGAGATAGAAAGCACACATGAGCTCCCCAGGGCTCTGGGTTGGATCCTGGCCTCTGAGAAGGAACTGCTGGGATGAATTCGCCGGGAGGCACCTTTCTTGTGCAGAGGGAATTTACTGATGTTACAGTTGAAGCTCAGAGAAGAAAGAGGGTCTTTGCATTGGCCCCGTCTCCAGGTCCTTCTGCCAACACCCATGAAAATGTCTCAGGCCTCTGCTGTCTGGTGGCTCTTTGCTCTCCAATACTCCTTGGCCTTATGGGTTCGGAGAGGGCTGAAGCTCTGATGAGGGAAGCGCATGGTGCTAGAAACTGCATCCAGGACATTGGCAGAGGGAAAACATAGCTCATAGATAAAGGGCAGTCCACCTGGGCCACTCTAGCCAACTGTGTTGTGTGTGAGCCTCGAGACCATAGTGTGTCTTTCTGTAGAGTTTTGACACTTGCTACAGACTCAAAAGCTGGACACATCAGGGAAGCAAAGACACTGGCACTATGGGAGATGATCCTATGCAGTGGCCCCACCCAGAGAAGCAGTCACCTGACTGGAAAATAGCCACATCCAGGGTGCTTATCCTCATAGGCTTCTGTATTGTCAGACCCAGTGCTCCAGGCCCATCTGTTGTTTATCCATTCATTTAGAAAGTGAACCACCCGCCGGGCAGTGGTGGCGCACGCCTTTAATCCCAGCACTTAGGAGGCAGAGGCAGGCAGATCTTTGTGAGTTCGAGGCCAGCCTGGTCTACAAAGTGAGTCCAGGACAGCCAGGGTTACACAGAGAAACCCTGTCTCGAAAAAACCAAAAAAAAAAAAAAAAAAAAAAAGAAAGTGAACCACCCAGCACACCATAGGGCTAGGTCTTTCCCTGGCAGGGCCACATTAAGAACAAGACCTGCTGCTCTGGAGTTCATGGCCTAGGGATCATTTAAATGACCCATCCAGCCACCCACAGACCCTCACCAACCACCGACGACTACAGCCTTAATGTGTCACTGAATCTACATGACTTTTTTTTTATGTAGCTTAAGCCTCTTTTCTTGCCTCTATGACATTTCCACCACTGCACACTTGTTCTTTCTGACCTGCACCCACGTCTCCACCAGGCTGTGAGCCCCCCACCCCCACCAGGTGTCATCTTTTGTCTATGAGACGTTAGGTTCAGGCCTGCATGGCAGGTCAAACTGGGGTCCGGGGCACAGGCCTAATGATTTTTGAGCCTTAGCCTGGTGCTTTTCTACATGGCAAATCCTGTGTGGTCTTTCCAGCTTGTCACCCAGGGATGAAGAAAATGAAGCTCATTTTCACAGTCTGACTTCTACTTCCTGGGTAGTGTGTCCTGGTCAGACCTTTTAACTAGCTGCTCCAAGCTTGATCCCATCTAGAGGAGGGAATCTAAGTCACAGGGTCCAGGTAAGCACTGAATGGGGTCACCATCTTAAAGACCAAGGACTTTGGTGGGTGCAGGGAGGCCAGTGAACCAAGGTGGATGGCTCTGTGACCTCTACATGTAGGCTGGAAGGTGAAGCAGGTGGCTGCCTGCTAGTCTGCACTCTGAGAGCCACTGAACCCAGCCTATGCCCCCCCCCACACCTGTATCCATATCCACATGGTATTCCTCATAGGTACCCATGAGTGTTTTCCTTGGGGAGGCAGGAGAGGTCCTCCCCAGTCAGCGCAGGGCTCCTGTTTCTTGCACAGGACATCTGTCTCTTGCACAGGACATCTGTCCCCAGACACAGAATGATAAGAAGCAGAGTCAGTAAGGAGTGGCAAAAGCGGAACTTTCAGAAATGTCCTCCTGGAAGTGCCAACAGAAAGATGTAATGAAGCTCCCAGAACAGGTGACCATGTCTTTCCATACTGGGCAGCCACCCACCAAAGCCGGAGCCTACATGGAACAGGACATCTCGGGAGGGCAGGACCCAGGCTGCAGGTGGCTAGGACCATGACTTCCCTAAGGGACAGACTCCTGGAGGTGACATGAGCTCCGTTGTTCTGGAGGTCCCTACTCCCTGAACAATGGCTCTCAGGAGGCAAGGGTTGTGGTGGCAGGCCCCTGCAAAGTGCCTTCAGCAGCAGTTCCTGTATCCATGGATGCTGTTGAGAGTGCATTATAGCTCAGTCCAGGGTTGGCCATGGGTGGGATGGCAAGAACTGTGTTTACCAAATGTCCCACATGATTAACTAGGAAATTAATAGGGCATGGCTCCCTCTGCACTTGGTGAGCATCTTGCAGTCCCATGAATGTGCTGGAGTCCAAGCACTGAGGAACAATTTGACTCCACCTCCATCCATCAGCTGCTCAAGATCTATGGACCTTTGCAGAAAGCCTTCTCCAGTGCCTGAAATGCATTCCAGAAGCCAGAAACTGGCTTTGGGACCCATCTATTGCATCACCAGGCTGGACTTGGGCATCAGGGTGGTCTCTGTTCCATCTCTGGGCTTCTTGCTGCCTCCACCTGTGTATTTTTTTCCTGCTTTTGTTTTCTATTTGTGCAAGGGATGAATGTTGCACCCAACTGCCAGCAGTCTGGGTTACTAGAGGGTATGGTGGGACATGGGTTCCTGCTCATTGCCTCTGCTCTTCCCATTGGAGAGTCCAGCTTTGGTCCTGGTCCCGTGGGAGGTTGTCTATAAAATGCAGGCCTAACTCCCAGCCCTTCTTGTCCTACACCCAGGACCTAACTCCAGTTCGCCTCTAACCATTCAGGTGCTTGAGCCACCTGCTCTTCCTGATGAGACTATGGAAGAGGTGCTCCTTCCTCACCCTTGACAGGGTGTAGGGGGAGGTACCATATCTGCAGATGGGTTGGGCGAGGGTCTCGGTTGGGGTCTGCTCTGTGGCAGGTATGAGGAAGTTGTCCCTCTCCTGCTAGTACTCAGCCCTCCGCAACCCTCCCATGCCCACCGTGGAAATGAATTCCATCTGGATTAGCATTAAGTACATTAGAAAAAAATAGGGACCCAGAAAAGTGAGAATTAAGTAGAATTTAATATTCATCCCACCTCGGGAGAGAGCAGCTTTCCTAAGTTTAGAACTAATACAAGGAATCAGGAGAGAAAATATGGACAGGCTTGGCTGCGTCAGAATGAAAATCTTCTGCATGTCAGATGAAACTGCCAAAGCCAAAGGCCCTGGCTGCACAGCCCGGAAGAGACATCTGCAGCAAGTGTGACAGGCGAGGCTTAATTTCTTTATTAAAGAAAGAGCTTCTAGACTTTCTCTGAGGATGCGGGAGAGCCTGTGATGCTGTGAAGTTCAGACTGTTTTTAAGAGAGGAAGGTCACTAAGGGAAGAACCATGCCAGTGCTCTGAGACAGTCAGAGCTTGGGATGGCAGGGCTGATAGTGTTTTGTCATTCATTCATTCATTCATTAATTCAGTTATTAATGTTATTTTCAACATTCATCTATTTATTCAAGTTATATCTTGATCACAGCCCCCTCCCTCCTCTCCTCTCAGTCCCACCCCCAACTCTCTTCCCTCTCTCCCTCATATCCTTTTCCTTGGGTGAGGGAGGCCCCCACATATCAACCCCCCAATCAGTTCATCAGTCACATGAGGGCTAAGAGCTTCCTCTTCTTTTGGGGTCCAATGTGGAATTCCAGGTAGGGTAAGGAGCTCCACTAACAGGCAACGGGGTCCATGACAGAGACAACCCCCCCCCCACTTGCTAAGGGATCTGTATGAAGATCAAGTTGCCTATCATCTATATATGTATGGGGGGGTCTAGGTCTAGTCTACGTATGTTTTCTTCTTCTTTTCGTTAGTATTTTAGTCTTTGTAAGCCTCTAGGGGCCTAGGTTGCTTGGTTCTTTGATCTTCATGTGTTGTTCTTGTCCCCTCTGGGTCTCTCTATTCCTCCTCCCTCTTATACAGGACTCCCAGATCTCCATCTAATGTTTGGCTGTGTGTCTCAGCATCTGTTTTGATCCTCTGCTGGGTGGAGTTTCTCATAGGATAGTTATCTAGGTTGTTCCTTTGGGTCTGTGGGTTGTAGGATAGTTATCCTGTACTATATGGCTAAAAACCAGTTATAAGTGAGAACATGCCATGTGCATCTTTCTGGGTCTGGGTTAGCTCACTCAGAATGAGCTTTTCTAGTTCCATCCATTTGGTTGCAAATTGCATGACTTCATTGTTTCTGATAGCTGAGTAGTATTCCATTGTGTAGATGTACCACAGATTTTTAATCCATTCTTTGGTTGAAGGGCATCTGGGTTTGTCCAGTTTCTGGGTATTATGAATAAAGGTGCTATGAACATAGTTGAGCCGATGTCCTTGTGGGCTGGTGGAGAATCTTTTCTATATATGGCCAGGAATGTAATGGTTGGGTCTTGAGGTAGAACTATTCCCAGTTTTCTGAGATATCGCTAGATTTATTTCTGAAGTGGTTGTACAAGTTTGCACTCCCACAAGCAATGGACGAGTGTTCCCCCTTTTCCACATTCTTGCCAGCATGTGTTGTCACTTGAGTTTTTGATCTTAACCAGAGTTGCATTTCCCTGATGACTACAGATGTTGAGCATTTCTTCAAATGTCTCTTGGCCATTAGAGATTCCTCTTTTGTAAATTCTCGGTTTAACTCTGTGCCCCATTTTTAAATTGGATTATTTGATTTGTTGGTGTTTAATTTCTGGAGTTCTTTATATATTTTGGATATCAGCCCTCTGTTGGATTATCTCTTTCTGGACCCAGTATGCTCCTTGAGGTCTGAGACCAGGGCAAATGACCCTGGGGCTTGTAGGATGACCACTTGGAGGAGCCCTCTTGGGGAACACAGGAAGTGCCTGGTGGCCAGGAGCTGGGGCCCTGCATCACTAGGAGTGGGGATCTGACCTTAGTAAGGTGGGCATGGCTGGAATCTGTGAATCTCTGTAATCCAGGAGGGGTCCCCTTGGTCTGAGGGAAACACAGATGTGGGTGTTTTGGGGTCAGTGGCATGTCTTCTTGTTCTTTCTGCAGTTACTGAGGTCCTGTTACTGGTATACAGTGTGGGCTGTGAGCCACCATCTTGAAAAATCTAATTTATTATTTTAAAGCCATTACTTAAATTATTATTTTTTAAATGTGTGTGTGGTTTGGATGCATATATGTCAGTGTACCCTGTGTGTGTGTGTGTGGTGCCTGTGAAGGTTAAAAGACTGTGTTGGATCCACTGGAAATGGAACTGCAGACAGTTGTGATCTGCCATGTAGGTACTGGGAATTAAACCCTCATTTTCTGGGATGAGAAGCCAGTGTTCTTAACCACTGAACCATCTCTCCAGCCTCAGTAGTTTTTTTTTTTAATGTGGATTTTCTTCAGGGAGTATGTTTTACTTTTAAAAAAGAAAGAAAAATGTAAGTGATATGTGTTCAGCAGTATGTGTGACCCATTATTATTGTCACTCTAACTGAAATGACCAGCCTAGGCTGTGCAGCAAGCAGTTCCTGGGTATCCACTCACTTAACCCATGCACCGACTCTCCCCCTTCCCAGGTAGTGTTTGCTACTATTCTCATTTTAAAGAAACAAAAATCGGGAATCAGCAGGGTTAAGATTAAAGGATGGATACCAGCTAATATTGGAGGTTTGATGTGGTCACATGAGACTTTGACCCCAAAGTCTTCTGAACAGGAACCCTGGCACTACCTGCTCCACTCTTGCCTGGACCAGTCTTGAGTTGTGTGTGTGTGTGTGTGTTTGTGTGTGTGTGTGTGTGTGTGTAGAAGCTGGGAGAACCTTCATAATTCAGGAAGGGGAGTACACCCTGGTCCATCATTTTCTCTTCCCAGTAAACCAGAAAAACAAGCAGTAATGACAAGAATGGAAGGCAGTGTGGGCTGCTGAGGTGAATTCATTCACGGTCAGGAGAAGCTGCCCGTGGAGTTGCCCGTGTTTATGATTTGAAAACAAGGCTGAGGTGTTCTTGGACTAATTGAGAAAGCATCCTTGAACTCAACATACATTGGGAAAAATAACAGAAAAGACAAACACACTCAGAGGCACCTGGCACATCTTCCCTGGATGGCACGTGCTGCCCTGAGTCAATTCTCAATATGGTTATGCTACTCAGGAGACGTGCCCTCAGACAAGCTACCCAAAGTCCTTGAAAGGCTTCCAACAGAACGAGGCTAGGGGATGAAAGTCCCAGGGGAGGGCCCCAGGTTGATGGGATGGGTGACCTGATCCCACTGTGTGTTCTTTGTCCGCAGCTTTGAGATTCAGGGCGACATCTCAGCCTGGCTATGGGTGTGGACTTGGAGAATTTGAGAAAGTAGACAGAGCACCGCAGGTAGTTCTGACAGAAGGGGACAGTGGTGGTTAGGACAGTGTCAGGTGTGTTCAGGATCACAAAGAGCCTATCTGGAGGCAGTATCTGAGATACCAAAGCCCGGGAGGAGGGCTTCAGATACTACGAGGTGAAGGTGCATAGGCATCTGAGAAGATTTGGAAGTGATTCAGCTGCTGGGGTTCAGGGCATCCACAGAGAAGCAGAGATGGCTGGAGAGGTGTAAGGAGGAAATGAAGATCCTCATAGGCCCAACATGACAGGGGACCTGGGGTCACCAGCCTCCAGGAGATGGCCAAATCCTCTCAAAGCAGATCCTACAAGCCCTAGTGTCTTGGGAGCTTAAGTGAAGATCTAGAAATGGACCAATGCCCAGCCAGTTATGATAACATGACAGTTATCAGTGAAAGAAGGTGACTTCCTTGGCTAGTGAGGAGATACTCTAAAAGATCCACTACTGTCTCCATTCTGAAGGTGAGAAAACCAAGGGACAGAGGAGATTCAGAGCCTGTGGCCCATAGCCTGGCATCCTGTCAGGGCAAGGTTCCCACCATGACTCAAAGTAAGGATGTCAACAGAAGGCAGGAGGGTGGGCTCTTCTTTTTCCAGTGCTTGGGACTGGAGCTTCTCCAAGTAGCCTTGCTGCTCTTCTTTAGGGCTTGAACTCGGGACCTTGGAAATAACAAGAGGTTAAGCTTGAACACTCTTGGACTGGGGACTAACTGTACGGCTTCTACATAACAGTAGGTGTTTCACAAATGTTCTTTGAACATCCAGATCCAGAGTGAAAGTGCTATTGGGGAACATTGTGTGGGGGGCTTTCCTGACCTCGGGCAAATTTAACCCAAGCCACCATCCCTTATTCCAAAGTTCAGCTCAACTCAATTTGTCTCACTCACCCCGGATTCACTTAGTTCCTTCTCTCCAGCTCAGCCCACACCCCCAACCCAATTTCTGGTCATTTTCCATGTAATTTTCAATTTGAAACAAATAGCACCAATTTAGTTTATCTTAATTCTGTTATATTGGGTCCCTCCTGTTCAATTCTATTTTCCTTTCTCCAATGGGACTAAATTCAGTTCCTTCAATTCATTTCAATTGACCTCTTCCCAGAATTTTGTCTTTTAACCCAATCTTCGCCATCAACTCAACTCACACAAAATTTCCCTTCTATCCAAGCTGACTCATCCCCCACTGGGCCAGCAGTTTGATGTCCCCACTATAGCACAACAATCTCATTATGCTCCCCAGGTCTGAATTTCTGCACCCCATAGGACTCCATTCTCCGTGATTTGAAGCAGCGTTCTTTGGAAAAGAAACAACTGTTCACACATATGCTGGCCATGGCAGAGCTATGCACATCTGTCACTTCGTGTTTTTCTCAGGACAGCGCTATCTGTGCCATGCTCACTATTTTCATGGTAGACAAAGGAAACAAAGTCTGCGTCATTATGCAGCCTCAGTAGAAATAGGTGCATTGCCTTGAACTTGGACTATTGATAACAAAGCTCTCGTTTGACATTTACTCAAAAAATACCATCTTCTGATGCTGTTGTTCAACAACATTATGTAGTTACTATGCCCTAAGGCTTGGAGATTGAAAGTATCAGCTGTGATTCTATCCTTGTGCCTCTGTGGCCCAGAGTAGAAGGTGGCAGGTCACATGACCAATATGGTCTGTTGAGAGGTTTTGTGCAAAAGCATGCCTGCACAGAAAAGCACAAGGCAAGGCTGGTGAATGAGATGCTGCCTCACCTGGGCATCAAAGATGGGCCCTCACCTGGGGCCAGGTACTTGCCTGAGCCTGAAAGCTTCATACTCTAGCTTATGTTCGCTGTGGATAGCAGTGAGCTGTATACTGCCATTTCAATTGCAGACACTGGTTCACTGAGCACCCCCTCCCTGTGCCTTTCATTCTTGTTACACCATGGCCCAGTTGGTATGTAACATCTAGCTGGGTGCCATTGCTCTGGCCACCATGGAGATAGATCCCTAGTCCTTCTGGTCCAGGGACTTGTGCTCTGCTGGCTCTGCTTGTTGGGGGTGACCATCGCATTTTGTTCCTTCCTATATGAGCTTTGGCCTTCTGGAAGCAGCAGGGCTTTGACAACTAGCCTGAGAGGATAATCCAAGAAGTGGGAACAAGAGCTTAGTGCCCAACAGAGGATAAATACAAGTGAAACTAGGGCAATGCAAATCAGAGAACTAGGTAGCCAGAGAGTCTGAGGAAATTTAGTTTTCTTATAGAAGACACAAATTCAGAGCAGAAACAGCAAGTATATGTGACCACCTGTTTCTTTTTGCATGCATGTGTACATGTGTGTATATTTTCATGTATCTGCGTGTGCCAATGCACTTGTACATTATGTTCATGAGATGTGGAGGTCAGAGGTCAACCTCCAGTGTTATTCCATAGGCCTCATCCATCTAGCTTTTTGAAACAGGGTCTCACATTGGCCTGAAGCTCTCTAAGAAGGCTAAGCTGCCCAGCCAACAAGTCCCAGGGATCTTTCTGTCTGTCTCTACCTCCCCAGTGTTGAGATCACAAACAGGTGCTGTTATGCCTGCCTCTTTATATGATTTCGGGGGGGGGGTCAAACTCAGGATCTAATGCTTGCAAGAGCAGGAAGTTTGCCAACTGAGCTACCCTCCTAGCCCTTTACCCCTTTTATTTTCCATCCACCAAACTATTTGGCCTAGTCTGTCCCGGTATGGAGGAATTGGGATTTCAGCACCTTGTCTCTGTGGACAGCTCCCAGGTCCTGTCCCCTCCCTGAAGGCTTGGTTGTCTTCCTACCCCCCAACCTCACCCTGTACCTGGGCTGCCCTATTTATATTCCTAAGGCCCCATCTGCATGATGACTAATCTGGCCTGGTGCAGCCAGGTCCCTCCTAAGAAGAGGCAGTCATTGCAGAGTCCCTCCTAGGAGACAGACAGAATGGTCAGACTCTGTCTCAGTGTTACCAGGACCCCAGGTTCCTTACTTTTTACATGGGATGTCTTGGGAGGTCATGGGACACTTTCTTCAGGCGCTCAACAAAGACCTAGGTGTTACAATTTTACTGCAGCATCCAATTTGTGAACCAGATAGTGGGACAGATGGGAGGAGGTGGTCTCCTGAGGTTCACCTTAGTTATAAACCTGGGAAGGAGACCCCAGTTTGACATTTGCCCACATTTGACATTGGCCATGTTTATGTGCTGAGACTGAGCTCTAAAAAGGGGATATTTGACTCAAGGAATGGGGGATTTGTGGTGGGATTTTAGCCATGACAAGACACAGAGGAGCAGAGGGCGTTGCTAACTTATTTGGTTCCTGCCCTCACCCATGGGGAAGGCTGGCATCTTGCCTTTTGAGAATGAACAAATATCCAGAGGCTAGTAGAAAGTCCCAGGTAGAGAGACACAGGAACCATCTTGAAATAACCCAGGAACTGTTGTTCCAAGGTTGCTGCTGGCCTACAGCACTCACTGTATTTGACTGATAAATGTCTCTGGACTACCCACTGACTTTTCTTCCTGGACTTGAGATCATCAACGTGTGGTTGCTATTTGTTCTGGATTTCAAGATAGCATTGCAGGAACTGTCGTTTCCACGGGGATGTGTGACTCATAAGGTGCATGGGAAGGTGCCTCCTAGAAGGTTTTTCCACAGACCGGGAGGGGTGGTGTCCTCTCCTCTATGGAAATCGGCATCAAATAAGCAGTTCTAAGTAAGACTGGCCCGAGAGTCCTTTCTCCTACTGGGCCTAAATATCTGGGTCCTTTAGTGGAGAGGGTGAGAATTATGAAGTGCCTAGCCTCACAATGCAGCTGTTTACAGTGTCTGTATGCCAGAGGGCCCTGAGCCTTACTACCCGCCTTTCCCATTGCAGGCCCAAGCTGGACTTCAGCATCTGCTTTCCAAGGACAGTCCCCCCAGGGCCTAGGGCTCTCAGCATCTGTACAGACACAAGAATTAATAGATCACCTGCTTACACATGGGCCAGCTGCAGTATCAGGTCCTGTGTGTCTGAAAGCCACATGCTAAGTTCCATGCAACAGCCCTGGGATTCTGAACCTGAAGGTAAGAAGCTGAGGCTTCTATGAAGTTGGAACTTGATCAAGGCTATTTTGCCAGCAATGATACCTTCGGGGTTCTTTCAAAGTGAACGCAGTTGCTAGGTCACGGAGTCAGCTGATGCTCATGGCTTGGGAGTCAGGAAGCCTGATTTCTGGGACAACACTGGGGTCAACACTCAGGTAAGAACAGAAATTGATTCTTGAGGGCAGAGGATGGCAAAGAAAAGCTCTCAAAATGTTCCTTGCAATCTTGGTAGTGAGCAAGGTGTGGGAAGTGCTGGGTACCTACCCTCAGGGCTGCTGTGTAGGTGAGAAGGTGCAAGATTTTTGCTTGACTCCTGGCTCTGGCACATCTGCAATCAAGTTCATGTTATATGAGTGGCTGATCCTTGCCTGGGCCTGGTCATGGCCTATTGCTCATTGGTGAAGAGAATCGCCCATTGCAGCTTGGATTCGTCAAAGCGCTCTCCTGAGATTCCTCATCACAAAGGTCCACGTCTCTATGTCAGTCTCTCTGCCCTTCAGTGTGAGAGGCGGCCACCCTTTCATCTCGGTAGACAGAGAAGAAGGCTGACACTCAGGGGTCAGAGGGAACAACTGATCATGACCTAAGAAAATGGAGCCTAAATACCCTTCTGGAAGAGCAGAGCCTACAGGCTCAATCTCAAATATCCCCTTCATTCCCATTCTGCTATTGCCTGGATGCTGACCACTCTGGCGCTCCCCTACCTTTTCTTTTCTTACTTTTATTTTATTTTTATGTGTATAGGTATTCTCCATGCATCCATTTCTGGGCACCACATGTGTGTCTGGTGCCTACAGATGTCAGAAGAAGAAATTGGATCTCCTGCATCTAGGGTTTCAGCAAACGGTTATGAACTGCTGGGTGGTGCTAAGGATTGAACAGTAGCCAGTGTGTGCTTTACTGCTGAGCCATCTCTTCCGACACCTTTAGGTTCTCCAGTTGTTCACCTCTGGCTTTGGCATCTCTATTTGAGTGTGCTGAGGACACTGCTAACTCAATACATACCCAGTCCTCACACTGCACAAGCCTCATACACACTCAGTCCTCACACTGCACACACCTCATA
>CAJQZJ010031511.1:7796161-7839513 GCA_907164525.1 Lophiomys imhausi
GAGAGAGAGAGAGAGAGAGAGAGAGAGAGAGAGAGAGAGAGAATGGTTTAAGTCTTTTGAAACCTCTCAAAGCCCACCCCCAATGACACACTTCCTCCAACAAAGCCATACCTCCTAATCCTTCCCAAACATTTATACCAACTGGGACCCATGCATTCAAACACATGAGCCTATGGGGGGGGGGGGAGTCTCATTCAATACGCCACAGTTTAATATTGAGCCCCAATTATGGTCACCAAATGAGTCTGACCCTGGTCATACACTGAGCCCTGACCATGATCACAACCTGACTCTAATCCTGGTAGCACACCGAGCCCTGATCTTGCACACACACTGAGTCTGACCGTGTTCACATATGATCCCTGATCCTGGTCACACATTGATCCCTGTCCTTGCTCACACACTGAGTGCTCTGAACTCTGAACTTGGACAGTTCTGGTCCTCTGCAGATTAGAAGCCAGGGATCTATGTGCAGTAAAGTCTGCCTAAGCTGCCTTTCCTTGTCTTTGGTACTCAGTTCAGAGCATGCCACTTCCTATTGGAGAATGAATGAACTTGCACACAGGGTCTGTACATTTCAGTTCAGGCTGCTGCCTGGAAGCCAGATACCGAAGCAGGCATCTGAGAAAACTGAGAACTTAACTTCATCTTCTGAACCTTGTCACATGGTCCTGACACCCTGAGAGGCAGACCATTGACCCACTTTATAGATAGGGAAGAGCTGAGGCCACAAGTCTCTGCTTAGGGCACAAATCGTGTCTCTGGACCTTATCACCAGCACTCACCACTCAGCTGACTCCTAATGAGAGCACAGACATTCCAAGGGCTCTGTACCCAGGCCTCTGCCAAAGCCCCTTTGACCTGGTGATGTTCCTATCCTGGCCTGACTTCACATGTACATGGTAGGTGGCTGGAGTCTTGCCTCCCTCCGCACCTGTGGATCTGGTGTTTTTAGGTGTCTGTCAGAGAAAAGAAACTCATTTGCCTTACCTTTGCTGAGCCTCATGAAAGCCACTCCAGTGTCTAGGATGGACCTTGGTGTCTCATGCAACTGAATCATCATGATCCTTCCCTGTCGTCTTCCCAGGTCCTCCAGGTCTCAGGGGCCCAGCCAGCAAGCAGAAAGATATTTTACCCAGGTCCTGGGTCTCGGCCAGCAGGGAGCCAGTGAGGGATGTCGGGTGCCAACATGCTTGTCTCAGCGTGCTTCAGTTCCCCCGACATAAATATGCAGCCTTTAAAATTTAATAAAAAATGTACCAATTATAAAAGCTATTTACCCAGTCAGATCAATCATAGGCCACGGCGTGTTTATGCCTGAACACCTGATTTGAGCTCATAAGTCACTTTTATGTCCTCCTTAGGAGTTAACAACCCGAATAAGCACTTCAAGTCAAGGCACCTACCCACCAGACCCGAGTCAGCCCTCAGGCCAGTCCTATCCCCAGACCCATCTCATCGAGGAAACCCAGCAGCCCAGGTCTGGGAGTAGAGCTTTGCAGCCTTGGGGTAGTGTCCCTGCAGGCAGGAGTCAGATTTCACCTCCTCCAGGAAGCTTTCTACATTACTGACTTTTCTTCTTGGTGTGACCTGTGAAGAAGCAAGTCTGGGGAGGGAGATTACATTTCAGCTCACGGTTCAGGGGTTAAGGTCCATCATTCCTTATGGTGGGGGTGGTTCTCAGCTGTGGCCGCAGGAACACAGGGGTGCTAGCTCACATCTGGGAGGGTCAGGGGGCAGAGGGGAGATGAATGCTGGTGCTCAGCTAGCTTCCCCCCCTTTTTTCAGCTTGGGGTCCTGTCTGGTATGATGGCACTGCCCTCATTTAGGATGGCCTGCCTCCTCCTCAGTTAATCTTCTCTGGAAAGACACCCATCGACACACCAAAAGGTGTGTTTCTTCGGATGCTGGATGCTAAAATCTAGTCAAACTGAAATTCAGATGAACCATTCATTATATCTCGGTCTGCTTGGGAACAGGTTTATCCTGTCTTCCTGAGCACCAGCAAGAGAAAAAACGAGCTTATCTTTTGGTTTTCAGCACACACAGAGAAACTGCTCAGGCCCCATGTGGGAGGATCCCAAAGAGACCAGAG
The DNA here is from genome assembly GCA_907164525.1 of Lophiomys imhausi. Lineage (NCBI taxonomy): Eukaryota > Metazoa > Chordata > Mammalia > Rodentia > Muridae > Lophiomys > Lophiomys imhausi. The sequence goes on from CAJQZJ010031511.1 coordinate 7,798,257, forward strand.
TTCTCGCTCTTCCCTGGCACTTTCCAGGCTCTTTCCTAGAGTCCTGGCTGAGGTCAGGATGAAGGAAGGTGGCCTTCAGGACGGAGGCTCTATATGGACCTAGCTAAATATCCAAACACCACGCTAATTTAGGCCAAGGTGACAGTTGGTACAATTTGGGGGTGAGACTGCAGTGGGTGTAGAGCATAGGCTGTGGCAGGAGTTCACTGATTCACAATCTGTTTCCAACATTTGCCTGGCCGGTGACCCTGGGCAGGCTTTTGGGGCCTTGGACCTTTCATCTCTTCATATGTGCAATGAGAGTTGACACGGGTTTGGATGGGTCAGTGTGTGACTGTGTCTCGGTACACGCCTGTAGTGGGCATTCCCTCCATCCCCACCTTCATGAGTGGCATCAGTCGTGGGGGCCCATTTGGCTTAGAAGTACATAGGTGTCCTGGGTTTGAGCCCCAGCACTGGCACTCAGTGTGATGTTGGAGAGGTCATTTAGCTTCTCTGCCTCTCAGGCTCCCTATAGAAACCCAGGTACCACGACAAACATCTGTCAAGGTTAGCGATACATTCTAGAACGGAGATGTGATAGCTGGAGCGGAAGCAGCTACTCTGAACTATAACAAAAGGCTTGTGGCATGAGATAAAGCAAACACACGAGCATCGAAAGGAATTCTCTCTATGGCTGATAAATTCTAAACCCTTCTAAGAGGTGGGGCCCTTGACATCTGTTAGGTAAAGGCACAATACAGAGACTGTGCCTGCTGTACCCTGGTACTCTCGTTGTGCATGTGGTGGCCAGTGCTTGTGCGCTACTTGCCATGTCCCTGACAGGGGCTGTGGAACAGCTCCCTGAGGAGAGACTGCAACACGGGGTGTAAGCTGTGTGGCATGGTGCCTGCCACAGGGCAGAGTTCACAATGTCTCAGTGAGTTCACTGTGGAGTACCTGCTGCTGCGTGTCATGATCAGCTAGGCAATTTGCATATTTTACTCTATTTAATCCTTCTAATGTCATGTGTTTTGTTTTTGTTTTTTTTTTTAAATAAAGAAACTTTGTAAACATTCCCTGCTTCTCCTTTTGAAGCAGCCAGACTTAGTAGCGGGACACAGACTCAAATCAGAAGAGGCATGAATGAATAGAAAATCCTTCTTCTTTCTTTTTTTTTTTTTGGTTTTTTTCGAGACAGGGTTTCTCTGTTAACAGCTCTGGCTGTCCTGGACTCGCTTTGTAGACCAGGCTGGCCTCGAACTCACAAAGATTCGCCTGCCTCTGCCTCCCAAGTGCTGGGATTAAAGGCGTGCGCCACCACCGCCCGGCTCCTTCTTCTTTCTTAAAGGGCCTGTGCCAACTGGACAGACCCGGTGTGGTGGATCTGAGGCACAGGGGCTGCAGGACCTCAGCTCCTTTGGTGTTGGTGCACCAAACATGGCTTCCATTTCCGAAGTCTGTTCACACAGAGCAGAATGGCTGCTGCAGCCCAGCACAGGGCTCCTGGAGCACAGGGACAGAGAGCGGCAGCTCACCACTTGTTGGGAGGTCCCTAAGCCAACTCTCCATAGTCTGGCTACAAATCATTGGCAAGAGTCATCCATGGTGTGGCTATGGTGTATACAGTCTTCGATTGTAGATGTGTCTCCTAAGCCATGTCTTCAAGAAAGGAGGGAGATCAGAGGAGAATCATACACCTCACACTCACCAGAGCCTGACCATTGTGCATCATTTTTGAAGTACCAGTAAGCTTCTGCTTAGCTTAAAGCTGCATCCTGTAATTTCAAGACCATGCCTGGAAGTAATACGTGGCTCACTTGGTAGAATCCCTGCTGGGCATGTGCAAAGCCATGGGTTCTATCCCCAGCACTGCTCTCCTGTAATCCCTGCACTGGGGAGATGGAGACAGGAGGATCAGACATTTAAGTTCTTCCTTGACTACACAGAGAGTCTGAGGTTAGCCTGGGGTAAATGTGACTATGTCTCAAACAAATAACAGAAACCAAGCCAAGCCAAACCAAACCAAGCCAACCAAACCACCCCGCAAATGACAGAGACTGCTGTCACTTTGATCTGCATAAGTCTTGGTCCCAGTGGAGTGGCTTGCATTTTGTGCAGTGCAGGATGTTGTTGTCGTGGGTTAAATATGAAATACCACAGGATCATGTGTTTGAACACTTGATCCTTATCTGGTAACACTGTTTTCATCATCTGTGGAACCTCGAGGAAGTGAGTCTGGCTGGGGGAAGGTCACTGGGGGTGGGACTTGAGGATTAAAGACTGGCCCTGCTTCTGATGCAGAGATGTGAGTTGTGGCTAAGTCCTCCACTACTGTGGACCATGTTACCCATCTTTGTGACTTCCCACTGTGATGGGCTGTTCTGTCAAACCATGGGGCAGAATACACCCTTCCTTCCACTTGTGCCAAAAGTTACCAATGCCTTAGGGTCAGGGGAGGAAAATAGTTCTTGTTTATGGACCTCTGATTTAAAGCAAAAATGGAGGAAAGATGTCTGCAGAAGCAAGGTCCCTAGGGACAGTCATTCTGCTTCCTAGGTTCCATCCCAGGAGCCATCCACTCTCCAACCCTCTGCCAAGAGCAGAGGTGGTCCAGGTCACAGCATCTCTCACAGACTAAGAGCTGAAAGCAGTCGGTTTCCATGCACCATGTGGACCCCTGATTTGGTATTGTCAAGACCCATCCCAGAATCTGGAAGGGAAGGACCAGTGAGATGGCTCAGCAGGTAAAAGCGCTTGCCGCCAAACCTGATGACATGGGGTTTACCTCCAGAACCCACATACGGGAGGAGAGAAATGACTCCTGTAAGTGGTCCTCAGACCTCCACGTGTGCATCATGGCATATGTGCCCCATCCCTACACACACATACAGCGAATAGATATTAAAAATAGTGAAAATTGAAAAAAGGGCAGTTTACAGCCAGACAACATTACAACACGAAAGGATCACAGACGGTCAGGAACTTCTGCAGTACAGACAAGGTGGCAAGTGATAAACAGTTCTCACGAGGAGGGAAAAGCTGCTGGACAGGCATTCTAAGGGTGGATAGCTTTAGTGTGTAACGAGTTTATAAGAAGTCCCAAGTAACACGCAGAACCCCAAATAGATTACTGGCCCAAGTACATGGAGACCCAGCCCACAGGAACCACAAATGTAATTAGGAAACTAACGTGGAGAAGTGCCTTCCCTCACTGGCAATAAAGGTACACATTTGGACAAAGCATCGAGTCTCAGGCACATGGGGGAAGAGGCATTAAAGTGTGGTGATGGCTGGGGTGTGTGCTGGGGCTGTGAGCCGTGTGCTCAGGATGGCACTGGGGGAGGGCAGGGACCCCCCCCCCCGAGGCAAGCAGACAATTGTCAGCCCACGTCACACTTGCGGAGATACTCCCGGAGGCCAGTGAGATAATTGCGAGGATGCTGTCCCGAGAAAGCAATCTGAAATACAAAAATATATATTTGTAGCAAAAATAATTAGAACCAAACTAAGAGTTTGAATATGGGGGGATGTTTAAGTAAACGGTGGTCTACCCACTTGAGGGAATATTACAGTCATTAAAAAAATAACATTTGCAAGGAGTGTGCAAAGGAGTGCTCCTAGGGGGTGAAAAGCAGGATCCTAATAGGTAATATAATACAATCCAATTCCAGCCATGCAGAATAAAGACATCACACCATATTAAAAAAGGCAATGAAACAAAGTGCATTAAAAATAACGGAAGGCCCTGCCTTCAGCATTGGCCTCGGCTGTCTTTGCGTGGTGGGGGTAGCCATAGCTTTCTTTGTTTTATTTACTCTTTTTTTCCCCACTTTTTTCCATACCTTCTACTGACAGGCAGTCTTTTTTTTTTTTTTTTTTTTTTTTGCAAAAGCCTCACACAAGAGAAATGGTTTGTGGTGAATGATTGGTGCATGACCCTGGATGACACCATGGTTAGTAAGCTGTGAATAATAACCAACAGAGAAGAAGTCAGGCTTGCTGACGGAACCCTGCCTTTGTGTTCTCCCAGCCCAGGGGCCCCTTGTCAGGTATGTGGTTGGAGGTAGGTGTGAACATGCCTAATAAATTCATGCAGGCACGAAGGTGTTGGTCACCAGAGACCCGAGTTGCATTCACAGGGGCACGTGCTGAACTGTGAACACATATTGTAAGTGTGATAGATGCTGTGCGAAGGCATCTCTCCCGGGAACCACACTGGGGTAGAGCTAGATTTCACATTAACAACACAGCAGCTATTCTGGGCTTTAGTCTCCAACTGTCACATATGCAGTATCATTAGATGTCCCCTTTGTGCATCTGGTCCCAGTTTAATGACTGATTAGGTCCTGGTTTGAGTGAGAAGTCACAGGGTTGCTCTGTCCTTCCTGCCTTCTGAAGGAGTGTGTTCACGTGCTCCATGGTGGTTGGCCTCAGATGTGCCTGGATCTTCCACTTGGCACTCAGGATCTAGAAAGGACCTGTGGCTACTTAGAGGAACATGGGCTGTTGTGGACTTCCTGGGCAATTTGAGGACCATCAAGAGACTATGGGGTGTGCCAAAGCTCTTTAGAATAACCCCATCTCAGTCCACACCTCTGCATACATGTGCCTCATGGCCAGCTAGAAGCTAAGCTTGACAGCAACCTCAGGCACATGGCTTGGGCAGGAGTATGGCTTCTGCCAGTTGATCATCCCCAGCCGGCCCTTCTGAGCTGGCTGCATGTGGACATACCGCTGCCTCCCAACTGCCAACGGTTGGGGGGATGCTGGGGCAGCCAGTCACACTGGAGTGGTATGTTGACTGGTTTTTGTCTCTGAGACAAACTATTTGAGAAAAATCACCCCAAAGGAAGAAAGACTTATTTCTGCTCATGGTTTCAGTCCATGTTCTGTGGTGAGGTGGAGTGTCATGGTGAAAGCAGAGTGTAGCTAAGGAAAGCTGTTCACTTTATAGTGGTCAGCAAGTGGAGAGAGAGAGAGAATAGGAACCAGGAACAAGACACCATTCCTGGGCACAACCCTAGGGAGCTACAACTTCCAACCAGGCCCCACCTCATAAGATACTGCCACCTCGTTCTCAGTAATGTCACCCAAAAATGTTGTCATCAATAGGTCAACACACTGAGGTCAGAACCCCCACTGTCTAGATCCAGTTACCATCAAAGTCCCATCAGCTACCAACCAAGTTGTCAACACACGACCCTGGCGGGGCCACTTCAGATTCAAAGACTCATGGGTGACCTCTGATTCTGCACAAGAAAACCCCCATTTCTCCTAAACTTTGTCCTTAGCTGTGTTCTTGCTATGATCCAGTGCCCTCATGGGGAACTTCCTACCTGTAGTTGATCTTCGGCAGAAAATCACCTGCTTTGGGTGAAGGCATGACTTGCACGGTCCAGCAACACCATGGGGCAGATCCTCTAGTAGAAATGGTAGTCTGGGGTCTGGACACATCTTAGGAAGGCTGTAGTCATCTCTTCTGAGCAGGATGATGCTGCTTCCCTGATTTACCCTCCAGGATTGGTCTAAGCAGCCGGGTACCAGGCACAGGAGCCTGGGAGTCCCTCAGTACCTGGCCAGCTCTAGTCCACTAATGGTGCAGTACCAGCAGTCATTCCTACCCTGCCTATTTTGAGATCAAACACTGCTCTAAAGTGTTAGAAGCCATAGGCAAGACTCACATCTACCATGGAGTAGCTGTGGGGTCTTAGGCACACATCCCACTTGTTGGAACTTTAAATGTTCCACTTTCAAATGGGATCACACTCATGGGGATCATGAGGATTCTGAAGTTAGAGTGGATGCCAGGGATTCTAAGCCACAAAAGCTTCAGGAAGCAGCTCATTCATGCTGAAAGCAGGACGCCTTTCCATGGTGGCTTTTTTCAGAAATTTTTGTTACATGCATATGTTTGCATATATAATCAAATATATATACATCCATATTTCTAAATACATAAATACAACCTCCCCAGTCTACAGAGTTGTAGATTCTAATGTTACTTGTATGTATATTTTTAGGGATGGCCATTTGCTATTATATGACCAACTCTTCTCTAGGAAAGACTGCCCCCACTCCCAGCATTCCTTAGTTGCCTGAGTTCTTTGCATAGGATTGTCTTACCATCCTTTCAAGGAGAAAGCTGTGTAGATGGAACAGCCATAGCCCAACCTCAACCCCCCTCAGATGGTCTCCAACCACAGTGAGCCCTCCTTGTTCATAATGTGGGACTTAGCTGCCAGCTACAAGTGCTGGGGGGCCTGGAACTTGCCTTAACTCTGAGGTGGAAGCAGCATTGCCAAGGCCTAGGTGAGGCCTAGGTGAGGCCTAGGTGAGGCCTAGGTGAGGCCTAGTTGAGGCCTAGGTGAGGGACTGCTGAGGTAACTCATGAGTAGGGCTCTAGCATGGAGACTGGGGACCATGGGTGGTAGTGCTATGGTCTAGCTAGTATAGAAATGTTTTGTTTTCTTTTGTTGTTTCCCCTTCCTGGCTCATAATGCCACAGCTCATAGGAGGATCAGAAGTACTTTTTAAACCTCAACTGAGCTTTGAGTAAAAAGAAATTCCTGGAGGCATCTTTAATATATATGCTAGAGAGAGACATCCAGGGAGGTTGTCGGAGGCTCCTCTTTTGGCTGTAGCAGGCTGGCTGCTGGTCTACGATGAAAACACATCTCCAGGTAATGAGAAACCCACAGTGCCTCTCTGGGCACTTGTTCCACATGATGACCCAAGAAGCCAGGTTACCTCCAAAGGAAATGTTTCTTCTATGGTAACTCAGGTCTTCATTGCCCTCAGCTACTGACTTAAACTTGAGTGACGGTAACACCATGGTGTCTTGGGAGCATGTTCCCTGTTCAGGACCAGCCAACTGGAAGCTAAGGAGATCGTCCTTGCCCATGGCTAGGTCTCAGTAGCTAGTGGAAGGTCACATGAGCAGGATGGGTTTCTCTGAGGATCACGTGACCCTGTCTTCCCTGTAGCATCAGCACCCGCCCACCTGACTTCCCTAGCAGATCTCAGACTTGCTGGTCCCACAGTCCTGGGTATCACTTGGTTGGGACAAATGTTTTCAGTGAACACGCACGTCCTATGGTTGACATCTCTGGAGAGTTTGGGCTGCTGCAGCCTGCAGCCTTGAGTGGCACAACTCTACCCAGTTATACCTGTGTGGAAGGTTCCCATGGCCAGGCCCCAGGGGCAGCGGCTTCTGTGGGTCTTTTCACTCACTGAGTGACCCAGGTGGTGTGGGCCCTTACAGAGGCTGGGAACGCAGCAGAACCATGTGCACAGAAGGAGAGGGTATCAGAGGCCAAGGGGCATGAGAAATGTCATCCAGTGCAGCACCCAGTTGTCATTTTGTCATTCTCACAGCCAGGAGCCACAGGGGTTTGGCTGAGCCTCTGTTCAGATGTGCAGACTTCAGTGAGGTGGTGTGGAGTGGCTTGCTTCCCAAGGAAGGTGCTCTGGGCTCAAGAGAGACAGCTGCTCTAAGAAGGACCCTTTAGCTCAGATCAAAGTCACACTGGCTGGACTTTAAGCATCTGTGAAATTTCTATGTGTCTCTCTCAGGCCCCCAACCCTGAAGGTTCCACCTACACAAGGGAAGACAGCAGAAGGAATGTCCTACACATGGATGGAGAAGGCCATCTTAGAGTTCTAGGTACCATAGAGACCTCAGTGCTGGTCAGATTCATGGTCAGTTTTCGCTCCAGGCCAGGGGATGGGTATGGAGTATGGTCAAGCCAGGGCTGGAAACCCCGTTCTCACCAGGGCATGTACCTGCCCAATGTATTTGCCAGGGACATTTTGGGGACTAATTCTTTCTTTACCACTGCAGGCAGGGGGTCTGAAAAGGAAGGGGAGAAGAGGAAGAAAGGGGTGGGGGTAGTAGAGAGAGAGAGTAGGTAATAGAAAAGAAAAGGGTGAGAGGAAGAGCGAGCGAGTGAGCAAGAGCAAGTGAGTGTGAGAGACAGGGAAAGAGGGGGTAAGAGAGAGAGTAGGAGAGACAGGATGAAAGAGAGAGGAAGAAAAGGAGAAAAGGAAGAGAGAGAGAGGGAGAGGGGGGGCTGATGAGTGCTGGACAGCAGCAGAGAGAGGCAGGCCAGTCCGGGGCTTCAGGGAATTGTGGAGCAGACTCTTCCTAAGCTGGAGACAAAGTGAAACAGTCTTGTGACATGCTCCCCTTCATGCAACCCCCATCCTGAACACCTACCTCATAATATTCAGAGACTTATGCACCCACAGGACCCTGAAGGGGTTTCTGAGCACCCAAGCTTGGCAAGCAAAGCCTGGTGGCTGTGATCTCCTATCTCATGACCTACCTGTCCTTCACTGACTGCCTCGTCCTTCATGTAGAGAAGGAACCCAAATCACTGCCAGGACTTCAGGGAGCTCACCCCAGTCCAGAGGACCCTCCTCCAGACTCCAGTTATGGGAGAGAGGCAGTGAGGGACCTGGAATGAGAGTCCCTTTTCTCTGTAGCCTTGTCCTTTCTGCCCAGGCATCTGAGGGCCACTGGAACCTCTGAGACATGTCACCTTGGACTCTCCAGTGTTTGTAAAGCTGTTGGAATGGCCTAGAAGAGTATCATCCTCAGGTCCTTCACTAGATTCTATTTCACAGGGACAGGACTGATGGCTGCTGCTGTGCCCACTGTGACACACATGCCACACTCCTCTGTCAGGCTTCTTCACAGGGCAGGAGGGACAGGGCTTCAACGCCAGCTCCTCACGCAGACCGGGGAAGGCATGCTGCCTGCCATGCTGGGGTGTAGAAGAGGATGGGGTCAGGGAAAATACAGCTGCTTTGAGCAATAGAGAACCTGGGTCTGGGGAGGACACCATGGGGCAGGATGGCCGGCACTGGATACCTCACCAAAAGCAGAAGCCACTGCAGGATGTAAGAGCAGCCCCAGGGGCTGTTGCAAATGCCAGTCCCTAGAACACAAGGTCTTGACTCATCTAAGGTTCCAAGGCAGAGCTAGGACTCAGTCTAGGCTCCTGTACTGGTCCAGAGAGATGATGGTCTATTCTCAGTGTTGCTGTCCACTGGGTATAGTTGAGACTGTTCCGAATCCCATCTTGAGGCTTAGCACCTAACAAAGTTATGCTGGAAAGAATCAGACCCCCCCCCCCAGACACTGCTTTGATGTCTGTGCTGTCCCTGGTCTAGGACCCCATTCAACAGTGCAGGATGCGTGTATCCTTGTGGACTTTGAGAGGTTGTGGAAAGCAATTATCCAGACTAGGGGAAAACACAGCCTCTGACATGCTGGGCAACGTGTATTTTCCAAAAAACCTGCGCCGTTTCTGCTGCAGTCTCTGGCAGATAGTTTAGGGCTATCTCTGATTTGCTCCCATGTCTTAGCTCGCTTGTGGCCCACTTTCTTCTGCTGCTTCCCAGAGGGCAGACACCATGCTTCTAAAAAGTCTCCAAGGCACTGTTACCCCTCTACAGGACTCTGAGCACTGCTCTGAGTCCCTTGGATTAGGCAAGAAAGTCCCCTGTGACCTCCCACCTCTTGCCTTTGTGATTAGACCCTCTGCTCCAGTGGGGGCTCTTGCAGCCACGAGCCATTGCTTGCTCTGTCCTCTAGCTCTCTAGATCCTTTGTGCTGGCACTCTAGAAGGGTTTGCACCCTGCTTGACTCCATCTACTCCAAGCCCACAGTTTCTCCTATAAAGTCCCTTGACAACAGGGGTCCCCTCCCTCCCTCCCTTCCTCCCTCCACTCTCCCTTCCCCCTTCCTCCCTTCCTCCTGCCTTCCTTCCATCCTACACCCTCATCTCCCTTTGTTATTTCCTCTCTCCTCCCTCCATTCTCCGCTTTTTTCTCCCCCACTCCTCTCCCCCCTCACCCTCATATTGCCTGCCATATTTTAGCAATTTCTTCAGTATTTGCAAAAGAAAGGAGGGTTGTCTTTAGGGGGTGTTCTTCAGAGGCAGAGCTTCCTGACCCTGACAGCACCCTGTTGCTAGGTGCTACTGGTTTTAGGGGCATGATATTTCTGCTGTGCCTCCCTCTCAGTCCCATGCAGCAGCAGTCCAGGGTGACAAAGGAAATCCACCTGCAAAGTGAGGGGGTGGCAGGCAGTCCCTAGGCCTCCATGCCCTGAAAGCTCTTCTATTTATAACACCAGCCCCACGACGGCAGTTGCTATTCAACTCAGGGGAAACTGCAAAATAGAATCCTGTAACAGAATTTATTCTTCCTGCTCCTCTTATGAAATCTCACCTAGAACATGATCTTTGAGTCTAAAGACATATCAGCATCTCCTTGTTGCTGGCCCACCAGGCCTTGTCACCTGCTTGGCTCCTGAGGCTGGCAAGGATGGGCCACCCTTTGGCGTTGTAGAGATCTATAGTTCCTCATCTTTTGGGAAGAAGAAGGACACTGGGCTCCAAGGTGTAGTGGGCCATTCACTCTGACTTTTGGGGAGAAAGTGAGGTGGGTTGGAGTTTGGCATCACCATGAAGTTGACCTTTGGGGTGAACCACAGTGAGGCTGGGGCAGTGGTGTTCACTCCCTACCTATCTTTTCTCAGGAACATCCCTCTTCCTGCCCAACACAATGGCCTTTGGCTCCTGGCTCCTGGGTAGCCCAGGGTGTTCTTTCTTTCCCCAGGAATCTTCTTCAGCTCCCCTCCTCCTCAGCCCATGATGCTGGTCACACCCTTAATCCTTTTTCATGTATTTGGGGTTTTCCTGGCTGTTCAACAAGTGTGTGTTAGCAAACTACAGAGGTTTCCCCAGGGCTCGGACCTTGGCTGTGGAGATTAACTTTGGCCACCGTGGGACTCACAGGGCCCAATATCACTGTGGGTGGGGAGCGTGCACTGACAATGCAGTCACCGAACTTTCTCCTCTCTGACAGTCCTCTGGGCCCCTGGAGAAGAGCCATCCATAAATGAAGATGAGGGAGGCAGCTAGCTACCCACACAGCCTGCGACACAGCAGTATTTTTAGAACAACTTTCCCTCTGTTTCCCTTTGCAGGAGTGAGGTGTGTGGACGACTAGGCTCCTCTCTGTGTGCTTCCTCTATGCAGCACCACCTACTGCAAGCTCCTAGGCACTCAGAGTGCCCCATCCCACTCTACCAGGGACACATGAGTATGGAGGGCTCCCTGCTGTGAAGGTAGAGTCAGGATGCAGCCCCAGATGTTTCTAACCCCGTAGCCCGATCCTTAGACCCAGGCAATTGGAGAGCCCCATCTCCTGACCATGTAGTATCCTTTGTCCCTCTTCTCACAGCCTGCTGCCCTGAAGCCAGTTTAGTCTTCAGTGAAGCGAGACAGAGTTGGCTGTGATATCCAGAGAAGTGTAGCTTTTCAGGACCCTGGACAGGGTACCAAAGGCTTTGATGGAGGCCCCCTTGTCCCTGACCTTAAAGTAGCACCCAAGGAGTTTGAAAAGTGACTGTCTTCAGGGTCTATGAGGGTTTTGGTACACTGTTGTCCTCTGTCAAGAGACTGGTTATTTATTTGTTTTTATTTCTATTTATTTTCCTGGCAGTACCTGACATGGCACTTACACATTGGAACCCGACAGGCAAGTGCCTACAGCAAAATACAAGCCAAATTCTTTACTTTCATTTTGAGTCAGAGTTTCACTAAGTTTTCCATGATGGTCTTGAACTTACAATCTTCTTGTACCACAAAGGTCCAGTTCCTACTTTACTTTTGTCTGGACAGAAGTTTCTTCTCTGCAGAACTTTCCCAGATTAGATCCTAATGACGCTGGTGAATGTAACAATAACAGTAATGACATCACTAGGAAGTGAGGGCTGGGGACTGCTGTGGTCCATTATTTCAGACTGCCCAGGGAGCTCAGTATCTATTATAAGCTTGTGTATCTATTATAAGCTGACCAAGATTGCCAGCACCTTGCCTTCCTTGGTGGTAATGAGGGCCCTCAGGCTACCCATAGGAACCCGACAGGGATCCTGTGGGCTGGGGAGGCATGTGTGTTCTCTTATCTGTCCCTTCTCCGGGGCAGCCACTTCTCCATTGGCGCCCAGGTTGTAGGACTGAATCATTACAGGCTGCTGCCTGGAGCTGTTGTTCTTTGACTTGTACATGCAGAAGGCTAGGAAGGTCTTGTATGCCCTTGGTGGGAACCCTCCTTTTCCTACCTAACTCCTGCTGAGGCCCTGTTCTCATCCGCTCAGCTCTGAGTCCCCCTTCTCTCTCTGGCCTCGGTCCCTCATCTCCACTTCTCCATCTGTGCCCAGGTTGGAGGACTGGAGCGTTACAGGCTGTTACCTGGATCTGCCATTCTTTGAATACATAAGGCCTTGGTCCCTCCTCTCCACACAGTCCCTGATCAAGTATCTCCAGCATCCCCAGCAGGGCAGGTTGGTGGGTGCCATGGACAGCAAGAAACCCACAATACTTCTACCTGGAAGATGATAATGAAAGCAGAGGAACCAGAGGGAAAAACCAGGAGTGTAAGGGGGAAGCTGGTCTCCCTCGAGGCTGTTGAATCCTTCTGCAGTTAGAATATCCAGAATGACACATTTGTCAAAATTATGACCCAATTAGGCAGTGATAACCGCTGTCTATGACCGTCACACACGTAATCGTTGGTAATATCACTTGAAGATAAAGGCTGAATGACAGGGGAGGGCTGGATGTGGAGGGAGGAGGAGGGGTGAATAGTTCTCTATTTCAGGCCTTTGGGGGTCCACCAGTGAGTCAGAGATCAGCTTCCAGTGACACTAGCACTGGCTTCTGAGTCATGCCTTTTGTCAGAGATGCTTGGTTGGCTGGGAAGAGCAATCCAAAACATTCCTTGGCTTGATCTCATTCAATCTGTCACCTGAGTTTTTTTTTTTTTTAAACAGGAGGTCCCATGTGGCTCCCCAAGAAGCCAGGCATATATGCTCATCATTCCATAGGTCAGATCTGTCCTTGACTATGTTGACCCAGATCCATGTTGCGGCACAAAGGCCCAGATCTGTATTCCTTAGCCACTCTTGTTCCTTTCCCTACTCTGAGGCTTTTGTGCCTCAACTTCGCTGTACCTCTGCTGGGCATTTCTTCTCCAAACTCTCTGACCCACCTGATCCTTGGCAGTCCAGGCCAGTGCTTGGTGTCCACTTTGTCCTTCTCCTTCATCAGGTAAGACATTCCCAGGACCATGTAGGACAGGACACAATCTCACCTTCCACCATCACCACCACAGGGTCACTTCTGATCTGTGCTCACATGACTAGTGGGGTCAGGCGATCAGTGTGTATCTATCATGAATCTGAACTTCCTGTGGCTGAGGGTCTGGTTGTCTCATATTCTCTGGAATCCGGTGCAAGCTGACGGAAGCCTGGGTCTCATTGGTCCTGATTTACCAGCAAGATTTCCTCTCCTTACTTGTCATTCCCATTCCTCCTGCCTCCTCATGGGGTCTCCCTGGGACTGTAAGGCCAGCCTTTGCTACCCCCAGTTCCTCCTGGGACTTCCTCTGAAACTCCAGGTACTTGTAGCTAACTGGGCTGGGTCGGACCCTAATATCTGCTCCGAAGCCTGGGAGAGGAATGCAGATGGCTCATATGGGTCTCTTGTTCCCCACAGCTTACTTTGGCATTATCTATCCTTTTGGATACCATATCAGATGCAGGAGAGACTGGAACCTGGCCTGGGGCACTCAACAAGGTTTACCGTGCCCAGCCACCAGTCCCCAGGATTCAGCTCCACAAAGCCTGGATCTCCATAAGCAGAAAGGGTTGGGTTGGGTAGGGCAATGACCCTGGGGAAATGGGAGGCTACTGTCCTCTGTTCAGGCTTGGATAGACAGAGTCACCATCCTGCTACACTGAGGCCAGTGGGGTACAGATCCCAAGGCAGAATCCTCAGCCGAAGGAGTATAGATAGCCAACACAGTCCAGTATCACAAGAGCCCCAGGCTGGTGGGAGGGCCATGGCTGTGATGACCCACCCATAATGCCTCCTCTCTCTGGCTCAGTCAGCCCTCTAATGCAGCATGTCTCTGCAGCAGAGCAGACAGGGAGGATTCTGGGCTTCATGGTAATGAGTATGTAGGGCTGTTCCACATACACACAGGCATTTGGTGGATATTGGGTGAGTCATTTGCTGGCACCTACTCTCATGTAGCCCAGGCTGGCCTTGCACTTGTGGTGTATGACCTTACTCTTCATCCTCTTACCTCCATTGAGTGCTAGGATTGCAGCTATGTGCCACCACCTCTGGCTTACAGGGTGTGGGGGATCAAAGCCAGCACTTTGCAAATGCTAAACAAATGCTCAGCCTTTTCCCACTGTGTTGTTCTCCCCGAGCTTCCAGTCCATGGCTCTCCTCTCATTCAGACCATCTTCAAGGCTTTCCTACCTCACTGAAAGGTTTTCCAGCACCCACCCAAATACAAACATCAAAAGAATCTTTGAGCTATCAGTTGGGTCTTGCTTTCCTTCTTGGGATGGCAGATGCTGCTATGGGTGGGGTCTAGGGACTCCCCCAGAACTCTCATCCTATTCCAGGCCTGTGGCTGCTCTAGACTGAACCTTTTTGCCCTGGCCTTGCTTTGTGCCTAGAGAATGGACCAGTGAGAGATAAACTATGCTGCTGCTGCCCAGGGATGGGGAGGGGAGGGAAGATTAATTGGTTCTCATTAGCCCAGGAGTCAATTTGCAGACATTCGGTAAGAGCCCCTGTAAAGAAATCTGTTGACAAATTGGAGTGGATTCAAACCAAACAGTGAGGCTCTTGAGGGACTGAGTAAGAACTGGAGAGCAGCGAGCGAGTTGAGCTTGTAGTTCATAGTTGCCTGGCTCTCACATAGGTCTCCATTGTGGACATGGGCCTGCCTTTGCCCACTCACCCCACAAACAAACCTGCTGATTGGACAACCAGGTTCTGATCTTACAGATGAACACAGTTGGGCTTTTGCAGTGTGTCAGTGAACTTGACCAAGTAGGAGCAGAGGGCAGCCAGGACCCAGAGCTCACCTGCTTTGTCCCCTTCTAGTTCAGGGGTGCCTCTGTCAGGACCCAGGCCTCTCTCTTCTGGTTTCCAGTCTTCTTATCCATCAGCTAGGCACCCTCAGCATAGGGTTCCATCATAAGAAGGCTGAAAGGGCTTCTGGGCACACAGCCTATTTGGGCTGAAGCTCTGGATTCCAGGTGAGCCTCTTTGTCTCTCCATATCTAATGTTGTCCGTAGCTAGTTACCACATGGGACCAAACTGGAGGAAAGGCAGCCGAGGGCTTCCACTCACAAACCCCCCTAAACAAACTTTTTTGTCCAAAGGCTGGGGAACTAGTGAGGCCTGTTTGAACCCTGAGGTTGGTTTTGAGGAGAAGATAGGGGTTCCCCTCACGAGAGCGCTGGGAGGGTGGAACAGCACAGGAAGCAGGTGTAGGAAGTGGATGGGTTTGTAGAGTGGCTTTTGATTTGTGAGGGGGTTTAGGTTTAGTGTGGCCTGGGAGTCCCCTCTCTGCTCAGAGCAGCAGGTGAGCGTCTGGGCATCCTGGTGGCCTGCCAATTCCCCAGGGCTTCCGGCCAGCCCCACCCTGCAGAGCTGTCTGGCCTGGTGTGAAAATGAAGATTGATCATGGCAGAAAGGCAGCCGGGCCGCGGAGCCAGCCGGGAGTTGCAGAAACACTGGGCTTCATTATTATTTTAAGTGTTACTCAGCTCCTTTATTGAATTCTCCAAGTCAGGAAAAATTCTGGCGAGATAAGAAGTTGACATTTTCAGACACAGCAGTGAGAACTGCGCAGGCGGCGAGGACAGAGAGAAGCGCCTGCTTGGCATGAGAATGTCCCAGCCCACTGCCACCTCCCACAGCCACACAGGCGCATGCACAAGGCATGCTGACTCAGGACAAGGGATGGCAGGGGGAGGAGGGCAGAAGGGAGGGGAGATGAAGGGAAGGCTGCTTCTGAGAAAACCATTGGAGATCTCTCTTCCCTTTACCTTCCCCTGTCCTGCCCTCCTCTCTACCTTCCTTTGTTGACTAACTACTATGTGCCACTCTGGGATGCAAACTAGTTCAGCATAGGGCTCTTTCAATTTGCCTCAGAGAAATGGTGAGGACCACAAGCTGTCACTATTGAGCAGTGGGAGGAGGTAGCTGAGAGTCCCCCAGGACCGATTCCTGGCTGCCTCTGAGGCAGCTTTACATTCAGTATTTATTTGCGGAACACAGGACAGCAGTACACCTGCTAAAGAAATGGACAGGTCTTTCTGGAGTGCTACAGGGGAATTTCTGTTCTGGTCTTAAGGGGATTATTATTATAGAGTTTTCTGAAGGAAAACATCTCATTGGTTTCCTGGGAAGGCCACGGCTGGGGGCAAAAGACTTGATGGGATGGCTCAGCCAGTATGGCCAAAGGTCGGAGGAAGAGGAAGAGGCAAGAAGGGAAGGCTGAAAGTGGAGGCCAAGGTTCCAGCCATTTCTTCAGGCATTTGGCTGGCTGACCTTAGGCCTGGAACAAAGAGGGTCTCAACTTAAGGCCTCTGTGAAAGAATGAATTGATTTTAGACCCAGATTGTCCCAGCTTTGTGGTAGGAAAGTCCTGAGGCTATCTCACCTGCAGGTGAACTCCAGGAAGAGGCTGAGTCTAGGTCATTGTTGTGGGGTCACCACCTGCCTCTGTGACCTCCTCTTTTACCCAGGCTCTCTTGGGGGTGCAGACAAACAGACGCACAGATACATCTGCACAGATATACTCATGAACAAGTCTGCAAGGACTGGTGCCTCTTCATCCCTACAACTCGCACAGGACAGAGATGTCTGCACCCCTGGGCTCCACCCCTTCTCTGCAAGCCCATACACAATGGTTGTGTCTGGAATGCTCCCCCAAAGGCCCATATACTAAGTTAGTCATAACCAATGACATCAGAAGGTGGAACGTCTAGGAGGTGTGGTTTGATGGAAGGAAGTTAGGTCATTGGTACTCCCTTTGAAGGGAGTGTGGAGAAAGTCTCTCACTTCCACACTATACCGCCATAGATCCAAAGCAACAGGGCCTGGTGACCACTGGCTGGAATCTCTAAAGTTATGAGCCAAAGCTTTTCTTCCTCTTTGCTCTTTACCTCAAGCATTATGTCCTAGCCACAGAAAACTGACAAAAATTCAGGTCTCTCACAATGGGTCCTCGGCTATGCCCTGCACAAAGCCCTGTAAGTCCAGAGTTACACACCAGCTGTTTGTGGCTCAGGGCCAGAGGTTTGACAATGGGACCAGGCACAATGGGCAGGCTCTTCAGAAATACGGCCTGGGAGCCAGTTCTGGCCTGTCAGATCTGCGATAGTCTTGGGGGCTGCCAGTCTGATCACATCTCTCTGTAGAGGATGGTGTGAATTTCTCTTTATTCAACAGGAACTGCTAAGGATATCTGCTCAGCCCTAGTGACAGCCATTGTCTCTTTCCAGTAGCCTCATTTATTTCCTCCAGATGTATCTGGAGCACCCTGTCCTATGTCTGTGTGCACCGGGCTTTCAGCAAAGAATGTCCTGACCATAGCTCACAGTACAGGCCTCAGACTCAAGCTCCCTTTTCCCTACCACGCTGTGGCTTGCACCTGACTAGACATTAAACCCCACCTCTCCTGTATCCTCTGCTGTACCCTCAGCTCCCGTTAGACTCAATCTAACCATTCCTTAGCCTTTTGGTGTAGAGCTTGTCTACTACTTCAGGCCAATGAGAAAACCTCCCTGGAGTCTCTCTTGTCCTCCTTCCTGCCAGGGCCTCTGGACTTCAGATCTCCAAACCCAGCCCTGAGGCCTTCCTGGAGGCTCCATGTGCTGGCATTTTGCACAGGCTCTTACCTCTGCTCTCCTTGCTTGCTGTCAACCCCCATCTGCTCCTTAATTTGATGGACTCTATGAAATAGGAAAACTTCCAATAATGGCTGAGGATGGAGCTGGGGTTATTTCCTGGAAAAGGCTGTAAGTGGGCAGCTACAAGCTCTGCCCAAGGCCCCTCAGAAGGCCAGAAGGGCTTGGGTACTCTTCATCAATAGGAAGCAAAGTGGCATTCAGCAGGAGCTGGACATAGAAGCAGGGACGAGAGGATGGGGTTCTTGTGGTCTGCAGCCAGTTTGGCTGCCCTTCTCTTGTGTTTTGGTTTCAAAAGCAATGCTTTTTCTTTCTTCTTAATTTAGTTGATGTGTTAACACGATGGAGTCATTTAAAAAAATTAAAAAATATATTCCTTAGTCCACTTCTGTTGCTGTCAGAACTGCATCACAAATGTAAGTTTTGAGTGTGTGTGTGTGTGTGTGTGCGTGCGCGTGCATGTGCATGTGCGTGTGCATGTGCGTGCATGCGTGTGTGTGTGTGTGTGTGTGTGTGTGTGTGTGTGTGTGTGTGTGTTTTGCTGATTGTAGTGTACACAAGGGGTCTCCATCTCAGAGATGTGGGAGCTGAAGTTCAAGGCCTGAGTTTGCTTTGGCTGTGGGTTGCTGTGTCCCCTTTGGTGAGCTAGTCCCCTCCAAAGGCTTATGGATGGGTATTTCTTAGTGGGGCTGGAGTTCTGGGTGGCTCAGTGGAGGGCTCTGCTGAGTGGGTGGGGCTGGCCTGTGAAGAAGCTGCTCCTGTCCAGGTGTGCTGGGTGGGGTTGTGAAAGGTGGTGAGAAGGAGGGCAGTGCACACCGTCCTGAGCCCCATACCCTCTCAGCCTCCCCTGGGCTGCCCAGCCTACTCCGCTGGAATCTACCAGCCTATGTGGATTTGGTCTGTCCCCATGAAAGCTTAAGAATGGATGTGTCGATGTTCCAGCAGGGTGGAGGACTGGGAAGGGGGAGGCTCCCTCCCACTGCTGATGGCTCCAGAGATAGTCTCCCCCGGAAATTGATAGCACAGCACTCAGGGACTTTAATATCATGACTCCTCTATGGGAACGCTGCTGAGTCTGCCGTTGCTAAGCGGCCCGGCATCTGCAGTGTGGGTGTGGGAGGAACCGACTCACCGAGTCCATCTGCCCTTCCTTACACAGCACCCTCACTCATTCACTGACTCATTCATCCACTCCTCCCTCTTTACCCCACACATGCACACGCACAGCCAGAGACTCACTCATTCAGCTATCTACCTGTTCCTTTCTATTTACACTTACTCCTGTCCCTACCTACCCAGCCATTTTATCATCCACCATCCATAAGCATTTGCTGTGGGCCAGGTCACGTTTCTGAGGGACAATGGGTGACTATGTATGTTCTCACCTGCAAGGGGGATGGAAGGCCAGCGAGGAAATGCTACTTCAGTGGGTGACGATGATGATAATGGTGAAGGTACTGGTGTGATGGTGACAGTGATGGTGGCTGTGGAGCAATGGTGATAATGGTAATGATGGAGATGATGGAATGATGCTGATGAGAGTGATGATGGAGATAGTGGTGATGATGGAGGAGCAATGGTGATGATGCTGATGATGCTGTCACATCCTGGTCCCTGTGAAGTGATGCTGGCGTTGATGCTGATGGTGATGGAGTGATGATGATGGTGGTGTTGTCTCATGATGGTAACTGTGGTGGTGATGGTGATGGTGGAAGAACTAGTCATTTGGCATGGTGAGCAGTTGTTGTAAATCTGGAAGACCGCAGGATCCTTTACCAGAGGTCTGGAAGCCAGTGTCACTTCTCACCAGGCCAGGAGCTAGGCAAGGCCCCATGTGATCTAGAATATTGGCACAGTATGCAGTTGAAGGGCTTGTATGAGGCAGGGCACGTGCCTGGGCAGTGTTAGCAGATGGTCATGTCACAGAGGTCTGAGGAGCTGCCTGCAAAGGGGCCAGCTTCCTGGGTGTGTCCGATAGCAGTCAGCACGTGGCCTGGACAAAGTTATCAGTCTTCTGGGTGGAGAGAGGCCAGGATCATGCCACATGATGGAATGGGGTGCAACCAGTAGCCTTAAGGTCAGTGCACAGCAGTGTACAGTCGCCACAGGGATGGTACAGAATGGTAGGTGAGAAGAGATGTAACCCTCTCAGATATGGCAGTCACGCTGTATCACCTGGGTTTGCTACCTCAATGGACTAGCTTCACAACCTCTCAGAAGTGCTCTTGGTGGTTGTTGAGAGTCTGGGTCCCAGTCCTAGCGGCTCAGGCTTGGCTCGAGCACCCTTGCCCCACTGCTGAGATCTTCACTCTCCTTTAGCCATCTTGGGCTGCTCTATCAAAGCCCCATCCTGCCCCCACCATAGGCTCACGGGCTTCTCAGAGGCTGGATGTTCTTAGCAGTTGACCGAGGCACGGGCAGAGCAGAGTGCTGATGGCCCTGGGCAGCCCTTGGCTCACCTGGGAGCCTGTGGGTGGCCGTGGCCTGGGAGAACGTGTTCTCTTGGGTTCTTACCTAGTTCTGGACAGCCGAGCTGGGAAGCACACTGAGAACCAGCATGACTCCCCAAACAGAGGAGATATTGACATGGCTATTTTTAGTCTTATTAAAATAAGTCTGCTTTGCTCCTTTCTATGCTCCTCTCTCCAGCTCAATCTTCCTTTCCAGATTGAATGTGTGTGTCCAGGCCAAGGCGCCAGGGGAGCTGAGCTGCAATCAAAATGTTAATAAGCCACTGATTGTGCCTTGGATGCCTCCTCCTCCCTTCCTCTGCCTTCCCCAGATGTTGCGGGGTCTTCCTGAGCCCTGGGAAGCTGCACACGTGTTTGGAAACGAGATCCTGACATCATGTTCCAGGTAAGAGCCCCAGAGAGCTCAAGAGCAAGGGATTGGCTGTGTGTGAGTCCTCACTGTGTCCCAAGTACTTGCGACTTCTCCACATGGGGCCCAGGGTAGGCACAGAGCCAAGTAACCAGTGACCATGATGCTGGATCCACCAGACCAGGACCAGGGTCCCTCATACATAGGCAATCAGCACTGTCACAGGGATGGGCGGTCTCATGTCTGAGATGCAAGATATGAGGTCTGCCAGGGAGCAACTTCTGTGAGGGGGAACAACACCCTCGGAAGCATGACTGCAGGTCTGTCTCTTTGTGTTGTGCCATCTGGCACAGTGACAGAGTCTCTCTGACAAGGGCAGGGGAGCATCTCCTGTCATCTGTCTGGTCAGTTAATGTGTTTCTATGGAACTTGAGCCAGGAGTGAGCTAGGACGAGTGACTTGAGGGAAAAAGCATACATAAGCCAGTCTTGGGGCTTTGTGACAGAATGACAGGGGATGTCCCAGAAACTCATCTGAAGAGCCATAGCCTTATGTAGCAAAGGAGAGACACACCGAGTGGAGAATGGGAATGGTTTGTGCAAAGACCCTGTGATTTGGGAATGTGGGAGACATGAAGGAGTGTAAAAATCAAGTAAGTTGAAACTGAGCCAGTTGGGGTGAGACCATGGCAGTCATGGTGAGACCACAGAGGGCCCAGGGCTGATCTAGCAGAGTCTTGCAGATGTGGAACATGGGTGGAATGAGTACAGGGATCTGTAGACAGCAGGGAGCAGGCACATAGAGGTGACAGGCAATGTGGCAGCCTGGTGATAGTAGACTGAGGACAGGGACATTCAGGCGGGACTTTGAGGAAGCATGGACACCGACATAGGCAAAACAGTGAGGGGACAGCAAGCTGGGAGGGGCCATTGGGAAAAGGCCCAAGTGAGACCAGGTACCACCACTGCCAGGCTTGGCTGGGGGAGCTGGGAAGAGCAAGGTCTGTGTCCCTGTGCCACCTGAGGGGTACCAGAGGCAGATTGAAGTCTCCTAAGCAGAATGTTCTATCTCCCACGTTTCCCACAGCTGCATACTGTTAACTACCTCCCAATAATCTCACAAGAAACTTCTTCCACATTCTCCCCAACGACAAGAATCCACGGGGCCAGGTGAAAATGCCTGGGCCACTAACTCGTAACGGATCATGAACATGTCCAGGAACTAAGGGAAAGAGTAGGCAGGGGGCACCAGTTCTCATCTGCCAGCTAGGGAAGGCGGGGCTGGGGTCCTGAGGAGGAAACCTGGGTGACCCCTTCATCTCTGTCTCTCTTCCCACAGACTCTGAGATAAAGGAGAGGCCAGAAGTGACCTGTGTGTGGATCTCCTGGGCAGTCCACGAGATCGAGTCCAGGAGAGCTTGACGATGGCTGGAGCCCTGCAGGAGCCAAAGCCAAGGTTGCAAGCTAGATCCTTACTCACACGGGGACTTCTGGTCACTTTTTGTAGAAAAAAAATCCTTGGGCTGGGTGTACTAGCAGTCCCCCCTCAAGGTCTGGTTCTAGCTTCTCCATGTCTGTCCTCTGGCTTCTGTCCCTCCCTGAGTGGCATCCCTTCTGAGGAGGGTGGCTGGAGGATCATCTCGGGACCTTGCTGACATCGCTTGCACACATCCGTGCTCTGAGAAGTTGGAGAACACCCTGCCATTATTTCTTCTCCAAGGCTTTGGAGTCTAGGAACCAGGGAGCGACTCCTGCTTGCTGCACCATGGCCTCTGGATGTGGTGCATAAGTGGTCTCTGGTGCTATGTGTGTCCCCTGCACCATAGGCTAAGCTTGTCCACTGGTCTCCAGGGGCAGAGCAGGGACTATACTAGAGGGAGAGGGGCACTGTGAGTAGGAAGGCTTCTGCAAGTGTGTGGGGGAGGGGAAGGGGAGATCTTGACTGTGACCTGCCTATTCGGGCCAACACAAGGAGGCACTGGGCCCCAGCAACAGCAGCTGGTCCTAGGGGAACTCAGATAACAGAGTTCAGAATCAGAGATGAGGTTAGGAGAGCTGGCCACCTGCGGAGGTTGCCTGTATCATCTCCCTAATAGCACAGGGTATTCTGTGACTGTGGCTCCAGGAGGAAGATAGACCTGGCTTGGATATAGGATGGTGAGAGCTGGCTGGGAGCAACAGGGGTTTGAGGTAAGTCCCAGGCTCCTATGCTGTGACCCTTCCTGATCTTCTTCAGGCCCTCTTGGTCATTCTACTGCTATTCTACAGTCCTGGAACGCTTCTTTGACCTCATGGTGAGTCCTAACTTGTCTCTGTAGACACAGCAGAATAGTACCTTTCCCAGGAATGACCCTGCAGAATGTGCTGGAACATATCCCCAGCCCTCCATGCTAACTACTGCTCAGTGCTTTCAGCATGTCTTTTGCCAGCATAGTCGCATGACACTCAGTGCTCTGCTGAGGCAGACTGGCTTGGGGCAGCAGCGAGGATCAGCTGTTCCAGTATCTTAGGCACCCACAATCTCCTAAGACCCCATCAGTGAGATGGATTGACCCTAAGGCACTGTGAATCTCTGCTGGATGTTACTCCCATCAGAAAATCAGTCCCTGACTGAGGACCGGGCACTCACATGTCTCCCTGGCAGAGAAAACCTCGTCCACCTGGTTCCATAGGACACTGGTCTGCCTTCATGGGTCCCCTGGGAAAGGGGTGTTGGCAGATCCTTTCATGGCTTCCAAGAGAACTGCCCAACCCCTAGAGTCCAGATGGTGCTTTGCTTACCCAGAGTCCATTCTCAATCCCTGAGCTACATCTAGAAAGGATGCCGGAAGGGGCAGCTTCCCACTGAAGACCTCACTTGCTGGTCCGTCCATCCAGCTGCCATGTTCCCAGGTGATCTTGGCTTGCATCTCTTCCATGCCCATCCCTCTGCCATGCTTTAGTTCTCCCATGTACAGCAGCTCAGGGCCTGACTGTCTTGGAGCAAGCTATGGGTTTCACCTGCATCCAAGTCATGCCGCGTGTTCCTCAGATCCCCTCTCACGTGGCTGTCTATGGATTTGCCTGTCCCCTCCTTCCCCACATTTCTATGCATACCTTTAGGTTCCAGGGGCCACATTTCTGCCATCCAAATTCTTAGCCACTTCTTGACCTCGGGGGTCCAGGCAGTATGGCAGTGGGTTAGGTGGTGATAGCCAAGGCCATCCCTTCACATTGTCAGCTCCAGGGACCTGCTTCTCCCTGGGCCTGGACCCGTCAAGTGTCCTCTGCTCCTAGGACCTCCTCCACCGAAGCCCTTACTTAAGGAGCCACTTGGCTTCAACTGTCCTCTACAGTCCCTGCTTGGGGTTTGTTCCACAACACAAGGCCTTCTTGCCACCATTGGCTCCCTACACCCTCCTGCTGGAAAGCCCCTCCTCGCCCCTCCCCTGCACAGCCTGCGCTGTCTGCTCCTAAGGGCAGGTATCCCTCAGGGTGGGAAATGCTAGCCTGCCCTGGTATAACCCAGCCTAGAACTGCTTGGCACACAGCAGACTTGGATGTGGGGGTGGACAGCAGACAGCTCACGAGGCTTCTCCTCTCTTGGTGGCTTTTTGGTGTCACAGCCATGACAGAACTGGCGTAAATGATCATGAACGGAGGACCCAGAAACAAGATGAAAAGCAGCACTTCCCAGGCCAGGTAGTCAGACTCAGAAAGGTGGACAGGCTAACACAAGAAGGAAGTAGAGACCATGGAAGACTGGCCCACATGCCAGGGCTGGTCCTCTCCCCTCCTCATTTCTATGCCTGTCTGTCCTCTACACACGAAGGTCTGGATGGTTCTAGAAAAGAGCCTCCTTAGGACCACAGGTGCAATCCCTGGGCCAGGTGTTAGGCTTTTGGCATGTCTGACCCTTCCCGGCTAGTGAGTCTGCCCATGGGGGAGGAGGATACGTGCCCTAACAATGTGTGTTAACGTGATCACATATGTATCCATTCTCGCCAGTGCAGCGAGCATCCACGGAGCATCTGCTGTGTGCGGAGGTCAGGGGCCAGGTTCACATTGCTGAGATGTCTGTGAAGGTCTGAGGGTCCTGAGCTCTTTCAGGGTGGAAAGCAGACCCCTCTCACCCCATCTTCCAGCCCAAGCACCCTAAGACAGGGCCTCCATGCATAGTGTGAACCCTGGAAGTCACCCTCTAACTGCATAGAATGGAAAGGAAATGCTCAATTCTTGCAGCCATGCGTTTCCATGGAGACTGTTCCAGCACGGGTCCTCCTCCCTCCAGCCTCCAGGGAAGAATGGGGGGTCTTCCCTGAATGAGGATTTGGGGGTTCTGCAGGTAGTTTTGGAGACTGTCATTCTGTGAAATTCCCAGTCTTTTTGAGGCCCCAAATCATTTAGAGAGCAACAAACCTCTGGTGTGTGAGCTCAAGGGTGCTCAACAGCAGCACTTGGAAGCTACCCCATTGCTCTTACAGTCCAGCCACCTCACCAAGGGTCTAGGAATGTCTAGACACTGGGATCACCTAGAGGGGACCCCACAGCCACAGCGGTAATAAGGTGAGTCAGGAAGCTGGCCCAACCCATAGTCCAGAGACCATGTGTGGATCTCTTCTAAGGGTGGGCAGACTAGGGAGAGCATGGACCCTGAACTTGTCAAAGGCTCGCTGCCCCCGTACTTTGACCTTTCCTAATGACTAAATCTGCCCTGAGCTTCCCAAAAACCCTGTCACCGTAACTTGGGTGTGCTTGCACATATCTGTATACATGTGTCATGTGCATTTGTAAACATGCCTGCACATGCATGTCCAGGGTGCAGAAGGAGTGCGGCTGTGACCTAGCTGCTTGGAAACTCTGCTTGTTTGCAAGGCGGGCTGCCTCGGCTCTGTCACGTCTCTGGAGCCTAAGTCAGCCCTGTCATCGAGGGTACCGCCTTATTAGGTGTGTACTAGGCATGGAGCTCTCACAGTGTGCATGACAGATGGACACTTCCCCGAATCCCTGGAGCCCAGGTTCCTGGGGAGATGAATCTGACCTCTTCCTACTACATGATTTCCGACCTAATTACCAAGGTCCCAGTGGGGCTCCAGGAAGAATGCTGAGAAGTTATGAATGGTGCCCTAGAGTGGGAGTGTGTGGTGAGGGGGTGCCTGGGGAGAAGGGGCCGATGACAACCGCGGACCCTTGTTGGTTTATTGCCCATCCCCTTTAAGCCCAGGTCTCTTCTCCACTCGAGATTCAGTAATCCAGAATGTCAGCTCACTCCTGCTATCTAACTGTTGCTTGTGACCTGCCAGGATCCTAGGGATCGGTAAGGTCCTGAGCCAGAAAGTTCCAGGCTGGTCCGTTCTTCTTCCTCCAGCAGCTTGTTGACTGGACAGGGAGACCCTCCTCCAGTGCTCTGCCTTTAGTGGTGTCTCTGGTGTTCCCTGGAAGAGTGGTGGTGGCCAGCTACTCAGTGGATTCCCTAAGCTGCCCCACCCCACCCTGCTCTGGGGTGGAGGATATGCAAGGATGAAAGGAAAACGTCTGTTAAAAGGGTACCAGTTAGTCACCTGTTGGGACATGTTTTGCTGGGTGTTGGACACGTGCACATTCAGTGTGTGCCTCCATGCTCCGAGTTAAGTCATGGTCCTGTCTAGACCTCCCCACTTGGAAATTGAAGAGTGGTCAGCTGCTTGGTAACCCCAGTTTCTATGACACTGTGGCTCTGGAGTCCCGGTTGCCAGGGGCAGCTGTCTCTCTCCAAATGTCAGCACGGATATTAAAGCTCTCTGGAACGACGTGCCATACTGTCATTTATTAGTTCACCAACAATTTAATAAGGAAAGGGCTTGGGGAGGTGCGTGCTTCTGGCCCCGTTTATCCCACAAATTAACCACCACATCTTCACTAAGCTCTTTGAGTAAGAGAGTTTTCTTCAGTAGATGAAGCACCCATTTCCACAGCTGGGTGGCAAGTATGGTGGAGGTGACAAACCTACATTGTCTGGTGTGAGATGGTCACCAAGCCTTGGGATGGCCTTGTCCCAACCTCACCCTGAAAGGAACTGTGAAGTCACGTGAGATCTGAAGGTCCCAGTTACTTTACCTCTAGCCCTAAGGCAGGCTTCACAGGGGTGCTGGGCACTCCAGTAGCCTCCCCAGCATGCCATGCTTCCAAGGGCACAGTGAGTAGAGGCTTAGTGTGAGGGATGCGAAGCAAGTAACACAGCTCTGAAGAGTTACTTTACCTCTCTGCATCTCAGTCTCCCGAAATAAAATAGATTCCAAACCTGTCCCTTTCCCATGCCCCACTTATGCATAGGTTCCCCTCAGTTTCTGTACTCTAGGATGTGGCATTCTGTCCATTTTTCTTTCTGTGATGGGACTTTCTTCATGTAAATTGCTGGAGCCCAAGGTCAGGATGAGGCTCTGTCACCCTCTTCCTTTAGGGCCACTGTCTTGCACTGAGAAGGTGGCTTTCTTCGGATCCAGGAGAGAAAATCAGCCTCACTGAAGGGAGCAGAAGGCAGCAATACTAATGGCTCTTTCTAGAAGTCCTGGTAGCCAAGAGGGAGGCATTGCACACTCAGGGGCAGCTCTGTGGTGTCTAACCATGATTTTTTTCTGGGCCTTCACCAGGAACAGCTGGCTGTCTGCATCCTCTCCTGGAGCCAACAGCTTCTTACACAGAGGGCCGTTAGTTGCTTTGGGTCATTTCTGAAGCAGAGGCCTGAGCTCTGGTTTTCTGGATGGTTGGTCAGTGAAGTTGGGACCATGGGGTGGTAGGTAGTGGGAAGCTGGAATGGTGCTTTGCCTGGAGGCTAGGGTTTATCCTTGGGCACTGGTTCTATTAGGCAGAGTACTTAGGTGCCTGTGTCCTCCCTGTGAAGCTGGGAACTCACTTGGGTTCCAAATAAAAGAACATGGAATCATAATTAGGGCTTTTTACCATGAATGCAAGAGCTCCTGAGCCATCAAGGCCTCTGCCTTAGTTTCCCTTCTATCTTCCAGGGGCTGGAGCCCTGGGCCCTGCTGTGATTTCATTGACAACTGAGGCCTTTTATATCTGGCCCTCAGCCTGTAACATTGGCATGTCTTCATTCTCCCAGGCTAATCTGCTTAACTGCTGTGGGGATCCAGTAGGATCCAGCTCTGCCCTCAATTCCCATGAATTGATGGCAAAAGTAGACTTAATCCCAGGGGTGGGACACTCCAGGGCATCCCTTCCTATCCCACTAATGTCAATGGTATCTTTTAGGATATTGGAGTCCTGGGACGCATTGAGTCCATCTCCCAGTACATTCCCTCTCCAGATTAGGCTTAAAGATGGCCTCCCAGGCAGCCCCGGAGGTCCCCACTGACCCTTAGAGACCCCTAGAGCAGCACAGTTTTCCTTCCCAGATGTCCCTGGCCAGCTGTGAGTCCATATGCTCATGCTGTCTCATTGGATTTATTTCTTATGCCTCCTCTCCCACAGAGCCACAGCCCAGGGAGCAGCTGCATCTGCTGGGAACACACGCTCTCATTCCTTCTTCTTTCCACTTGGGATTCTCTGCAGCCTCCTTGCCCTTCTAGCCACCCAGGTGGGAGCTTCTGCTTTCCCAAGATCTCCTCCTGGGACCTCCTCATTTTTGGCCTTTTGAGTGACACACCCTTTAACCCCAGCCTGGGTCAGATTGACCCACTAGACTCAGGGTGGAGAGGCGAGGTTAGTTTTCATGCTTTGCCTGTCAGGAAGCCACGTCCCTCCTAACCTCCTGATAGTGTGATGTCCTTGTCCTTGTTCACAGACGTCACCCACAGGATAACTAGACACTCCTCATCCATTTGGGGCTTCACTCTGATTCTCATGTCTGTGATCCCAGGCTTGTCTTGTGTGGACATGCAAGAGTAGCCACGAAGGTAGGAGCTCATATTCAAGGACTGTGGTCGTATGTCCCAGGAGATGGCAGAGGCCAGACCTGTTCAGATGAGGGACATCCTTGGAATTGTGTGGCCTTTTATGTCACTGGTGGGATTCAGAGAACACCAGGGAGGGGCTCTATCCATCCATCAAATACAAGGAGGCTGGTACAGGCAAAAGCATTCGGATATTCTGTGAGGCCTCCTTGGAATTGGCTCTACACCTATTCATGTTTTAGACCCTGCCATGAGGCGGGGTGGGAGTGACGGGGTGGTACCCTGAGAAACCTCCTGGCCTTCAAGTCATACAGCTTGTTCATGAGGTTCTTAAGGGTATAAGGCTGTACCCCAATTTTACAGTGACAATCTTATTTCCTAATTGGCTCTGGGAGGTTGGGGGTGTCTCCTGGTCAGGATAAGGGTTTCGGTGGCCATAAGTTGCAGACAAAGAAGGTGAGTTGACTCTCCCACGGGCTCCAATTGATGACAGGCAGGTGGGTGTACCCACTGTCCCCTAGCCCTTAGGGTGCTGCTTTTTCTGGCTACCACAGCAGCCTCTCCTTGTCCTGACCCTTTGCAATACCATCTCTGGCTCATAGGGGGCGCTGAGGCCCCATGGCTGGCTTTCCACCTGCTCAGACTCTGAAAAATGCTACTTGTGATATGCAAAGGGCCCTGGCTGTGTGTTTTTCCAATCAATAGAAGCCGCTCAGCCCCCCAGTTGTCGCTTCCAAAGTCTTCACACATCTGCATCTGAAGGGCTCCAAATGCAGCCTTTTCCTGTCGGAGGAAAAAAGCAGAAGGAGAAAGGGAGATTTTTGCCTGACAGATTAGAAAATTTTCCACTTCCCAGCATTTGAACAAAGTATTTGTGCTTCTTGTGCCAATTACCCAGGCTGTGAAAGAGAAGCCGGGAAGGTGTGGGCTTAGCTGGGTGTGATCATTCCTCGGAGGACCTGCAGGTGTCAGTGGGTGGATGGGGCCCCAGGGACCCCAGCAGACCTAGGGGTGGCCTGAGTTAACTTTGCCTTCCCTCACGTTTGACCTTGGGAATAAGACTGGGTGCTGGGGAACTCAGAGTCTGGCAGTGAAATGGCTGGCCATGGTTTCTTTCCAGGGTACTGGGAAGGTCAAAGCGTTTTATCTACAACACGGGGCGCCTACAGATAAACTGTATTAATAGCTTGGCAGTAATTTTCAGTTTTCAAAGTGTTTTTGAAGTCAGAGACAGTCTGATTTCCTACTCAGCTCCTGTAGGAGTAAGCTGCACTCTAGGGGCAGACAGAGGTGAAGAGTCTCAGTGACCACTGGGTTACTGGTAGCTCTAGTCCTGTTCCAAGCCCCACCTGTGTCCTTGGCTCTTGGTCTACAGAGGTCTGTGCTGGATCAGGGTGTAAGCATATGGGGAAAACAGGTTGGGGAGGGGGCACTGGGCTCCGCCTCTGGTCTCTGGGTACACTGAAGGAATTAGTTGAGGACAAAACTCCTGCAGGGTTGTATTTAAGTGCCAGGCTGGGTGCAATCCTGGGACCCAGGTCTGCTGGGGCTGCCCAACACGTAAAAACAACTGGTCACTGTATGCAAAGTGAGGTTCAGGGCCCAATTCTTGGAGTAGGCTTCTCTTGGCCTAGATTTTAAAGGCAATGGCTTTCTGGAGTTGTTGTCTCCTAACACTCACAGCAGAACTTTTTAGCAATCCAACCACTGTCCGGCTCTTACTTCAGCCCTCCATCTAGGTACAGCCCTCAAGGCCTTACCCTGCCATTCCTGTTGCCTTCTTCCTGGCTCACTAAAGTCTGTCATGTGTTCTCAACCTTTCAGCATCTGCCAGCCCAGCCTCCTTGAGCCTCTGCTACCATTGTTCCTTCCTGGGAACAATAGCCATCCTCTCTCTTGGACTTCCTGCCCACTCTCCCTCTGATTCGATTCTGGCTGCTGTGGATGGCTCATTCTTTAGAGCAAGGATCAAGGTGGACACTCCCTTGCACTGTTGCAAGATCTGTTGTATGTCACCATGCCTGGCCTGATGGGCCTGGTCCATCTGCCTGCCCCACTGTGCTCATTTCCCCTGCATATCTTGACATGGGTAGTCTCATTAATTACTTACTGGCTGATGGGCTGAGTTGGCATTTGGGTAAGGTCTCCAGCCAGGAGGGAACAGTGCTCAAATGGAGATTGTGGAAACTGAGCAGGAAGACAGAATTGAGGCTGCATTTTCTGTCAGGACCAGGGGAAGGGCCACACTGGAAGACTCCAGGATGCTGGTGGGATTCAGTGTCGAGGGTTCATTATCTGGATCAGACTGGCCAGCAAGGACCACAACACTGGTTCTCGGGTGGGTTCCTGTTCTAAGCTGGGTACTGGGGGCAAGCCTTCTCAAGGTGGATTTGTGTGCAATGCCCCAAGTGAGAGTGGGTGGGGGGGTGAGCAGGGCCAGTGCTTCAGGAAGCTGGGGAGCAGGCTGGTCTTCAGCATCCATGAGAGGCTCTGATCTGTGCTTCACAGCTTCCTTAGGGTCCCTTGGAGGGACAGGGATGGAGACGGAGTCAAGGGAAGGCAGAGGGAATGGGTTGTGTGGAGGAACAAATTCCAAGGTATTCTTCTCTCCCGGAGTGTTGGCTAGCCATGCTATCTCAGCCCCCTTCAGTCCTTGGACACTGGGCAGTACCAACTTCCAGGCCCAGCAGGGGCAAGGTGGGCGATAACAGGACAAAGACCATGTCCTGTGGCACCTCAGGACAAAAGCTCAGCAGTCACCCTGCGGTTACCCTTCACTCAGCAGGCCCCGGCATGTTCAGGTGGCAAGTCTTGTTCTTTGGGGACCCAAGCCCTGCTTTGAGTGGCTTTCAGCAGAGTACAGCTTTCAGGGTGATAGAGTGAACTTCAGCCCTCTCTTTGGAAGTCACAGGTTTGCCTGCTCTCATTGCTGTGCCCTGACCATCACTGTAGCCAAGGCTCTCCTCACCAGAGCGGTGCCGGGGCTCACACAGCGTGACAACCCTAGAAGACTTCTGCCTGAAACAGACCCCTGTGGCAAACCAATGCCTTTCACGGTGGTGACTCCCTGTGTGGGAGTCAGGCCCAGGAGCTGAGGTACTCAGGGAGACTTGAGGACTCACAGTCATCTGGGGCGTCTTTACAGAGTGCCAGCATCCCAGCCTTGGGCCTCAGTCTCCCAAGCTGTGAAGAGGGGACACAAATGTCAGCTCATCACCACATTCACAGCAGAGCAGACACAGACATGTAGAATGCTTCTGGCTTCATCACGTGACTCAGCTACCCTCACTCTTCCTGTGACTCTATCCTGGCATGTACTCTCTGTTCTCCTGCTCTGTCCCTGCCTCTCACTGGCCTCTTTGTCCTTCACCTACCTGGGGACAAAGACAGTTTTTTGCCTGTCTCAGCTCCAGGGGATGAGGGACCCTACCAGTGACCTTGAAACAGACCCTGTGGTCTTCTGGCTTCAGGAACATCACAGATGGGATTTAGCCTTTTTTTGTCCCATGTCTGTGTCCTGCGTCTCCTCCCAGCCCCTTCCTTCTTCCTCTGCTTGCTTGCTTTCCTGACTTCCACCTCCCCTTCCTTCCTTTACTCCTCCTCCAGCTCTAGGTTCTGTATTTCCTCTGTTTCCTTCAGGGAATGACTCACACATTTGCCTCCCACCTTCACCACCAGCTTCCCAAACCTTTATTGGCAGGGGTCGAGCTGGAGCGGATTTCAGCCTTCAGAGGCCTTGGGCTGTGGCAGGCTGTGGGCGGTGCCCCCCGTGGGCAGCATGTTCCTCCCTGTAGCCCTGCCTGCTCCTGGCCCTTTTAGAAGATGTGTGGCTCTCACTGGGCCCATGGAAGGAGTCTAATTTCTTTTCCTGAGTCTCACTTTCAGCTTGACCTTAGACTGGCATTGTTTCTTTCCTGCATCCCTCTCTCTTCTTGAGTAAGATGTTCCAGGCCAGAGCTGGAAACTCCTGGATGCTGTTTTTTCCCACTGCACCTCATTTCCTCATGGTATGGACAGGGAGTGGGGCCCAGTAGAGGTGGCTCTGTTCCTTCAAGGCCTGGTCAGTGTGAGAGCTATTTGGGGTTTGACGCCCACTGGCTCCCCTCCTCCCTCCAGCCCTGGAGACCAAAAGACATTAAACCATCGAAGACATGTGACCCAGGATTCAGCCAATCACAGCATCACATTTCAACATCCATGGGGATTGGTTGAGGAAGGTGCACATGACCCAGGGACAGTCAATGATTGGCAAAGAGCGTTGCTAGGTCTGAGGGGGACAAGGATGCTGGCTCCTTTCTCTGGATTTTTAGTCTTCAGCTTCTGCGCCTCTTAGTGCTTGGGCAAAGAAAGAGCATAACTCCTCATCTCCCCTAACCTGGAAACAGAGGCAGAAAAGATTTTGTTCTTGCCACTGATAGTTCAGTGTCTGTGGCCCCACAGCTGCAACCTTTTTGATCTGTTATCTCATTTAAGGCCCATAGTGACTGTGCAGGGTAAATTTTCTTCTCCTTTCTATAGGTTTAGGTCTGTCAGATCCCAAGCACACCTCAGATCCATATCCTGTGTGGGGCCCCTGAACCCCAAACCAAAGCCTTTGGGGTACACCCTACAGGGCTCTTGGCAGCCTGTGGGCACTGCACCTGATGATGGACAAAGTTACCTTATGGGGTGATCAGCTTCCTCATGAACTTGTGTCATCTGGGAACTGCTGTCAGTCTGACTACAGGCTCAGGTCTGTGCGTGTACTAGATGGTTCTGTGAGGAGGCTGCTGGGGAACCCTGTCTGGGGTGTGAGTTTGGCTGGCTAGGTGGCTGGGGCCTCTCTCTTCCCTTCCAGCCACCAGCAGCCCATGTACAGTAGTTTCTCAAGAAACAGTGACTGTTGAAAGCCAACAGCAAGAACTAAAGGGGCCTGCTAAATGATGCTAAAGGTCTGACTCTGGTCTGGGTTGTCTGGCATGGCCCATCATTTGTATATTATAACTACAGTGGGATCTGGGGACTCCTGGGAGGAGGGCTGCCCCTTATCATTTTGCACAGGCTGAATCCTGGGGCTTTGGATTGGATTCCCTCTTTACCTGAGGAAAGGCTCACCTGCCCATCTCAGATCCTAGTGGATGATCGAGTCTTCATTCTTTCAGCCTCTGGCGTGTCGGAAGCTCCATGTACCATCTACATAGAGCTTGAAAGCCACAGGATGTGGCCTGGCACTCAGACCACCATGAAACCTCCTCTCCTGCTCCATTCAACCTAGCAGGGGAAAGGCAGGTGGGCCATTGGCCAGTTTTAGGTAGAGGGGCTTGAGAGAGGCTGAATGTCTGAGGACTGAAAGGGCCAGCCAGAGAGAAGAGGGCCAGCACTGGCCAGAAGGACTGTTGGTGTGCTGGAGATGAGAAGCAGGCCTTCCCACTGAAAAGAGCATGGTAGGGCAGGAGGTGGGAACTACAAAGTCCTCTGAGTGTGGGCAGCAGGCCCCAGTGATGGAAAGGAATGCTGGGGTAGGCTTCTAGCAGGCAAAGCCTTGACAGAGTCAAGGCCATCGAGGGCATGGTTAGAGTCTGGAAAACACTGCCTTTGTTGTCCCTGCAGTGTTGACTTCGTAGAATTGTATATGGCAGCCACGTAGTCTGTATTCATTCTCATCCATGTTGGGGCAGGGGGAAGACACAGGGATGGATCAGAGGCCCAGAACCAGGCTATGTGTGGCTGCAGCCTGGCTTCCAAAGCTCAGCTGAGGGAATGTGGGTGGCTCTGTGGAAGAGCAGGAGAGCTGGCCTTGAACATGGAGCCAGATCTTTTCTGTCTCTGGTTTTGTCTGATTTGGGCCTATTGCCTGTTATTAACCCAGTCAGGGCACTACCATGGGACTCAGTTTCCCAGCTATTCACCTAGGAACCTGGTCCAGTGCCTTCCATACCCCCTAGAGCTCCTCCATGCCCAGGTAGGGTGTTCAGAGCTGAGGATAATTCCCAAGGACCATGGACAGAGGACATGCTGCTCTGAGCTATGTGACTCACACTTACCCAGAGAGGAATAATGTAGCATCCCACTCTCCACACCAGTTGCATTATGGTCCTCATTCAATTTTAACCTCATTAACAAACCCACTGTGGATCTTGCTGAGGCATGTGCTGAGGGACAGTGGAGAGGCCAGGTAGGGGAGGAAGTGTTGGACAATCTCCTTGGGGATGCAAAAACTGGGTGATTTACATATTTATGAGATAATTTTCATTTTGCCCAAGTCCCTATGTACTAAGGAATGTCACATCATATTTTAACCTGGGATCTGGGCTCTCAGAGTGACAGCTCAAACTTCCATTTGTCCTCCTGGGAGTCTATAGAAGACAACAGGGCAGGACTGGGGTTCCTATCACACATCTGCAAGGAATAGGGCTGTGAGAGGGTAGGAATGAGTGTGGGAGGGGCACTTGCTGCTGAGCCTCAGCTTTTTCATACATGAAGTAAGGATACTTGTGTGGTGGCCAGCTACCAGCACAACGCCAATGATGACCTTTGTGGTATTCATGTCTTTGTATGAAGCCTCCCCCGGGGTAGACAAGGCCCATGACTTGCTTCTAACCCATAGAAGCTACCAGAGTGAAGCTTTGTTTCACATAGGTGTGATGGTGTTGCTCACAACTTGATTTGTGACCATCGGTCATACAGAGACCAGCACCATAGAGTGATGCTTGTAAGGATGCAGCAGCAGCCAGGAGGGAACACAGCTGCAGCCAAGGAGTGCAACAATGTCCCTGTCATGCCTAAATCGTGTGGGTGCACTTGCACGTCTCAAATCCCAACAGGAACCGCACTCATAGCACAAACCCTAGCCCCAACAGTAGCTCTTATTATTTATTGAGTTTGGAGGCCTGGCCAGGATTGACCTCTGCATTCTGGTACCTGGTGGATGGAGACTGGGATCTGGGGAGACAAGAGGCAGGAGACCATGCCTTACTCTAGTCTTCAGAATGTCTGGGGTCTCTGTGGCTGGTGTGATATGTCTGAATAAACCCTGTCTCATGGGGATTTCTATGATGGGAGTGGTCTGTGTCTATGTTATCCACCAGATTCACTGGGCATAGCTGGCTACACAACCTTAAATGGATCCCATGAAATAAGGGGCCAGTGCTCAAAGTTATTTTATTCCCCAATAACCACCTGTGGCCAGTGGCTACTGTGTGAGACACACAGAACTAGAAGCAGAGCAAAAACAAGCAGGTCTGCTCGCTCTTGATGTCTGGAGTCAGGGCTTTCCAGGAATACTAAAAATAACCTTTAAAAATAGTGCCAGGAAAAGACGCATCTTGCTGGGATGGAGCTTAGAGGAGCCAGAGGTCCTGCCTGTCAGAGACTGCACCATCTGCCCATGGGCATGGACTTTCCTGACCCATCTCTATTTCTAATGTGTTAATCTACTGATCTGAGACATTGCCAAGGAGCAGATCAGCATGAGTCCCACCCTGAGGCACCCCGATGGTTGTGGAACTGTTTCTAGACTCCACTATCTGTTCCATCTCACAGTCCAAAGTGGTGAGTCTCCCCTGGGTACCACAAGTGGTACCATCACCACTGCTATTTTCCCACTAGTCTCATCCTTGTTAATACCAGAAATCCATCAAGATGCATCCCCTTTCCACTCAGTTCAGTACCATGGTACTCTGGACAGTGTTGTGCCAGGCACTGAGCTACACAGAAAGCAGAGGAGCTCAGGACTCAGGGCTCAAGGCTTAGGCTCATGGCTTCATGGGTCAGTTGAACTCCTGGAGTTGAAGGCCCCGTGGGGGATCCCTTGAGGACCACTTGGCTTTCCTTGACTCCTGTCCCAGTGAGTCTTGAAGGTGGGGAGAGCCTCAAAAGGAAGCACAGAACAAGCCATGCCTGGTGCATTGGTTCTTCTCTACATGGCACTTCCTGGTGCCCACCGAGCCATTATCGACCCAGCAACTCTGCGTCACTTTCCAGCTTACCAAAGAATCCATTTTAATGTCTGAAGGGCTGGGTGTGGGTAGTGGACACTCCTTCTAGGACACAACATCTAGTGAGCTCTGCAGAGTCTGTACTTACACACACGGACTCCTAGGAGCAGAGCCTCCAACTCCTGGAAAGCACCTGAAAGGTCTAGAAACTGTGAGTCAGCTGGGATGCTGAGACAAAGGGAGTCAGCCCCAAGAGCTCTCTAGGCCTGGGATGTGTGTGGCCCTGTCCCTGCCTCAAGTGCTTGATCTTGCACTACAGCCCACAAAGAAGTTCAGTTCTGCAACTAGCCTTGCCCATTTCAGCCTGAGGCCTGTTAATTTCTGTCTGCTGGTGGGCTGCATGCTGTATGCATAGCGGGCAGGTAAGGGGGTTCATTGAGCAGGTTCACAAATGGCTGAGTGGAAATGTTTGTTCTCCCTCAGAACCATTTCAGCACGGTGGTACGTACCCTCTGCTGATTGGCTCTGGGCACTATGATACCTTCTCTTAGCTTGGTCCCTGCTCCTGAGGATGGAGGACTGTCACAGTGCCCTTGGGATCATCATGGAGCTGGGCATGAGCCTGAGGCTCAGCCACCCTTAAGCAGTTGGGCACAATAGCTATTTATACAGTTATTAGGTGTTTCACACACAGACTCTTTAACAATGTTCAAAATGACCCCATGAGGGCTAATCCCCACTTTACTGTGGGGAAGCCAGGCGTACAGAATGGCCACTCAGCTATGGCATGGAGCTTTTGGCACATGTTGAGAGGTCACAGAATGTCCACAGTTAATCCGAGAATGAACAAACAACTGAGAGGGTCTGGCTAAGGACTACAAGGCTGGCACTTGGAGGGCCATGTGTCCTTGCAGTGTCTGGCTGATGATGAAAAGCCTGGCTTTGAGGATGCAGGGATGCATTAGCTATGATTCTATCCTTTCTGGTTGAATCCTAACAATAGGGTTGACCTCACAGCTGGGTGCACGTGTTACACACACACTTTTTTGTGGAAGGTGGCATTACACACAAGTGGCAATGGGTGCATGGGATGTCTGGGTCAAGGGATGGACACTCTCTCTCTCAGGCTGCAGTATCTGGAAGTCTCATGGTGTCTGGCTCTGAGTCAACCTTCCTGTTTCCTGGGATATGAATGTGTGCAGGGTCCACATTGACAGTAGCCAGCAGGAAAGTGGTCGGGCTCTCTGAAGGCGCTGAGAGGAGCATCTACATAGATCAATGGCAAGGCCCCAGAGACCTAGTCCAGCTTTAGAGCTGGGGTCAGGATCAGGGTGAAGGTGGGAGTTGGAGTCTGGTGGTGGGCAATAGGGAGATGAGTCACTTAACTTTCTGTTACTGTCACAAATACCAGAGGCAATCAGTTTATATAGAGAGAAGGTTTATCATGGCTGACATCTTTGGAGGTTCCAGTTTAAAATCAGTTGACCCTATTGCTCTTTGGCCTGTGACAAAGTAGTATGAGAGGCTGATGAATGTGGTGGAGCAAAAGCCATTTCCTCCTGTCTGTGTAGCAAGAAATTGAGGAAAAACTAGGATTTCACAATCCTTTGAAGGGCACATCCCCAAGGACCCAAAGACCACCAAGTCTCACCCTTTACAGGCTTCCCCATCTCCCATTAACACCACACTGTGGTCCAAGACTTAACACGTGGGATTTGGGGGACCCTATCCCCAAATGGTAGCAGGGGGTTAAATTATAACCAGACAGTTTCTAGGGTTCAGCACCAGATGAAGGGTAAAAAGAACATCAAAGGGCCCTGAGATGGTGTCACTTCTGCCTGGGATTCTTAGCTCTGTTTAGCACTCAGTGCCCCGAGTAGGGCTCCCAGGCCGGGAAAACATTTTTTTCCCCCAGGTTCGGGAAGAAAGTCTGTTGCTATAGATGGAGGTAAACCCACCCGCTCCTCACTTGAATCCCACTGCATCTCATCCTTTTCTCTCAGACTGTGGTCCAAGATGGGAGGCAGAGAACTCAGGGGCATTGACGGTAGCGACTCTGCACAATGGCACCTTCACTGAGGGCTGTGGGGAGGCATTGGTTCTGGAGGGAGAGGCTTGGTCGGTGGTCCTCTCCAGCATGGAAGCAGGGGACAGGCTACAGAATGCCCACTGATTTCAGTCCCATCCTCTTTCTACTCCTCATCTGTCATGATGCCTGGCCACTAAAACATGGAGCACGCTTTGGGAATCATCACCTGCCTAAGTTGTGCAGAACCCCCAGAGGTCCAGGAGATCATGTACCCAGACCACAGACCCTCACACTCTGGGTAGCTCGGCAAAGCTGGTTAGAATGAACCTTGCTCCCTTCCTCTGGATTCTAGGAGTCCTAGGGGCCCTGTGTTGGACAGCCACTCCCTCTGCTGTGTGGCTCCAGGCGAATGGCTCAGGTTCTTTCTGAAGCTGGCGAGAAGAGCTGGACAGATGACCCCAGGCTCCTCGAACACTGCTGCAGGGACTGTGCT
Source organism: Lophiomys imhausi (assembly GCA_907164525.1). Taxonomy (NCBI): domain Eukaryota; kingdom Metazoa; phylum Chordata; class Mammalia; order Rodentia; family Muridae; genus Lophiomys; species Lophiomys imhausi. The sequence goes on from CAJQZJ010031511.1 coordinate 7,837,159, forward strand.
TGCAAGTAAGTCCTCTCTCCTCAGTCCTGCAGCACAAATGCTGCGCTTTGATGCATAATCACCAGTTTCCTGCCCGCCAGCCATTCAAAAGAGGAAAGAGAAAACCTCCTTCATTTTATCTAGGGAAGGCGGTGAGCCTGTACTCCAGCTCCCCCATGGAGGCAGCCTTTTTCTGAGATCACAGCAACAGACCAGCAATTAGACCCCAGCCTGGGAATCAATCGCAGTTAGTAAAGAGCTTGCGAGGGCTGGCAATTGCGCAGTTCAGTGGTGATGGGAGTCTTGTAGTGTGTGGCTGGCTCTACTGGGCCCAGAGGTGGCCTGTGTATCTCAAAGGGATGGCAGAGGCTCAGTGAAGGCTTGGAGGAGGATTCTCCTGGCCAGGAGGGTTTCTTCAGCTTCCAGCAGATCCCATGCTGCCTGACTCTTTTCCCTAGCAGGGACCCCATACACCAACGGGATTTCCTGTGGCATACTTCCTTTAGGACTAGGGGTTTAACTCTGTAGGTAGAGCACTTGCTCAGCATCAGCAAAGCTCTGGGTTTCATCCCCAGCACCCAAAACCAAACAAAACAAACCACAAAACCAATACTGCCATAGCGAATAGTAACAAGTTTGTCTCTGCAACTCAGATCTCCCACCCTCTGCTCCTGCCCCATAGCCAGCTCACACATGGGACCTCAGTGTCCTGACAGTTCCCTATGCATCCTCCTTTTTGGCACCTCCCACTAGGGGAAAGCGGAGTAGGCCCTGAGTGGCTCCAGTGTGGGCGTTGTCCTTGTCCTCATTCAGCTGCCCCCTTCACTCATTGCTTCGGCCTGTAGCTATCTTGTCAGAGGCACCCCCACCATGGCTGAGCCCTCCCTGCACTTCCCTCTAATAGGGTTCTTCATGACTCTGGAGACAGTCATGCTCTGAGACAGGTCTCTGCTCTTCAGGGAGCCCCAGAGGCAGATTACCACCCTCTGCGTAAAGCCCACTTATAAAGCTATGACAGTGTATGTCCCACCTGAGAGCAGAGTCATGGCCATAGCTTCCAGAGGGAATTCTGAACTTAGGCCTACATCCCAACCGTGATCATGACAAGTTCTGACAAGTTCCAGCTACACCCTGGGTTTTCCTCTCTTACACCCCCACCCTGGAGCCATCTGTGGCCTGTGGAATGCTGCCACCCCACATTAGCCTGTGTCTTCTTCTTGTCGAATGCCACAGGAGTCAGCTTTTCAAAGGCCGTGGCCACTGGTATCCCCACCTCCTCCTTACTGCACCCTGAATGTCAGCACCTTTTTATTCTTTCTTGTGTGCCTGATGGGTCTGTCACCTGTCTCCAGCTTTATCTAACTGAGCCAGGCCTTGGCATAGTGCACCTTCTCTTCCATAAGGACAGTCAGGATCACTACAGGGTGGTGGGCCCTGTGCAGTCTGATTTCTGGAAGATCCTCTCTCTTAATCCAACACTGTTGTGAATTGAATTCAGGGACATCCATTTCTCCTTGTTGCCAGGTGACACAATGCTCCAGGGTCCCACCAGGTAGAATGGTGTTGTGCAGGAGCCTGTCTTGTATGATCCGTTCTAGAAGAAAGGTCCACACTCAGCAGTGATGGTAGTTGAGCCATGCCTAGCAGTGATGGGGGTGGGGTACCTTTAGGAGCATCCATCTGCTGTGCTGAAGCTGGGGATCCAGAGTTGGGACTGTGACTAGAGGTTCCCAAGGCTCGACCAACAAGAGACAGGAAGTCAGGATGCATTTATTCATACTGTGACACTTATGAAGGTCCATCTCCTCTGCGCAAGACCACACTGGAGCCAGGGAATGAAAAAGGAACAAGGCCTGACTGTCTATCACAGCCTCAAGTCTCCGAGGGAGACAGGGATTGCTGAAACACAGCCACCCACAGTGTAAGGCAGGTCAAGGAGGCAGCCAGGAGGTGACACCCCCCCCCCAAACAGTTCCAAAGGTGGAGGAAGGTAGGGGTAGGGGGTTCCTGGCAAGAGCAGAAAAAAAGGCTCCAGAGAGGGAGGGGCTGAGTACGGGAAGCTGGGAAAAGAGTAGGGGGAGGTGGGTACAAGGGAAAGGGACGTGGCCCAGAGAAACAGAGCTGAAGCCAGAGGTGGCCCAAGCTGTTGGCTCAGAGCCAACCTCAGGAGCTGGATACTTGGCTCCTGTAGGTAAATGGTACTAAAAGCCCAGCAGGACAATGGCCTGGGGCCAGCCTCCTGACTCAAAGCCAGGCTGTCTTTCTTTGCTCAAGGCATCAATAAGGGCATAAGATCAGGATCAAACTGGGCCTGAAGAGGGTTGAGTAAATGGAGAGAGAGAGAGAGAGAGAGAGAGAGAGAGAGAGAGAGAGAGA
>CAJQZJ010031511.1:7839523-7852340 GCA_907164525.1 Lophiomys imhausi
GAGAGAGAGAGAGAGAGAGAGAGAGAGAGAGAGAGAGAGAGAGATCCTTAGCCTGGCCTGAGAGACAGGGCCTGGTTCTGTGGTCTAGATAGTGTGCATGGGTTAGAGAGTACACAGTGGAGCAGAAGCAGGAGGAAGATGAAAGGAAAATGGATACTGGCCACTGCTTCCTGTGAACCCATGCATCAGCAGACCACAACACCAGAAAGCAGCCAGGGGCCAGGGTAGCTAGGTATGGGGGACACTGAGAGCAGATTGGAGGATAGGTGGTGACAGAGTCTAGGGCTGAGACCAAACCCCAGACCTTCTTGAAGTAGGAATGGGAACAAAAGTTCATGTTGACTTTAGGGTCCAGGGTGTTTGGGGGTAGGCAACAAGCCAAGGGTGGTTGAGAATGGAGATATGGTTTGATTGACACCTTTGTGAAGGGCTCTCTGCCTTATTCTGGACATTGTCTTGATGGAGGGACATGAGTAGGACAGGGAGAATTACTGGTTGCCCTTTACCTCCCTCCATTGGTTTGGTTTCCATAAAAAAAGTTATCAGTAACAGGATCCCACATTCAGTCCAGATGAAATTAACCACACATAACAGAGAAATACCTTCTAATAGGTCTTTAGTCTAAGGAATTAAATGAAGGTACAGTTTGTATTACTCAGCTATCAGAAACAATGAAATTATGCAATATGCAGCCAAATGGATGGAACTAGAGAAGCTCATCCTGGGTGAGCTATCCCAGACTCAGAAGGATACACATGGCATCTATTCACTTATAGTCGGATTTTAGCTATATAGTACAGGATATCTATACTACAACCAACGCACCAAAGGGAACATGGACATAGACTTTTTTGTTTGTTTGTTTTTTAGTTTCCTCTCCCTGGCAATGAGACAGTTTTCACTGGTGGTACTGCCTTGTAGGCCCCAGTGTATGAGGAGGCTCTTGGCTCTCATATGACTTCTGATCTGGGACGAGGGACTGTTATGTAGGGACACTCCACTCCAGAGGAATGGGATGGAAGGGTTAGGCGACAGAGAGTGGGAGAGTGGGGCTGGGAAGGGGGGAAAGAGGACAATATGATGGAGATGTAACTTGAAGCAACAAATAAATTTATTTTTAAAAAAAGAATAAAATTACTTGGGAGGTTGGAGCAGGATAGTTGTTGTGAGTTCAAGGCAAGCTTGGGTTACACAGCAGGTACCAAGTCAACTGGGGTTTAAGCCCTATGTAAGGTTTTAAAAGAAGAGAAAGAGTAAGAAAATGTGGGTGAAGAAAGCAGAAAAGAAGCAAAGTCAAGTAGATGGATAAGTATAAGCTAAAAATCTAGGATACAGAAAAAGAGAGTCATCAAAAATAAAATGCAGGACTGGAGAGTTGGCTCAACAGTTAAGAGCACAGGCTGCTCTTCCAGAGGACCCGGGTTCAATTTCCAGCACCCACATGGCAGCTCACAATCACCTGTAAAGACATTCCAATTCCAGTGGGTCCAGTGCCCTCTTCTGTCCTCCATGGATACCAGGCTTATACTTAGTACACAGACATACATGTAAGCAACACTCATACACATACTATAAAATAAAAATAAATAACTCAGTTAAATAAAAAATTGAAAAAGATTAAAAACAAAATAAATGGACTAAAAGTGAAATTCAATGGGTGATGAAAAAGACAGAGGGACATAGGAGAGAGGGAAGTGTTGGTATTGGACAGAAGACCGGGCTGAAGAACACACCAGTAACATCTGAAAGGTATAAATATAAAAACACAGAAGTGGGGTGCTGATACATTTGTCAGTAAAGTGTTTGTTGTGCAGGCATGAGGATCTGCATTCAGAGCCCCAGTACCCACATAAAAGCTAGGCATTGTGACACGAGCCTGTAATATCAGCACAAAAGGGGCAGAGGCAGGAGGTTCCCAGGGCCTTGCTGGCCAACTAGTGTAGCTAATCAGTGTGCTCCAAGTTCAGGGAGAGACGCTGGCTAAAAAAAGGTGAAGGATGGGTGAGGAAGTCATCTGATTTCCTCTAACATTCCATGCATACTGCACACACATGTTGCATAGCAATTCCCTCTGACTTGAACCATTCCTTCTTGGAGGAAGGTTCATTAAGAATGAGGAGATAAACAACTCACAAGTTTTAGGAAGTTCCTGGAACTTAAATGAGTCTCAGGAACCCTCTCCAAGGTTATAGATACAGTAAGACCTGCTGGGGGAGAGGAGACTCTGACCAGCAGAGCTGCAGCAAGTCACGTAGGAGCCCCTGGGATGCAGCTTTTCATGAGTACCATGCTAGAGTGGGCTCACCAAAGATGCACCTGCATTTGAGCCTTCTATGCTGGTAAGCAACCCCAGTAAATGCCCTGGTTCACTAAGCTAGACCTAGGTGGAACCATATTTCTTTAGTCTGCCCATTAGTTCCCTATCTAGAGTGAAGAGATGTTTGTTCACTATTCTCAGGAAAAGTCACATATACCACCATCACCACCAAAACCACAGACGTAATCCATGGAGTGGATAAATATGGGTCCAATGCCATCCACTGGAAGGAACAGGGATGAGGTAATTTTGATGGGATGGAAGTGAGGCTTTCCTAGAATGAAGATCAGGTGGCCCTTGGAGAAGACAATGTGGAAAGATGCAACAGGGCCCCTTCACTGTTCATCCAGCTGCTGACCAGCACGTGTGTGTGAGGAGATTATTGGGCTGAGGATAAAGCCACCTGGAAAGATTAGGAAACAGGGGACACAATCAGGAATAGCTAGACTGGAAAACTAGTTGCTTGGATTGGGGGAGGGGTAGTGAGCATATACACAGGGTCTTGCTGAAAAAGCAGGAGAACAGTGAAGCACAGCTCAGGCATGGAAGTGTAAGGCTCCTTCCAAAGAACTTAACTGCATGCACTCCAGAGAACTCAAAAATACTCATACAGAAAGATCTTGCAATCAGAAAAAAATTACAATGCTTTATGGGCAAAAATGATATGGAGACAAGGCGATGCTTAATGCGGAGAAAAGAATAAATTGAAATAAATTTAAAACACAGATGTCAGGACATGACCATGCATATCAAATTTTAAGTTAAAATAAGTTGGACATGATGGTGCATACATATAGTCATAGCATTTGGGAGGCAGAGGCAGGAGGGGTACAAGTCTGAGGCCTGCCTGGCCTCCATTGTAAGACCCTAATTTAAAAAAAATGGTAGAAACAGAAGGAATACATGTAAGTTTTAATGGATAGAACAAGGACATTACATAGTGATATAGAAGAGAAACTTATTCACATAAGAAAGTAAATATGTGAAGATGCAAAATATGGAAGATGGGTCTAACAGCGAGGCTGACTTTGCAGAAGGAACAACTAGACCTTGAAGATTCATCCAAATTGTCCTACCTTAAAGTGAGAAAGGATTTTAAGAAAATGAAAGCAGGAAACAAAACAGAGTGTTTTAAAGAGATGAAGAGGAAACTGGAATAGGAGGATTAAGTAGGGAGAGTGATGGAAGAACCGGGTAAGGAGGGAATATGGGAGAGGCAATTAGCACTAAAGCCATTTTGAAAAACCATGCAGAAACCTGCTACTGTAGAATATTCCTAAAATAAATACATATGTAAAAGGGACTTAAATGGAGTTACCATATAATTCAGAAGACAGTGTCCCAATTAGAATATTATGCCACCAAGTAATGTCAGGAATGGGTTGATGTGGTTGAATCATTGACCAAGGGGTTCCACAGAAGCACCCAAACATCACAGACTATTGCGAAGGCTATTGGTTTCTCTCTACAACTTGATGGTAAGGCTCTACTTCTGAAGAGGCCACTTACTTATTGTGGTGGCTTGTATGAGAGTGGCCCCCAGAGGCACACAGATTTGAATACTTGGGCACCAGAGGGTGGCACTATCTGAAAAGATTAGGAGGTGTGGCCTTGTTGTAGAAAGTGTGCCACTAGAGTTGGGCTTTGAGGTTTCAAGACGCCCATTCCAAGACCAGAGACTTCTCTTCCTGCTGCCTGAGGGTCCAGATGCAGAACTCTCAACAACTTCCCCAGCACCATATCTGTCTGCATGCTTCCATGCTCCCCACCATGATGAAAATGGGCTCAACCTCTGAAACTGTAAGCAAGCCCCAAATAAATGCTTTCTTTCATAAGAGTTGATGTAGTCATCTGTCTCTTCACAGCAACAGAACACCGACTAAGGTACTTATGCCACTAAACAGCATAACTGGTGCTCAACTAGAAGCTTCACCCTTACACACTAATTATCTGTGCTGGAAAGTACTCTGCACACTACTGGAAGAGAAAAGCAATTAACAGTGTCTCCCAGCTACAAACTCTGACCTACAACAGTGACCTGTCAGCAATATATACTAGTTCAATAGTGGTGCCCATGTTAAGAGAGTAACCGACCACTTTTGAACTGGCTTTAAGGCCCACCCCGTGAAATGGAGCCTATTCCTGACATGGTTAAAGCAGACAAGAAACTGACAAGAAGTGGGCCCTAGGGGAGAGCACAGTGAACACAGCAGTAAAACGATTCCTATCAGCATATTGCTGGACCTATAGGTCAAAGCATCCTTCAGCCTTCAGTGGGATGTGTTTATGAAGTCCCTCTCCTCAAGGCTGAGGGATCTACATGGAAGAGGAGGTGGAGAGATTGTAAGAGCCAGAGATTGGGGATGACTCCAAGGAAAAGGGTCTTTCTGTCGCAACAGGACTGAGGCACATACAAGCTCACAGAGGCTATGGCAGCACCACAATGCTTGCCCAGGTCCAAGCCAGGCAGGATCCCACTTCTGAGATGAGGGAGTGGACACTGGGTATCACCCTCAACCAAGATATTTGTAACTGATACCCGATGGGAAAGAGAGAATCAATTTCCTCCAACGGAGTGTCACTGGCTATATCAACCACACTCCAAGGCAGGCTCCATTCCCAGGAGTAGCTGACCAACACAAAATAGATTCCATATTTTTTTCTTCCCCCTCCCCCACCTTTTTTTGTCATTGTGTTTTTTGTTTTTGAAATTGAGAAAAAGAACATGAAGTTGGGTAGGTAGGAAGGTGGGGAGAATATGGGAGGAGTTACAGGAGGGTAAAGAATTTGAGGAAAACATATTATATGAAAAACACTTTTAAATAAAAATATGAAAACAACTCAGTGAGCCATTTCAATGGCCTGATACAAATGTAATGAAAGTCTACAGGGCGGGGTGGGGCAGGAAAAAAAAACACTAGAACAAATAATGGTGAAAGAATTCAAAGTCAGTGGAAAAATGACCTCAGGATGCCAGTTGGTTGGCCAACTTCAAGGTTAGAACCATAAAGAGAATAAACTTAGAACCATGTATACCCAAGTACACTATAATCAACCTGCTTGAAGCCAATAATGAGGGGAAATACTAAATGAACCCAGGTCCCGGCAGAAGCAGGAGGTGAGAAGTGTGAGGTGGGTGGAAGTGGGAAGCATGGGGGACAGAAAGCAGGAGAGGAGAGATGAGAGGCTGAAGGCTTGCAGACAGGAGAAGAATTAGGGTAGCAGCTGACTTCCCTGTGTAAATTATGTGGGTAGGGTGACAATGGAGCCTCATTACACTAGAAACACACAGGCCTCCTTTGCTCATTGTTAAACATCTTTGAAGGAAAAATGGGTGTTTATATAAAGTGGCAACAGGACAGCCACACCCAGGTGGGTATTCAGACATGTGGGGTGTGTAAAAGACCTGAAAGCAAACACATGACCACAGCAGGAAAAACTTCCCACGTTCCACTGGCGATTGTGGCGGCAAGATCTTTTGTCTTAGTTCAGTAGTGAAGTGCTACCTGAAGGTGCAGTGTGAAGGATAAACATTAGTTCTAGAAGCCCCTTTGTGTCCCCTACAGCCACAGACCAAGGGCTGTGAAACAGAACCTGGAATTGTCCAGTTAATATCATCAGGGCAGAAACAAAATTTTAAAATGGATAAAAAGTGCAAGTGGAAAACAAATGACCAGGGGTCACAGTTAGAAACAGCTGTGTAGTCAATGACACTTGGTAGGGGGACTTCAACGGACTCCTAGAGGACTGGTCAATGAAGTTAAAGTGTGGCGTGATATGGATACCTAACATCACACACAGGTCCAGATGTATATAACTGGGGGAGCTGAGAACAGTGTGGCCCCCAATGTTATCTCTGACTCTTAGGTGATAAATCTGTGCTTGCATCCGATGCATTTATGCCATTTGCCGTTTTTAACAAATGTCCAAAGCAGTGTTCATAGGTGAGCTGTTGAGAGGGGACCTGCATTTGCTCAGTGCTCAAGTTTCCCATCAAACTGTTTTTATGAATTTCAAAAGGAAAACAAGAGTGGTTATGCTCTTATCTGGTCACTGGACTTCAGAGTGAAGAAGATTGCCATGGGTAAAAATGATTTCATTTTATATCATGATATGATATTATTTTATGGTAAAGGAGTTGGGTTGTCAAGAGGATGAAATGCAATGTTCTCACATTTAATAGCAGCCTTAAAATCCATGAGGAGTCTCCGAGAGAGCTGAAGAGGGATCAAAGTGTGCAGAGATACTGGAGAACCTAGCCCTCTCTCTCCAGAGCCAGCCCTACCTAACAGCGAGACTCCAGTAAGATACAATCTGAGTGACTTTGACAATTGACGTGATGTAACTGACATTTAAGGAGCAGCTGGCACCACTAGCAGAACACACATTCTTTTTAAATATTCAAGAATCATTTTAAAGAAGGACTGCCTTTGGGAGCCATGAGGCAACTGAGTAAATTTAAAAGGAGCCAATCCATATATAAAACATGCTTTGACTACAATGGAAGGAGAAAGGGAACTGATAACAGAAAGCGATCCGAAGTCTCTCTAGGTGTAAGAAAATGGCATGCATGCGTGAGTCAAAAGAAAACTTTTAAGGGGAAATTAGAAAGTATTCTTAGCCAATCACCCTGAAAATGTGACATCGGGATTGGGGGTGGCATCATGACAGTGTGTGTGTGTGTGTGTGTGTGTGTGTGTGTGTGTGTGTGTAACAATATTTGCCTGCACTAATAAACAAGATTGAAAGTCAATGCCTTTAGATTTCTTTCAACGTTTAATGCCTTTAAATTTTATCTTAAGAAACCTGAAAATAAAACAAACTAGACCCAGAGAAAGTATAATCAACATATCAAAAGTCAATGAGATTGAAAACAAAGACAAGAGAGAAATTGATAAAAAAAATAATTCTTGGCTCAGGTACATATAATTAATCCCATCACTTAAGAAGTGGGGGCAGAGGAGTTCAAGGCAATCCTCAGCCACACAGAGTTCAATGTTACCCTGGGCTACATGAAACCCTGTCACAAAAGAAAATAAAACACAGAATAACTCCACCCCCCAACAAAGGTAATTCTTTGAAATAGATAAAACTTGTAAACCTCTAACTAAGCTCATTAGTCAAGACTAATTTTAAGAAGACACATTCCCACCATAGGGTAGAGAGAGGAGACCCCAGCATACACAGAATCCACAGACATGGGAAGAATAATGAAAGGACAGCATGAACTAACTTTTGCCAATCTATCTGGCAGCTTTGATGGACAATTTTCTTGACATACAAATTTATTTAAGAAAAAATAGGTAGGGTGGGGATTTAGCTCAGTGGTAGAGTGCTTGCCTAGCAAGTGCAAGGCCCTGGGTTTGATCCTCATTTGTGGGGTGGAAGAAGAAAAAAAAAAGAATAGGTTACCCACATAATCCTGTGTCTGAGAGACTGTGTTTGTAGTTGAAAGTTTCCCCAGAAGAAGCTAGCCCCAAATGTCTCTCTGGTGAATTCAGTTGAGTACTCATGGATAAAATTGTATTAGTTCCATACATACTCTTCCAGAAAACTGAACAAGACAGGACCCTCCCCAGCTCATGCTATGAGCCTAAAATGACCCTCATCCTCAAACAAAGAGAGTCAAGGGAAAAAAAATCGCAGACCAACACCTCTTCCATACGTACAGATGTGAAGTCTGATGGTTTCAAATTAAATCTGACAACATATAAAAAGGATGGCGAGTCATGATCGTGAGGAGTTTATTCACCAGGAATGCAAGGTTGGGTTAACCCTTAATAAAGGCCAGTCAATATAATTTTATTACACAAACTAAAAAAATTTTTTGTAAAGCTTTCTTCTTCATAGGTTTCAGAAAGCATTCGGCAATCTCGGGTTTGTTTAGCTATATAGTGCTTCAAGTCAAACAGAGATCCTTACTCACGTGCTGGGCAAGCGCTCTACCGGTCAACTACATTCTCAGACCTTTGTTTTTCATTTTGACACAGGGTCTCACTGAATTGCTTAAGCAAGTATTGAGCTTTTAATCCTCCTGCCTCAGCCTCCCAAGGTTCTGGAATTATAGGCCTGTACCACCAGCTGTACCTCCACCCAGCAAATGGGGCACAGGGGACGTTGTCAAACTCATGACAGCTTTGTACTACAAAGCGGTTGTACCGACACCCTTCATCATGGAGACTGACTGTGCTGTCCCTCTGGTTGGGACTAGCGCAGGAATGTCCTGCCGTTTCCATCCAGGACCATGTTGGAAGTCACAGTTAGGTAAATAGGACCTAAAACAGAAGAAAAGTCATGCAAAGGAAAGAAAAGGAAGAAAGGAAGAAAGGAAGAAAGGAAGGTCTTAGTTCACAGACAGTATGATTGCCTTTGTAGGAACCCCTCTACCTGCCCAAACCAATACCTGGGATCAGAGATGTTAGAGAGCCTGATATTCCAGAAGAAACCAGGACTCAAATTTAAGACACATCACCAACATTCAGAGACAAAAATATATGAAAGACCTGCACATTGAAGAAAAAAAAAAAACAGCAACAAACTTTGCTGAACTACTGGCTGAGCAAGGCTTCTCGTCACTGTGATAAAACACCATGACCAAAAGCAACTTCGGGAGGAGATGGTTTACAGCTCTCAGACCACACTCCGTAACTGAGGTGAGTCTAGGCAGGAGCTGAAGCAGAAACCGTGGAGGAATGCTGCTTAATGGATTGTTCTTCACAGCTTGCTCAGTTTGTTCTTATACATACCAGGACCGCCTTTCCAAGGGTGGTACCTGCCCACAGTGAACTGGGCCCTCCCACATCAATCATTAGTCAAGAAAATGCCCCCCACTGGCGTGTCTACAGGCTAGTCTGATGGGAGCATTTTCTCTACTGAGGTTCCTCTTCTCAGATGACCCTACCTTGTGTCAAGTTGATAAAAAAAAAAAAAGTCAGCACAAATATGAAACATCAACAAAATTGAGGTATCTATTCTGAGTAGGTCAGAAGACTCCAAATTGATCTATGGATACAATATGATCTCAATCATAGCAGAAGCAATTCCTTTTAAGGGAATTGATCAGCTAGTTTGAAATCTCAGAGGTAATTATAAAGGTCTGGAAACAGACAAACAATTTGCACACACACACACTCAAAAGTGGATGACAAAGGTCACATGACTTCAAGAGTCAGGAACCCACTGGGAGCTGAGAGTGCAGCCCTGGCACAAGACAGACAGACAGACGCATCAATGGAACAGAATATAAAGCTTAAAATAGTCCTGCTCACATATGGACAAATGATTTTCACAAAAGGTGCCAAAGCAGTGTAGGAGAAAGGACCAGCTTTCCCACAAACAGTCTAACAATGATACATTCCACACACCCCCAGGGAGGCACCATATGTAAAAATGACTTAAAATGGATCAGAGACCTAAATATGAAATGCAAGACTATAAAACTTCCAGGGGAAAACACGGAGGGATGCCTTCTAACCATGGGTCAGGCAAATATCCATCACAGGACGCCAAACAGATAGGAAGAGATCAAACTTGGCTTCATCAAGATGCTAACCGTTCTTTGGAGGATAAACAGCATATGGAGAGGTCAGAGGCAGTTTGATAGTTTGTCTTCATTGTCAGCCATAGACCTGTTTCCTTAATCATTCTACACCATTCTGACTGGGTGTAGAATGATTAAGGAAACAGGTCTATGGGTGTGTCTGCGGTGGAAGCTGTGGATGGAAGACTGACCAACCCTACCTGGGTGGCACCATTTCAGGAAGTGAGGTTCTAGGCCGAATTAGGAGGAAGGGACCTGGGCATCAGCATTCATTTCTCTCTGCTTTCTTACTGCTGACTCAATGTGACCCACTGTCTCAAGCTCCTGTCACCACGATGGACTGTGCCCCAAATCGTGAGCCAAAACAAACCCTTCCTTCTTTAAGTGGTTTTTGTCAGGTATCATCATAGCACCAAGTAACTAATACAAGATGGAAGAAAATATTTTACAACCTATATATCTAATCGAAGACTTCTAACCCAAATGCTCTCAAAATGCAACCAGTCAATAAAAAGGGAAACAGGGAAAGATTCAACAGACCCTTCTAGAAAAATCTATGGATAGCAAATAGGTGTATGAAAAGACACTGAATAATGTTAGTCATTAGGAGGAGGTGAAGGAAAACCAGACTGAGGGACACACCCACCTGCTGGAAGTCACATGGGGAACTGGGACTAGTGTTCAAGCTGTGTGTGATAGTACAATGGCTTTGGAAAGCATTTGCTTGTTTCCTAGAAACTAGATGTATACCATTTGGGTTGTATGTAAAATGTCCCTAATGGGCTTATGTGTTTTAATACTTGGTCCCTAGCTGGTGGCACCTCCTTTGGGAGGTGAGGCATAGCTGGAGGGAGTGGACCTTAGATTGTGTGTGTGTGTGTGTGTGTGTGTGTGTGTGTGGTTTGTAGTCTGGCCCCACTTCCTGTCCTGCCTCTGTTTTCTGTTTTTGGAGATGTGAGGAAATGAGTCATCGCTGCACACTCCTGCCACCATGGGACTGTCTATCACTATGCCTTGCCCACCATGATGGACAGTTCCCCATCTAACTCTAAGCCAAAATAATCCCTCCCTCCATGGCCCAAATTACTTTTGTCAGGTATGCTGTCACAGCAATGATAAACTGATCATGTGATCCAGCCATCCTCCCTGGAGGGGAAGCATCCCAGCCAAGTTCACCCAGAATGGTGACAGTGGCTTTGGTTCCTCTGTGGCAGTGGAATACCACTTGGCTGTAAAAAGGAACAAGGTATAGATACATGCTACAAGGCCATCAAATATTCAAGGGGTAGTATAAACCGAAGAAGCCAGTTAGGGAACAGAGACCCTTCTACTCACTGACAATAGACAGTGATGTTCAAGTGTAAAACTGACAAAACATTAATCTCCGGACTGCCAAGAACATCTGCAAGTCAATCATCAAGAAAAAGACAAAAAAAAAAAAAAACAAAAAAAAACCAAAACTGATAAAGCATTTGCATTTCTACAAAAAGAAAGCAAAATGGCAAGCGGTGTGTGTGTGTGTGTGTGTGTGTGTGTGTGTGTGTGTGTGTGTGAGAGAGAGAGAGAGAGAGAGAGAGAGAGAGAGAGAGAGAGAGCGAGCACAACAGCAGTAACATACTCTAATCAGCTAATCAGCACTGGGGAGAATGCAATTTAATCCAGGAAATTTTATACCCATCTGCAGAATGGCAAGAGCTAGATGATAGTAGATAGCCAATGCAATGTGGTGTGGGATGAACGAAGTATGTCACACAGAAGCCCTGTCTCTGGAAAACAGCCTTCGTGGTTCTCATGACTTAAGTCTCACCAAATGCCACTTCTAGAAAATTCCTCATGCTGTAGGGAGAAGGGTTGGAGAATGCTTGCTCTGGCATCCTTTCCCAAGCGAATATTGGAAACAACATTTCTGTCCATCAACGGTGTGATGCCCAGCCCACTGCTGTGAGCTTAACAAAGGCCAGCGTTGAACACTTGAGCTAGAAGTCCACCTAGCAGGCAGGTGAATCCAAATGTGAGCATCTAGCTGTGTGTGGGGTGCAGAGTGCATGCTACTGGGTGAGGTTTAAAAATCCCATGAGAGAACATTGTACATTGTTCATGGGGAAAGGAAAATACAATCCAATGTGAGGTGGCTCTCTCTGGAAGGGGTGAGGGAGACAGAAACGAGAAAGTGGCAGAGAGGCCAGGTCTGTTCTTCTTTCTCCGTTGCTGGGCTTTAACGAGGGTTTGGCAACAGAGTTCGTGTACCGGGAGCATTCTGGCTGTCCGGCAAGCCGATATATCCAGACAGGCTGCACAGCCCAGGAAGAAAATGAAGAACATGTGAGTCAGAAAAGGCTGGTCCAGTTTCCCAAGCCCAGGCCGGTGGTCAGCAGCTCCTGTGTGCACCAGCCAGCTTGGCTGGCCCATCAGGCTGTGTCCAGTCCAGCTGACCATTCTTGTCCCTCCTTGGCTATGTGCTGTGTCTGTCTGTGGATGCTAATGATTTGGTATCAGAGAGGCAGAAACTGATTCCTGCACACACCTGGCTGGTACACGCCTTTGTGAAAGGTGAACTCCATGGCCTATGGGTCTCCTTGGGAGGTCTATGTGACCCTTCCTAGGCGTCAGGCTGCTAAGTATTTACCTGCAGTGTATATTTCCCAAGTCAGTGTGTGTTCTGAGTGCCTGGGCCAGTACTGTCCTCACCACTATCAGAACCTTCCTTTACTTGTGTGTTTTTTTTTTTCTTAGACATGTCTCTCTTTATTTAGCTCAGGCTGGCTTTGAACTTGTTGTCCTTCCCCCTAACTCCACCTCCCAACTGCTATAATTACTGGTGTGGGGTGTAGCAGTATCAAACATCATCACATACAGAACTCAGTCTGGACCTTGGGATCTGCACCCTTGTCCCTTTTTTGCTATTATTCTAGTGTGTGTGTGTGTGTGTGTGTGTGTGTGTGTGTGTGTGTGTGTGTGTG
>CAJQZJ010031511.1:7852350-7930108 GCA_907164525.1 Lophiomys imhausi
GTGTGTGTGTGTGTGTGTGTGTGTGTGTGTGTGTGTGTGTGTGTGTGCACTTTTGTATTGCAACCTCAGAACATGTCTTCCATCCTTCTCCCAATCCCAAATATGATTGACAGTATCCTTTCCCCTAGTCCCTGGTCAGCCGAGTCTGGCAGAAAGGCCGGTTTTCCTGTGTGTTCCCACAGAGCTGTCACTGAGGGTGCTAGCTGTCAATGCAATATATTATTGCAGAGCCTGCAAGTTAGACTTCAGCAAAGCAAACAAAGGAAATTCACTTATTAACTGACAGTGGGTGTGAGACCAGCTGCTTTCTAGACACAAGAGAAAGCATAGAAGAATTGACCACCACTCAAGGCTACTCAAGAGGGCGATAGACCTGGAAATAACAAAGTGGGAAGGTAACATCCCCACTGCATCATCTGGTGTGTGTGTGTGTGTGTGTGTGTGTGTGTGCTGCAACTTCAGAACATGTCTCATGGCACAGTTGTGAAATGATGACAAACAGCAGCTGTATAGATACCATAGTAACCGCCTCATGCTCCAAGCTCACTCACCCACCCCTGGTAACTGGGCGCTGCCCGTGTGCATGCACTGTGTCATTCAGCATGGATTACTTAATATCTAATCATTGCATCAACCCCAACACCCAAGCACTGTTGTCATCCCACTTTTCAGGTGACAAGTGGAGCCTGCCTGGCTCCCTGCCCAAGCCAATGATCCAGTAGGTTCATAGCAGCATTCAACCCAGGCAGCAGGCTCCTGAGTGGGCATGCTCTGTGAGCCCGGAGGGGGAACCTTGTTCTCATTCTTCTTCTGTTCTAGTTTCCCAGGTGAGGAGACTGGCATGCTGCGTCCTGCTCAAGGTCAGGTGGAGCAGAATGGACACATTTCTCCATTCCCGCCTCTTCTCTGGCAACCTTGCCAGCTCCAGAAGCTCCTCAGCCCTACGTTCTTTAAGGGGCAGGTGAACCTGTCACCTAGCCACCCATGGCTCATTTTCTTTTTTCTCAGAAAGAAAATGCTCTGGGCACAGTGTGGGTCAGGTGATCACCTTGGTGGCTGCTGGAGAGGTCTGGAGCTGGCACCTATGGGTAGCAGCATCCTTGGGAGAGCACTGTGGGTGGGTGTCCTGGCTCTGGTTTTTCATCCCAGTCCAGTTGTGTTGGGGAGGGGATATGGGCATGGGGAAGTGCAGGAAAGGATAAGACTACAATCAAGAGCAAGGGTGTTTCAATGACACAGTTTAGAAATTTCAGTAAGTTTTAAAAATGTTTATAAAGACCCAAAACACAAGTTTTAAAATAGAGCATCTGGATGCAAGAAAGCAGCGGGGCCACTGCATTGTACACAGGGGCAGAGTCCTCTGGCCACTGGAGATCCAGTACTGAGTTCCTGAAAATGGCGAAGGGTAATTGCAAGTGTTCTCCCCCAGAAAAAGCTGTGTGAGGGAGTGCAGGTGCTAGCCCTCCATGGCACAGACCCACTTCAAAATAGCCTCCTCTGCACAATGAGAGGTGTGTGCTTCTTATATGTGAGAGAGAATAAGTTAAAACTGAAATGTACAGAGTTGATATTTAGTTCCTCCCACATCAAAAACACTTCATTAAAATACTGCTTCTTGAACTGGAGGATGTGGATCTCCGGTACAGGACTTGCCTAGCACGTGTGAGGCTCTAGGTTTGATCCCATGAATGGAAAAAAGATGTAAGTAAATAAATGACAGCTAGATACATATGATAGATTCATAGATGACATAGGTGAGTGATAACAGATGGATAGCTAGATAGATGGTAGGTAGAAGACAGACACATGATAGATACGGTTGATGATAAATTGCAGACAGATGATACTGATTCTCAGCATGTGCTTTCACAAGGGTCACATATCAGATATTCTGCATATCAGACATCCAAATTATGATTCATAACACTAGCAGAATTATCGTTATGAAGTAGCAATGAAAATAATTTTGTGGTTGAGGGTCACCACAACATGAGGAACTGTATTAAAGGGTCACACCACAACATTAGGAAGGTTGAGCGCCACCATGATAGACAGACAGACAGACAGACAGACAGACGGACGGACAGATAGACAGACAGATGCAGACACAGTCCCACTCCTGGATGCTGAGCACTTCGCCCTATCTTTAAGTAAAACTTTGATAGTTTGGTCACCATGGTTTTAGCTTTTTCTATATTGATGTTCAAATCATTTTTATCTGGTAGCTGAGTTTTTCAGTGTCCCTTTAAACTTTGCCCCAGTTAAGAAGCTCAGCAGCCTGCCCTGGGCCTGGCCCTGGGTGACCAGTTTTCTCTAAGGCCTCTAAGCTTCGTGACTGGGCTGGAGTACTGAGTACAATTAGCAAGACCCAATGACCTGGCTGAGGCTCTGTGCTCCATATCCCATTGCCTTGTAGCTCTGTGGCCCTCCACAACTGGAGGCCCTGTGACCTCCCCCCACCACCCCCACCCACTCCTCAGCCCTTTAAGCTTCCTGTCTTCCTACAGAGTGATCTGAGCACCCAGGCACTGGTCTTAGGGCTCCCTTCTCTGCAGTCAGGAGTTGGCACTGCTAAGCTTGCCACCTAGCCTCAGTGCTCTTGTCTGGGTAGGTGGTTATCCACAGCCTCCATGCTTGACCCTTCAGCTCACAGAGATGTATAGAGTAAACAAATTGGTGATTGAGAAACTGCTAGGGGCCTTCCAGTCACTGGACAAGCTCCTCAGGACAGAGATGGAAATATCCCCTTCCGTGAACAGTTATGTCAGACACACAGAGTCACAGGAAACAGGAGGAGGACATTGTTTGGCCCTGTCAAAGCAGGAATTCTCTCAAGGGTTTTTTTGTACAACACAGCTACGTCTATATACCAATCCCATCTTGCCACCTGTCACTCCAGGTGTCAGATGACCTCCTTGTCACAGCGCCCCAGCTTGGAACACTGCTTAGCGCTCACCTGGAGCTTGCTGCTTGTTGTTCCTTGTTGCTTCCTCTATGTCCCTCTCCTGTGGTGCCCAATCCTCCAGGCCTGGATGGCCCTTGTCACATGGCACCTGTAGAGATGCTCCCTCCCACCCTCCTCTGGTTTATTCTTTCTTGAACAGGCCCTACCACCAGCTGACTAGTGTGATAGACATGCTTGAATGTGTCTAATCCTTGTCAAGAGACTGGAGCTGACTTAGAACAAATAAGTAAACTGGGGATGGGGTGGGGCAGCAGCTTCATCTGCATTTCAGAAATGGGGAAACTGAGGCTGGCAGCTTGTGCATGGGGTGAATGAGGCTATGGGGCCAGGGTCCTGGCTCAGTTAGGGTCAGGTGCTGCTACAGCTGCTGTGTCTTTGGAAATGAATACCGAAGGGAATTAGTTAAGCAGTGCTGTCTTCCCCAAAGCAATTAATCACAGAATTGGAGACGCAGGCCAGACAATTATGTCCCAGACAAAAGGGCCAGGGGTGGGGGTAATAACTTCAGAGACTCGTGCTGTGAGATTAATAAGCGCTTGGCATTTGGATGGCATGCCGAGACTCTGGGCAACTCTGCCATCAGGACCTGCCCCATTTGCCCCCTGGGAAATTCCCAGGGCACAGGTCAATGTTACCGTGGTTACTCAGACCACGGTCACAGCCAGTGCACAGCTTCATCAGGAGAGTGGGGCTTTGGGGATGCCTGGCTCATCCAAGCACACTAGTGGCCTCTTTGAGAGGCCAGTGACAGGCAACAGCAGGGTAATCGCTTCCAGGCCCAGCAGCAGGCAGCCATCATTTAAGAGACAGAGAGAGACATGGAGGTACAGGGCCTGCTTTGCCTTACAGGAGGCTGAGGTCAGGCAGCAGGTCTGCAACTTCCTTCATTAAGCTGGATAATAATGCTAGGTTCTTGGCCAGTCTGTGGAGAAATAGTGTGTCCATGTGAAGCTCCGAATAACACACTCCTGCCTGCTGTTCCCTTCCTTTCTCCCCTGCATAGCCTCCTTGGCTGAGGTCCACCAAGCCCTGCCTGTCCCCAGCACCCTCTGTACATCCCTGCATGCTCATCGCTGCCTCAAACCCAGTATGGCCTGCTACCAGCACCCTCTACTTAGTGATGCCTACCCATAGCACTGTCCACCCTGTCTAGCCTGTCCATGTTTGCCATCTACCCAGCACCCCCAGATGACGCCTTCTGCATGGTCACTAGTCTCCCACACATGGTCCTATGAGAAGCACCCCAGACTCATTCTTCACTTGCTAACCTGACAGAGCGGACCACCTCCTGGTTGCCTCCACCTTTCCCATGATGCAATGGGTACTAACCAGCTTCTCCTGGAAACCTCAGTTTTCTTTGCCATTTAAAATCTTATCAGAGCTAGAGAAATTCCTAACAAGAAGTTCCAAGATTTGAAAAAAGTGTTTGGGACAGGGAGGGGTCGGTCATTCATTCATTGATTCATTCATTCATTTCTGTGGCTTGTTCCTTCCTTCTAACTCTAGGGGTGAGTACCCCATTAGCTGATGAGAAGCCACTCAGACATTGGCAGATATGTTTCGTTCTCTCATTGAGGGCCGGTTCTACATATGACAGGATCAAGAAAGCATGGAGTGTAGGCTCTCAGAGTGGGTAGGGATGGCTCTGGTGCAGCACCTGTATGGAGGCACTTGTGAACCCAGGGGGTGCAGTGAGGCTGCACAAAAAGTGTGGGTTGTCTCTGCTAAATAGGCTTGAGGTACAAGGGAGAGAGATAGTCCTGAGGAGGCAAACAGGCTCAGCTGCTGCACCATGGAACAGTACTGCAGTACTAAGGCTCCTTTAGGAACGTGGAGCCTGGGTGTTAGCATCTCCAGACAGAAATGGGATCCCATTCTGCAGGAGTGAGCTGACACTGTTGCAAGTGGTCCTCAGTCCTTGCTGCAGGCCTACAGGACCCTGGTGGCTGCAGAGCACTGTGGTGGTAGTGGTGGGCGGTGGTGTCGTCTTGTGCATGGCACAGTGCTCTGTCTGCCCACTCCTGAAGGAACTCAGGCCAGCCTTCGGCTCAGGCAGTCCAGAGCTGCAGTGAAGTCCGAGTCAAGAGACGCCAGAGGACGGGGACATCAGGGGAAATGATGACCTCCAGGAACTCACAAGGTGGGTGGTCCATGCTGGGGAGCCGAGTGTCAGAGCCCATCAGGAATGTCTACATCTGTAATATAGGGGGACTGCTCAGCTACTGGCCAGTCGTGTTGTCTCGTAGTAGAAGCTGTTTTACAAAGAGGGACTGGCCAGAAACCAGCAGGTAATTCAGCCCTGGGTCTGTTGCCAGTCCCTTCCCAGTTCCCTGCTGCTATGGCCCTTCCTGTGTGGTCACGGTTTATACCCTCTAGGGGATTCGTGGAGATGAGGCCAATGAGGTTGCTCAGCCATCACGCCTTTGTCTTCTTTTCTGGGCTCTCTCTAGAGAGTGCACTGAGGGTCCAAGGGTCCACCTACTGGGAATCCAGGTCTGCTCTGGGTTCCTGATGCCCACCCTGCTCAGCCCATGTCCAGAAGGGAACAACCTGTTTCCATGTAATGTTAACCTAACAAACAGCATCCCCAGGACTGCAGGAGACACTAGAGGAAGCAGAGACAGCTTCTGACAAGCCAGATCCTGTCCCTGAGACATTTTGCTTCCACAGGGCTCTGCAAGCCCCTCCAGTCCTCAGCAGCATCCAGGCTGAAGCTGCTTAGCAGGATGCGCTCAGCTGTGCTTCAAGTCTCCCCATGACCCCAGACTTTATCACCATCATAGTCCAGGTGATTCCACCGGGGGGGGGGGGGGAAAGGGACAGCGTGATCAAGGATTAGTTAGTTATGTGTTTGCCCAGCTCTTTCCTGGAGAGCCTCAGCCTTCCTGGCCTCTCCAGGCCTCTGAGGAACATCCTTGCCTTTTCTAGATGCAACTTCCCTCCCCCATCCCCCAACACAGAACACAGGGCGGGCAGGAGGGGGCGAAATTGTTATTTGCTTCACTGTTCCTATCTCTGTGCAGCAGATGTGTGCAGAGGCTTTTAGTCACAAATGGAAAGCCTCGAACCGCCGGACTTCTGCAGGCAAATGCCTTTAATTCTTAATTTCTGCCCCCTCCCCCTCCCTGTCTCTGCTTTCTGTTTAATTAGGGGAAAGAGAAAATTGTGACATCAACTCAAGGGCATCACCTCTCAACATTATAAAAGCGAGGATAAAATCCCAGCCCTAGCCGCACATCCCCCCAACTGCACAGCAAATCTGTCTTCAGATGTGTAGAGCTGCAGATAAGAGGATTCAGGGGTAGAGTGGGGAGGGGCCTCGGCCTGTCAGAGTCAAACTGAAAGATGAAGTGTTTGCTCCTGTATTGTGTGCTGGGTTCCTTCTGTGGTGGCAGATGAACTAAACACACCACCACAGGCACCGCCTAGCTTTGTCTGGCGAGGGCTGGGAGGACATGGCCTTCATTCATGGTTCTGGGGACCTGGCAACAGGCAGAAACAGGCAGGGCAGCTAGATGAGTAAAGAGGTGGCCTGGGAAACTTATCTATCCACCTATCAATTCATCCTCCTACTCTCCCCTCCATCCATCCATCCATACATACATCCATCCATACATCCAGTTACCCATTTATCCAGCACACATTCGTTCCAGACAGAAGAGGCCCTCTTCTGGACACAGGACCCCATGATAGAGGAACCTGGAGCATGCTGTGAAGCATGACCACATGGCTCACATGTGACTGTTATCAGCTCCACATTGTCCCAGCTCTGTGGTTTGGGATCTGTGGAATAACATCTTGATGCTTCCCTTTCCTTGTTTCTGAATCGGGGACCAGGATATTGGACTGGGGTGAAGACTAAACAGTTCATGCAAAGAAGATACTCTCTTGGAGGATTCTGGATAAACATGCAGCCTTACTGTGGGATTAGGCAACACTCTGAGAGAGTAAGGCTTCTTATAGTGCTTCCAGAGTCCTTTACATTCTCCCAGGAGGCCTGTTAGGGTTGCCAATGGTTCCTTTCTTCTTGTCCCACAGACAATTAAATTCCCTTGATGGACATGTTGGAGAAGGTCTGGAGGTCCACCCAGGGGTGGGTGGGTACTTGGTGTGGGCAGCTTCCCTGAGAGCCATCTCCTCCACAAGGTGGGGTGAGATGTGTCTACTCAAAGGACATGGTAAAACACTGTTGCTGTCCATGCTGGGGCCTCCCTGCTGGCGCTTCATGCACAGTAGGGGTAGACATCCAGTTTCTATAGATAATGCTTAGAGCCAGGACAACATGGAGGCTGGTAATATAGGGTCATCTGGGAAGAGCAGCTTTCAGGAGAGAGATTCTCTGAGTTGAGACTTAGGGGCACATTACAGGTATGCGGTAAACAAGAAGGGTCCCAGGCAGCTGGCACAGAGGTCTATTGTGAGGGCGGGATCCACAGACATTACCTGTGACCGGAAGGCAGGAGCTGGAACCTGCATTTCTGGCCCCTCCCTTCTCAAAGGCACTTCCTATCCAGGGCTCCTGCTCTAGTGAGCAAGTTCATGGATCATCCAGCCAGAGTTAGGAGGGGCCGAGGATGGGAGTGGGCACTTGTCAGGGACAGCTCTCTCTGTGTGATTGGGTAAGCTCAACTTCTGGATGGAGGAGAGTCCTTGTTTGTAAACAGAGTGACAGGCTGCCCTCACTCCAGTACTCTGCCTGAGAGTCTCCAGAAACACAAGCTGGCCAGGTGTCATGGAGGTCCATCTCTGGCTCTCTCACCTCTGTAATCTGTCTGTCTCTATTCATCTGTTGTTGTCTGCCTCTTTCTTGTATCCCTCTCCTCTCCTCTCCTCTCTGTCTGTGTTTCCGTGTCTCTGTCTCCACCTCAACTGAAGCCCACGGTTTCTGTTATAGAGGACTTGGCACATATCTCTGAGTTTGGAGGTGATCTGGACACTGGTCAGATTTAAGTAGTACATTGAGAAGAGGTGATTTACTTGTCTCCTCTACACTTAACTATAACAAATGAGCCCAAACCTCAAAGCAGCTGACAGCCATGCCTCACTGTCTCTGGAAACAGTGTCTCTGGGTCCCTGACTAGTCTTGCTTAACGTGACACTCAAGCTACCAGACAGACTGCCATTGCCAGAAGGTGAGACCAAATACTTGCCACCAGGACAGCTCCTCACAGGCACAGGCAAGAGGCCTCGACACCTCACAATCAGACTTCTCTAGAGGCTTTGTGAAGTCCACAGCACGGCAGGTGACTTGCTGAGAGTAGCCTTTGGAGAGTTAATGTTGAAACACAGGGGAGCAGAGGATGTTGTGACCTGGCCTGGATTGACCCGTCTCCTGCTGGGAGGCAGGAGGTGAAACTGAGACAGATTATGGAGGAGAGAAGAGACACTTCCTCACCCATATTTGTCTCTGTCCTGTTCACAATAACCGAGGTTCAACCTAGATGCCCATAAATTAGTGGGTAAATGTGATATATTCTTTTTCCTATTCCTATGAGAAAATACACAGACAAAAGCAATGTAAGGGAGAAAGCGTTTATTCCAGCTCAGGGTACATCAGCCCTGGGAAGTAACAGCAGTAGGAGCTTGAGAGAACTGGCCACATTATGTCCACAGTTAGAATAAAAGAGCAATTAATGTGTGCACACTAGTGTTCAGTTCACCTTCTCCACTTTTATACAGTCCAGGACTCTCTGCCTAAGGAATGTTGCCACTCACAGTGGGAAGGTCTCCCACCTCAATGAATGTAATCAAGATAATCCTACTTGCACACCCAGAGGCCCATCTCCTAGGTAGTTCTGCTGCCAAGTTGATAATTAACACCAGCAACCACAATGCCACCCACATGGTGGAATATAATTCATCCAAATCAATGAGATCCTGATCTGACTCAGTGTATAAAGTGCTTTGCTATTCAAGTATGAGGACCTAAGTCTGGATCCCCAGTTCCCATGCTAGAGCCGGGTATGGTGGTTTGTGGCTGTAGCTTCAGCAGTGGTGTAAAATCGACACAGTTGGATCCCAGGGCCTTGTCCAGTAGCCAGTCTAGTCAGAATGGTGAGTTTCAGGTCAGTGAGAGGCACTGCCTCTAAAACTAAGGCAAACAATAAAGAACAAAATCAAATGCAGACCTCTGGCTTCCACACACGTGTGGTGGGTAAATGTGCTCATATATACATATACACACATGCATTCCTCTATGCACAATAACAAGAGTGAGATCTTGTTATTCACAGCAGAATGGGCAGAGGAGGAAGGCGCTGTGTTAAGTGAAATAAGCCAGACACAGAAGGATGGGCACCGTGTGTCCCTTTCCTACACGGAAACCAAAAACTTGCTGACCTGAGGGTAGAATCAGGCTACTAGAGGATGGGAAAGGAAGGTGTGACGGCACTGGGTTTGATCCAGTGCACACTGTGTGCCTTTGTGGCAAGATCACATTGAACTCGACAAGCAAGTGTGGTTAATGCAGATTGCTTCGTAGACACCCTGAGCCACCTCATTACCATAGCCTGCTTCCATCTTTTTTCTTTCCCACCTTCATTATATAGATTGACAGTCCCAGTTCTGACTTCCCATTTTCTTGGGGCCTCTACTTGAATCCTGGCCCCAACTCTCTGAGTCCTATTCTTTTTCCCTCGTTTGGGGCCTTACAGTGCACCCCTTGGCCAACACAGAGGGTAGAGAAGCAGTACAGAGAATCCTGTCCTCAGGGTCCTGTGCTCTCTGTTCCCTCCTAAAATTACAGAGGATGGGTGTGACTGACTCACATCCAGGCTCTGGGCCTCTTTGTCATCCTGTTTCAATCCTAATGTCTCATCTCCTTTATTCAACATCAACCCCTTCTTGGCTAATCGTTGAAAAGGGAAGAATGCTGAGAAACGCTGAAGAAAATCAATTTGTGTGAGGAGATGGTTTGTGCCCTACAGGCCGCTGCCCTTTGCAGTGAAGAACAAGAAATCTCCAGAGCTTGCCTAAGGATTAGTGCTTCTCGTTGTAGATATGAACCAGTGGCATCCACCCAGCTAGGATTCTACACATGCACAGGGTACACATTCTTTCTCGCATCCTGGCTTCCGCCCACTCAGGCACAGCTGTCCACTGGAGATAAGTGGGGTCAGGACAGGGTAGGGATAGACATCCCACTTTATGCCCTTCCTAGTAACCATCCTATAGGCAAATGTCCTACAGAAAGCCCCGACTTCAAGGAGCTCATCTGCCATCTCCCCCATGCACCCACCACAGCCAATGCACATGCCTCCAGACCATGCTCAAAGCAGGCCACACCTGAGAGCCTGCCTAGTCCCTACCTATACACACAAATGACATTGTGCATGCCTCCTGATGGCTAAGAAGCATCAGGCACTGGACCTGGAGCTGCTAACCAAGGTCCCGCATGAGCCAACCTCAACATGAAGCCCATGCAGTAGAGTGAGCCCCTCTATCTCTGGAGGAATTTGAGTGGGAGGAGGAGTGGTGGGCAGGATTGCTGGGAGCAATCTGAACTGTTGTTTTCATTTGTTATGGGTGTTTATGCAGTAGGCTGAATGGTGCCCCCCATCCCCACTCTATTAGTCCACACCCTAAGCCCAGACAAGTAATGTGACCTTTTGGAAAAGATCCTTGAAGATTCTATTTAGTAGAGGATTTTGAGATGAGACCGACCCAGACTCTATGCAGAGCCCTAAGTCTAGTGGCATGGGTCCTTATGCAGAGAGAGGAGTTAAAAGAGGCAAATGTCCCCTTTTGGAAAAGGCATGGCCACACTTGACTTCCAACTCCAGGCCAGAGAAGAAGACATATTTGCATTATTTTAAGCCACCCAGTTTTTGTATCACTTGCTATTGGCAGCTGTATGGAGATGCCTGCAGGCAGACACAGACCCAAGTTGTCTGTCAAGGTCCTCAGCATTTGAGTCTTTTATGCTTGCGTCTTTCACAGCCCCCTTGTCTCCCAGAAGCCAACTTTTCATCCTCTAACCATCGTGGTTTATCTCTATGTCTCCAGTGGTTTATCATTGGGGTGTATCATTTATCAGTTTGGAGATTTGTCTGTGGATTCCACAGTAGAGGATGAACTGAGCAGGTTCTTTTTCTTTTTCTTTTTTTTTTTTCATGTCCCTTCAACAAGCCCACCTTCTATCTATTCCGTAATGATCTCATTTCTGAGAGGTGATACTGCAAGCACACCTCAGTGCTGGGAACTCACGCAGCACAGTATTTCAGTCCCTTCTGCATCACTCTGTGTTTTTCCCTGGAGTTAACAACAATCTGTTTCTCATTTGATTCATTTTCTATACACTTAATGCCAATTCTTCTTTTTTTTTTTCGAGACAGGGTTTCTCTGTGTATCCTTGGCTGTCTGGACTCACTTTGTAGACCAGGCTGGCCTTGAACTGGCAGAGATCCACCTGCCTCTGCCTCCCGCATGCTAGGATTAAAGACATGTGCCACCATGCCCAGAAACTTAGACAGCTATGAACTGCCATGTGGGTGCTGGGATTTGAACTTGGGTCCTTTGGAAGAACAACCAGTGCTCTTAACCGCTAAGCCATCTCTCTAGCCCACCAATTCTATTTTAAATGGCATCCCCAGTAATACAAAAACATCAAGACACCATAAGGCAGCAGTGTCCGGTGACTCCATCTCCAAGCAAAATGCTTGCCCAGCTGACCTGTCTTTAGGTGGATGTCAGTGGTCCTTTGGGCATGTCCTTCAGGCCCATCTCAGGACCCCTGAATTGACTGTCCCTCTTTATCTTTCTCACCCTAGTACAGGGGTTCTCTTGGGGACAGGAGTGGGAAGTCCTGCAGATTCTTTCTACCCCTGCCCCATGGTGGTGGGTTGGCTGTCCTGGAGTCCCACGCACCTCACTTCTCTGTGAATGGTTAGGTCCTTATCTGCCGCATCCTATGTTGCTGCTAGGAACAATAATGTTTTGATTCTTGATTCTTTGTATGAAGTATGTTTGTTCTCATCTCTGGTTTCTCCCTCTCTGGATGTGGGTCAGATTTCTTCTTTGTTCCCTGAATTTCAAGACTTTGTAATTATGTGCCTTGTTGTATCCGTCCACTGTGTTCTCTTTTTTGTTTTCCTGATGAATTGGGAATTTTGTGCCTCAATGACTCAGCTTTGGTGGATGTGTCAAGTATGGCAGATAGGGTGGCTTCAATATAGGTGTGTGCCTTTTCCTTTCAATGGTCAATGGAGCTACGGTTCAAGGTTCCTCCTTGAGCCTTTCTCCTTGACTTGTAGAAATCTTCTTCCTCATATGGTTGGCTCTCTTTTGTGAGCCTAGGTTGTTATCTGTTCCATTAGGACCATTGTGGTATTGGATCAGGGGCACCCTAATGAACTCCCTGTACCCAGTCTTTCCTTTAATAGCCCTGGCTCCAAATACAATCTTACTCAGGCTCTGGGAACAACTTCAGCATGAGACCCTGGGGATGCAGTTGGGTCCATGCCAAAGGCCTGCCTCTGGGGCCACTTGAGTGATTTCATAGCTCCTACCTTGCCTTCCTTGTTTGGCTCCTGGAGTTTCTGTCAATGGGATGCAAGCCCCCCCCACCAACCCCCGTCTCTGCCATCAGTACCTGCCCCTAAGATCTTCTCTCAGTGACTCTAGCCTTTCCTTATCATCCATCAAAATCATTCACTGGGAGTGCTCCAAGCAGTCAGGAAGTCCCACCTGCACTGCTCATTCTTGGGGTTACTATATTGGTGTGCAGGCTCTGTGTCTACAGCATATGTGCCAGGGGCTTGAATGAGAGCTGATTTGGGGAAGACACTCAAAGAGTGAGTGATTGGGAGGCTGTGGCCTTCTGGAGGCCTCGGCCATGTGCTTGGAGTCCCAGAGAACAATGTCAGGTTTTGATTCCTGGATAACACCTCACCCCCCACCTTCTTTTTCTGCAACACTTCTCGAGTTCTGGCTGTAGATAGGTGCCTACCCACCCTCTGAGTGTGGCTTATATGCCATTTCTCTGAACCTCTAAGCAACAAGGCTGTGCTCTTTGGTTGGGGTGCAGCAAGACATCTCCTGGTTTCTCAGAATTTAAAAATGGACTCTGAGAAGTGGCTACTCTGGGACTCTGTGTGTCATTAGTACCCCACATCATCTTTTGCAGACACAGAGCCTTGGGGTTGGCTGGGTCTGAGGCCTCAGAGATATGCTGGCCAGGGGCCCTGCTTCCTGGTTCTCCTAAGATAATTACTGTTTAATCATCTATTAAAATACCTTCAGCATTTTTGCACACATTTCCTAAAACCTAATGCTGTTCTGAAAAAATGAAGTCTATTAAAATATGTATAATTATTTTAACAATGGCATCTGGAAATAGAATATTTACTCAATGCTTTTCCAAATGTTTCATGCCTATTTTTTCCACACTCCAGTAGGCAACCATTTCATCCTCTTGTGACCAAAAGATGAGTGGAGGGAGGGGGGTTCAGAGATCCTGGAAAAGACCAAGCCTAGCACTCTGGAAGGTCCCTGGGGTCCCCCGGAGTCTGTGCCTGACCACATCTCATCTTGTTAGGAGGTTTCTAAGCTTTGCCTAACCCAGGATACTTCTGCAAGGCTTTGGTCTTGATGTTTTCATGCTGAGCCAGTTAGTATGGTACCAGCCATGAGCTTCACACCTTTAATTTCTCCAGGGAGGGAGAAGAATGACTTCTGCATCAGCACAACTCAGTGGATCACAACTCATTCTCCAAATCCCAGATGAAGGAAGGGCCTAGGAGATGAGGCAGCCTGAGCTTTGGTGACCAGCAAAGAGGCCCAGATTCAACCTCCCAGGACAGAATCCTCACTCCACCTGCCCTGCCTTCCAGAGTTCCTGTGGGGATCAAGAACATCTCTCCTCCTCAGGCAGCCTGGAGGCTCCTGCTTTCTCACTGTGACCAGGTGCCCAGCTTCTACCACCTCTGCCCGGAAGGAGATATGCACAAGCCTTTGATCCATTGCCCCCTAGCACAAACCTCTGCACACACAAGACAAAAGTCTCCTATGGGCAATTCCATTCTCCTGGGAGCATCTCTTGCTCCCAGGTCATCCCAGGTGCTGTCTTGAACTCCTCTGTGTGAGTGTCCCACCTACTACATTACTGTCTGACTACCGGAAGATCTTCTGACTGATGGAGAAAGTCAAATTGGAAACAGTGTTACGCCATTGACTATTGAGGACTGTCCACAGCCTACAGCACGCAGTTCTGTGTCACTGTGTAATGAACTCCTTAAGGGTGTGCACAAGCTCTCTGTGAGGCAGAGTGGGGCAGGCTGTGCTATGTCTACTACTAGGGTGTCTCAGACATGGGTAAAGTGTTGACCTGCACTGA
This sequence comes from Lophiomys imhausi, assembly GCA_907164525.1. Classification (NCBI taxonomy): domain Eukaryota; kingdom Metazoa; phylum Chordata; class Mammalia; order Rodentia; family Muridae; genus Lophiomys; species Lophiomys imhausi. The sequence goes on from CAJQZJ010031511.1 coordinate 7,866,648, forward strand.
TGTCCACTTGAGGCCTAGCTAGAGAAGTCCTGCTTTAAGCTCACCTGGTGGCCTGGATTTGGGTCCATGTGGGCTGTAGGCCAGAGGCTTGGAGTTCATGTTAACTCTTGTCCGAAGGCTGCCTGCCTATGGCTCCTTGTTGCTTGGGCCTCTTCAACACAGCCACGCAGTTTATCAAAGCCAAAGTTGAAATCTGCTGGCAAGATCAATTTGTGACATTATACAACATGATTGTTTTTGATGGGTTTTCTGTGATTCTCTGATATCTACCATTATCCTAGAGACAGTGCCAGAAAATGCACAGGCCAGCACAGGGAGGTGCCAGAAGGAGTCGGGCTGTCTAGAGGAAGGCAGAAAGCCCCTGGGGAGGACTGCCTGGGGTATGCAGAGCCTAGGAGAGGAGCGGCTGGACCCCCGAGGCCCATGGCAGATGCCCAGCCAATTCTGGAGAAGCCAGGAGCTTAGGTGTGAGCCAAAGTGGGTATGCATGTTAATTGAGGGTGTCTTGGAGCTCAGGATGTGGACACGGAGAGGTGCTGATAGAAGGCATCGCCACTGTTGTAGGTTGAACATTCTGGTGCAAGGACCAGCTAGGTAGGTTAGGGAGCAAGCCCAGGAAGTGGGTGGACACTGAGGGATATCTTTAACTCACTAGATGAAATGATTTAAGGGCTCCAAGAGTGTTCGAGGCTTGGCCAGAGACTGGTGAAAGCTGAGGGTTGAGGACCCATCAGCCATCTGGAGGAAAGATCTGGAGGTGTTTACAAGTCATAGAGGACAGCTATGTTGAGGACTGGCATGAGGCAAAGGTGGGAAGGGACCAGGATAATCCCAATTCCTTTAACCTAATCCAGGTGGATAGACTCCTTGAACCTCCATGCAGCTAGCCCACCAGACTAGGATCTGTGCACGGGGTTTCAATGCCAGAAGTTTCCAGGCACAAATGCTACCTTTTTATCCCAAATGATTCTCTCTCATCTTTAGGGACTTGCAGTACGATTGTTCCTAAAGGTGACTAGAGGAGGACCAAAGGGTGAAGGCCCAGGAAAATGTCTTCATGGGGAACAGAAAGAGGGCAGATCAGCAGATGTGCTGGGATCCCAGTTTTGGCCAGCAGGGGGTGATGTGAAAGCTCCCTAGGGACTGGGCATTGGCAGAAGCAACAGTGGAAGACATTGTACAGAGAAGCTACCATCCCATCAGGAAGGGTGTCCCAGACCACCTCAGGGCTCAGCAGGTGCCAGCTCATGAAGCTGGGTGAGGAAGGCTCATTTTTTTCTTTTTTTCTGCCAAGTGAAATGATGATCCTCTAGTCACGCCTGTCCCAAGCTCCTTGGCAGCTGCGAACACCCCTTGACGCCTGAGTCTTATCTCTTCCCAGGCCTCCTCCCTCTCGCCGCGTGTTAACTGCGGCGTTTAAGCTCTGGTAAATGATTGCAACGTGGACATGACAACTTGGCCTTCAGTGGCATTTATTTTTCCTTCCTGGCCAAACGCTGACATATAAAACTCAATTTTACTTTGAAGAGTTAAGCGAGTGTGTGTTTGTTTAGAACCCTATCCAAGATGAAGGGTCACAGCTCTCCATGGGCCTCCACTCCAGCTCCACTGAGATGATTCAATGCAAGAAGTTCCCTCAAAGAGATTGATTGAACCACGTGGGAAGGGTGGTCTCTGCCTTCCACAGACTCAGCTCTGGCTACCTTCATGCACTGGGTGGTGACAGCCCTACTGGGTCACCCACACCTTTCCTGTCCTTTATAGGTCTGCCTCTGAGAAACAGGGCCTCTTCCAGGTTGGGTAGCATCCTACCGCTCCAGAGCCCACAAGGCATAGTCTGGCACTGCAGGTCTTAACAAGGAGTATAACTTTGATCCTCTAAAGCCAAGACTGTGACCAGCTAACATCCTCTGTCTGGGGCTCAGGTTTCCAGTCTATCATCAGCTACAGGCAGCAGGAGTGGGGGGTGGAAGACAGGAAGGAGGGGTCTTGTACACCAAATTATTCGACATCATGTGGAATGCACAGAGCACAGGCACAAAGTTAAGTTCTTGATCGTCACATGTTGTCCCTTTCCTCTCAGTCAGATGTCTGAGAATGTGACATTCCTTTTAAAATCCTCTTGAGGTCAGTGTCTGTTCCTTGGTCTCTCAGGGGTGACTGGAGACCAATCCAGCATATAGAGGACACACAGCTAGGGGAGGTTGGGGAAAGTCAAACCTGCTTAGGGTTTAAAAGAAATCATCAGCCGAGAGATGGTCCATGATGATGGAGCAGCCAGTCCATGGGTTTGGGGGAGCTACCTGTCGTGGGAGGATGGTGGTGACAGACTGTTGGGCTCCTTCTCCACCTCTGATTTCCTACCAGCATCTTGCCTTCCATCCAATGGGCACAAGGCTTTCTGCAGCTTGTGCTGAACTTAGCTATGTGACACAGACTGCAAAGAATGTGCTGAAATGTGGTACCCATGGGCTCTTCCCCGCCAGGGGCTCATCTTATTTTACATCTTTGCTTGTCCCTCTGTTGTCCCAGGTACCATGGGCTGGCAAGACTCCACAGCCACTGCCTCGGAGAGGACTAATAGAGGTCAGGACTGAATCAGACTTGAGTCTATCTGGGGCCTAAGGTCACCTGGCTGGGCGAGGTAAGCCCTCAAGACAGGCTGGGAGTCTGTCTGCCAAGCTTCCTGCAGCGTGCTGCCCAACAGGGCATTTGCATGTTGGAGTAAATGAGCAAGAAAATGAGATCTGAAAGAAGAAATTGCTTTCCTGGAGTTTCTAAAATGAGAAATGGTTTTCCCTGGCTTCACATCCTGTATCCCTCTTCCTGTGTCATTTGAGAAGGTGAGGACAGGGCTGGGAGGGCGACGCCTCCCCATCTCCAGGAGTGTGCAATCACATTACTTTCCCTGAGAGTCATCCTCTTGGTGGATGGTAGCCCCACCTGGGTTGGCCAGGGAAGTCTGGAGAGGACAGTCCTGCACGTGGAGTGGTCACTGCTGCTGGAGGCTGGGAAGAGTTAAACCTGCTTAGGATTTAAAAATGATGGAGCGAGTTGGGGTGCTCCACTACGTGGTGCAGTTTTCTGGCAGGTCTTCAGGAAGGAAGAGTACAACTCTACTGGAGAGCCACACCTGCCCCTGCCTGGGAGGCTCCTGTGGCTGCCAGGAGCAGAGGAGAGGTCAGGATGAGGAAGCAGTAGAGGAGAGGGACTGTGAAGCCACGTAATGCCTGCCTCTGGTCACTGCCCTGCTCTCCTGTGACCTTGATGCTTACTGTCCTGCAATAACTCAGTTAGTTCTCCTCGGGCATGCATGCCCCTCGGGTGTAGTCTCCAGGAGGGATCTCGTCCTCCTGAGTCAGAGAACAGAGGTTTACAGCAGGAGTTCTCTGAGCATGAGCAGACAGTGAGCAGGGCTGGGCTCCTGCCAGCTGTCCCAGCTCTTGGCTACGACCTTGGCCATGTGTGTTCTGGGCCTCTGGCTCCTTGCTATGAAGTGTGATGAAATAGACCCAATGCCACAGGCTGTCACAAGGCCCAGAGTGTGGCCAGTGTCCCAGCTGGAGTAGTGCTTGTCACAAGGCAGCCACTGAATAGTGAAGTTGGCCATGTCAGTATGGTGTGGGTTTGAGGGATGGCTGTCTACCCTGGAGCTGGTGGATCAGTTGCCTTGCCGTGGTAAAGGTTTGTGGGAAGTTGGTGGGATTGCTGTTATGAGTGTTTCCTCTGTCATCAGGGTAGCACAGTCATCAGCGTTGCTGTTCCTATTGTCTCAGGTGCCGCTGCTAATGCTGTGAGTGAAGTTGGTTGGCACTGTTGATGTCAGCCGTGGTTTTAGTGCCGCTGTCTACACTGTTGGTGTCAGCGCTGTAGTGGATTTTAGTACTGGTGTCAGTGTGGCGTTGGTGGTAGTGCTGCTGATGGGGTTAGTGTTGCTGGTATCGGTGCCTGTGGGGTGTTGGTGTCAGCATCACGATGTTGGTGATGTTGTTTATGACAACGTTGGCGTCAGTGCTGTTGATGGTGCTGAATCCACGTTGGTGATGGTGCCTTGACATTGGTGTGTATAATTGCCGGTGCTGGCTGTACTCACAACAAGTCTGGTGCCAGGCCGGTAGCTACTTGTCTGGGAACCTTGCCTTGAAAGTGATGTGGCCCTCACTGTGCCCTGGGTGCTGGCATGGAACCAAATCACACTCTCTTTGAAAGCGAGGGAGCAAAGCTTAAAGGGCTTGTCACGGTCACACCATGAAGACTGAGGGCTGGATGCATATCCTGGGCACCTGGGTCCCAGCCCAGGGCACTCAACAGGAAGCCAGGCAGCTCCCTGCCTGCGTGGCTGGTCTCTTGAGGACATGCACTTTTGGAAAATCGAGGATGAATGGCTTCTCTTCTTCCCAGAGAAGCTGTCACAGTTTACATCGGGCTCCAGGGTGACTGCATGGTTGCAAGATATCACTTTAAAAATGACAATAGAGTGGGCACTTCTCGAGGTACCCGCTATGTCAAGAGACATAGAGAGCAACCCTCACAGCTGGGGTCATGGCATGCCTGTCACACCCCTTCTCCATCCAACCAAAAAGAGAGGTTGGGCCATGGAGTCATTCAGCCGGGCTAACGTGGACGAGTGATGATAAAGGAGGGTACCTGGCCTTAGTTTCTTGGATTTCCTCTGCTGCTCAAGGCTGGTGGCCTGATAAGGGCTTTTCCAGGGTCCTTCTTCACAATGGTAAGTGGAACAAGCTGGGAAGGGCCCATGGGAGGAGGGACTAGGGGGAAGATGGGCTTCCTTTAAGCCTTTGCCTCAGAGATGCTCCAGCGCTGTGGCTGCTGCTACAGTCTAAACCTGGAGCTCTCAGCCTTCTTAATGCTGTGACCCTTTAACACAGTTCCTCATGTTGTGGTGACCCCCAACCATAAACTATTTTCATTGTTACTTCATAACTGCAATTTTGATACTGTTATGAATCATAGTGTAAATATCTGTGTTTTCTGATGTTCTTAGGTGGCTCCTGTGAAAGGGTCACTGGAAATGGTCTAAGATATCTTTGAAGCTACCTTTGAAGTCTTCCTTGTTCTACTCACTTCTAGTCATGTGGACTGACCACATTGTTTTCCCCTAGTGTCCTTGAGCTTGAAGTGGAGGATATGTGCTATCTTATGAAAAGTCATCAGACTGATTTGACCCTGATGTAAATGGGTTGCATGTGGAGCAAGACTGCAAGCAGAAGGGCCCCACTGGGCCTAGGGCCTGGTGGCACACAGCTCTGACGATCAGGAAGGTTTGAGCAGTCAGGATGTGACATCTGGCAGGAGAAAGACAGGGATGAGGAGAGGGTTAGGTAGTCTCTCCACTACCTGAGCTGCTGGCTACTAGAGGTCAGAGGTCAGTAGTGGAGGTCCTTGGTGTTGTGTGGTCTGATCTAGTCTCTTCGGAGTCTCCCTGTTTTTGGACTTGTGGCTGACAGGCAGGTGAAGACCCTAGGTCCTCCTCCAATGGATGTCCATGACCTTGCAGGAACGGATCCCCATTGTCCAGCTGCAGTGAGCACCAGGAGGTGACCGCCACTAGATAATCACACATGGTGTCTCAGCCACACCTCAGCAGGTCATCCAATGTCTGGCTCAAGAACAAAAGCTCTTGTCTCTGTTTGGTGACTCTGTGGGGCCAGCACAGCCTTGGATCCTCCACCAGGAAAGCGTAATCAAATGCTGCAGGATGCAGCTGCTCCTGCCAAGACCTGCCTCTCCACTTCCTCGAGGGCACAACACAGAGCATACCCTGTAGTAACCCCTGCACAATCGTTCATCTCCCAGACTTTCTGGGAGCTCAGCCTAAGACACCCATTCCTAGGAAACCCCATTACCATCTTGGGGGGGGGGAACAGAGGAGTACCATATGGCAGGCTTGGAAACCCTTATGGAGGCTCATGTTACAGAAAGAAGGTTATCGGTCTTGCTTGTAATCATGTTGCCAGGGGCACAATGATTAAAGCTGCTATGGTCTGAGCCCCACGTGACAGGTGCACAGTGATATAATGTGCTGGTGGATGGGTACTGCCCCTGTACACCGGCACAGAAGGCATTTGCAGAGCGTTCTAGCAGTCTTCATGGCTCATTCCAGGAGTGTTTGGACATTCAGGGATTGAAGATTGCCCGTGTAGGCTGAGGCAACCAGTGTCTGGGTATGAGCGTCTTCCTGGTAGAAGAGGGCTCTGAGGCCCCGTGAAACAACGACCTGGAGAATGCCAACAGAAGTGGTAGCAGCTCACTTACTCAGTCATTTGCTGAGAGTATGGGCTAAGCAGGAACAGCATCAAGTCCTGGGATACAGTGGTAGCCAAGAGCATGTTGAAGTGATGACCTGATGGCAGTGATGCGAGTGGTACTCATTGTTGTGATGGTGGAGATGGTGGTGGCGGTGGTGATGGCGGTATAGCTGTTGTGGGTGATGACACTGCTGGTGATGGCTGTAGTGATGGTGGTGGTGATGGTTAAGATGACAGATAATAGTGGTGACACTGGAGTTGATTGAGGTGATGATGGAGATGATGGTGGTGATAGTAGTGGTGGTCGTGGTGAAGGTGTTGATGGCTATGGTGATGATGAAGATGATAATAATAGTGGTAGTGTTGGTGGAGATGGTGGTGGTGGTGGTGGTGGTGGTAATGCTGGTGACTGTGACAATGGAAATGATGGTTAAGGTGGTGGTGGTGACAGTAATGGTAGTGATGGTGGTGGTGGTGGTGATGGTGGCAATCATGGTGGTGGTAGCAGTTGTGGTGCTTCTGATGATAGTGATGATGGCAATTATAATAATGGTGATGGTGGCAATGATGGTGATGCTGGTAATGGTGCTTCTGATGATAATGACAGTGATAAGGGCAGCAATGATGGTGATGATGGTTATAATGGTGGCGATGGTGTGGCTGAAATTACGGTGACAGTAGGCATGAAGGTGACAGTACTAGTAGTACATTATCACTAGTAGTGATAATGATGAGGGTGGAGGTGAGTGTGTCAACACTGAGAGGCCCCTGGTTTTCCATGAGATCCTCGGCTATATCCCACCCCAGCTATTTTGCTGCAGGGATTTTTCATTTCCTGAGGGGTCAGCTGTCTGATAGCATCAGCAAGGAATGGAGCTGAGAGAGTGGGTGGGCAGAAATCCTTATCTACTAATTACTTTGTGGACTCTTCCCTTCACTTTGACGAGGACCTCCAGGGGGCTCTGTGATTATCTGATACCTCCTCCTGTCCTACTAAATTGGGCCTCATAGTGCCACACTAATCCAGCAGTGGGTGGAATGGAACAGGATCCATCTGGAAGAAGGGTCAATCTCTCTGAGCAGGGTGAGGTTGGAGAATGTCTATGAATGAAACTGAGTATGGTGGTAGAGGGCCAATCACTGTGCAAAGAAAAGGAGTTGAATGGTGTTCTGCAATGCCTGGGACCCAGGGCACAGGAGAGGACCAAGCTATGATGCTGGGCCAAAGCAGTGACCACACTCATTTTTTTTCTTATTTCCTGGGAGCCTGAAGATTTTGACAAGCAATCTTTTTACCCTCCCTTGTGTGCAGGGACTCGGGGCACACGGGTCTGGGCTACCTGTGTGGGCATCCTCTTTCCCTGGGAAGGCCTCTTAGAGGCTTGAGGAATGAACCTGTTACCTTCAGGACTCACTGAGTCCCTTTCAGCTGCAGAGTTGTAAGGTCCCCTGGAAGGAGCCTGGGAATCAGGGAAAGAGTTTAGCTGCTGCAGTGCTTGGGTGTGGAGGAGGGGTGGGTTTCCTTTGTTGGGAGAGAGACAGGGCTCACTGAGGCTGCAATATGGTCATCTGAGAAGGAAGTTCCTGTCAGGGCTTACTGAGTGGCCTGGGTAGTGTTGTGAGTCAAGTGACCAGGTGGGTGTAGGAGTCGGGGTGCTCTCTGTGCACCATGTCACTAATCCACTAGTACCAGCAGCACCGGCAGCCACCACATGGCACCTAGACTGTCGCCAAAGCTTGGGCAGCCAGACTGGCTATCCAATCCTCATCCCTGGCCCTCCCCATTGTTCCCTCTGTCCCTTCATCCATTCATTCATCAGAGGCCCCCAAGTGAGAGATCTGTCTATAGTTCAGGCTCTGACAGGGCCTGTGGTCCCTGAAGTGAGTTGACATAAGAAATTAGTGAAGTCCAAAGATAATGTGACCCTGAGATCAACCCAGAGCCCAGAAACCAGGAAAGGGCAGAAGTGGTCTGGGAAAATGGTTGGTCTGAGGTCTCCCTAGGAGCTGAACTTAGACCTAGTCTGAGAAGACTCCAGAAGAAACCACCTGTGGGAGAGGGGGTGGCAGGTGGAAAAGCCCTGAGGGGACCGAGAATGTGGGGTATTCAAGGTTAGACCATCTGAACAAGAGTATTGACAGCATACCCCAGAAAGAATTTTATCACAGACCCTTGTATGCCAGCCACCAAACAAGAAAGCTCCCTTTCTGGAAGCAGCCAGCCTCCACGAATCAGGAAGCACTGAGTCCATGTTTATGCCTCCCCGTCAACAGCACTGTAGACAATATGTTCTATTGTTTTATGTGCTTAAACATTTATGTAAATGGGACTGTGCCATGAGTGCCGCTCTATAATTCCTCTCTTTACTCCTTCTCATTTAACAGGCACCCGTGCAGACGGCACAGGTCTGTTCTGTGTGTTTGCTGAGTGTTTCAATGCACCTGTCACGTGGACATCCAGGCCTGTATTTGCATTCCGCACTGATGGGCACCCGGCGTATGAGCAGTGTTTTCCCTCACATATTAAGTCCCGACAAGATTAGCTGCTGTCTTCTAAGCGGATGGCTCCCCACGCGGGATGCAAGTGATTTTATCTGTGTCTTCTCACGGACTATGCAAAGGATGCTTAAAGGGAAGGTGCCTGCCCTGCTGCTCAGGGAAATGGGCACAGAAGAGGTGGAGAATGTGCAGTCCTCCCAGGGTTAAGCCACCGGGAGACAGCAGGGTGGGTTCCCCCCCAGCCTGCCTAGGCCTTGCTGTCTTTGATATCTTCTGGGCACGCTCACGGGAGAAATGCAGTTCTTGGGCTTACCACTTTCAACTGACTGGATGCCAGTGAGTTCAGAAAGAGGCTCCACTAGTGACGTGGATGCTAAGTCACCCACCGTTTGAGAATGAGCTTGTCCTAACACACACCACGATGGAGAGTGCCTCTGAAGAGTTGCCTGCACACAGGCTCAGCTGCTTCTCCACTCAGCTATGTGTCGGTGATTTGTGGATTTTCTTTATGTCTGCTGCATACTGATCCGTTATTTGCTTGCCTGTTGCAAAGGTCTGTCTAACTTTGTCATTAAAAAAAAAAAAGACATGATTTTAATTATGTGTCTGTGTGTGGGTGTGCACGCATGAGTGCAGAAGCCCTCAGAGATCAGACCTGGACCTGGAGCTGCAAGAACTTGTGAGTTGCTTGGCGTGAGTGCTGGGTACTGAACTCAGGTCCTCTGTAAAAACAATATGTGCTCTCAGCGACCGAACCATCTCTCCAGCTGCTAAACTTTGTTATTTATCTTTTACCATTTATAGGGCCCTTTGCCACACAGGAGCTTTCAAAGTTGTGTCCACTGGTTATTTTTCTCTTTGCACACCCTCATTGTGTTTTATTTTTAAAGTCATCACTTTAAATGGTGAGGCCATTAAATATTTTCTAATCTTTAATAGCTTTAAAGATTTGTTTATTATATTTATCTTATTAGTTTATTATATTTAATTTACCTGGCTTTTAATTTTCTTCCAGGTAATTATCTAGGCACTATTTATTTAAATTGATGTTAAATTGACCACCTCATGGGCCAAGCCACCAGCTGCCTCTCTGTCTATCCATCCCAGGCTCCTAGGATTGTCAGTTTGGTGGCTGTGGCCATAACACATCCTCTCTAGTGCTCTGCCCTACCGTGTCTGTGGACCAGGCTTCTGAAAGCTTTGTGGGGAGTATGAAGAATCCTTGTTCTTCACCCACCAGTGACTCTGTGTTTTGTACCTGGGGATTTGGCTTTGAGACTGTGCTGTAGGCGCTGGGGGCTCCTAACTCTGAGAGGCTAGTCAGTGAGTGGTGTTCAAATTTCTCCTCCTCAGAGGTGGGGGGTGTCACTTCCCCATCTCTTGATGTCACTTCTATGTCATTATGTAGAGGGCTTTTAAGACTTGTAACTGCAGCTGAGTGGACAGCCCCGGAGCAGCCAGATGATGGGGAAGGGCCAGAGGCTGGCACTGCCACCAAGAAGGAATGTGGAAGAGCTTCAAGGGAGGCCAAACCTGGAGGTGACAGATGGTGGATGTAGCCCCGGATAGAAGTCTATGGCCAGGGCCTTTTCAGGCCTCACCTTCTCAGTCTGTAAAGTGAGCACCCAGCAGCAACTCCCAGTGTCCTCCACACTAAGGTAAGTCCTGTGTGTTGGGCACTTGGCATTGTATGAACCAGCAAAGACAAGCTGAGATTGGACTTAGCAGCTTCTCCTGCTTCCATTGCTGTCTGTCCATCTTGCCACCCCATGTCAACAAGACACTGACCAGAGGAAGCTGGGGAGACACTGGGTGCTTCTAGAGTGCTGGACCCTATGCATGGGTCCACAGGACCTGAGGACATAGCCCATGATATTATTGGTAAGAGGCGGGAGCCATGCATGTCCCTGGGTCCTGTGGACTCGTGCTGAGCAGGCGTTCAGTTTATACACTAAGAACAGGTCCAGCTACCCAGGGTACCCATGGCGCCAAGAGATGAGAAGACCAGCAGCCAGCCTCAAGTAGGTTGCAGCGGGCAAACCTGAATTTCATCCAAATGTATTTATTTTTTTTTAAAACGTAAGTATGTATACACCCCAATCATTGCACGGAATGTATTTATATGTCCTCCAAATCATTGTGTAGCTGCAATTTTCATTCAGTGGGGTGTCCCATCTTTTGATTATTGGATACGTGGGATCTCTTTGGGTCAAATGATCAGGCAGGGTCAGTACAGGGCCTCAAAATTGCCTCCAGGGCTGAGTTGAGGAGCAGAGCCACAGGTGGGGATGTGGAGGCAGATTCAGCTGAGGAGGGAGATCTTGAATGCCAGCATGCATCGCACAGCCAGAAGAGCACTGGTTAAATTGGTCCTCAGGGTACTGAGCTGCCCGCCCATTCTCAAAGCCCTCTGGCCTCCAAAGCCACTCCACATTTATTTTCTGAGTTGTGACATATTGAGACCCCAGTCGGCTCTGGCCCTCTGGCGGTCAAAGGATAGGTGGAACCTCCAAGAAGACATGAATCTAGGTATAGACTTCACAGCCTGAGGCAGCAATGACAGGGCACAGAAACTTTGTGTGCAGTGTAGGGGATGTGAGGCTCAGGGCTCTTTCTGTTCCCTCTTCTGTCGCCTGACAGAGCTAGGAGCATGGCTCTTACCACAATGCCCAAGGAAGCCATTATGACATATCAGATCAATGCGTTTGTTTTAAAAACTCTTGTGGGTGGGTGACATTGCCTGGGGCAGGACATCGGGCTCTAGCACAGAGGTTCTCATGAGACCTTTCTAATGCTGCAGTCCTTTGATCCAGTTCCTCATGGTGTGGTGACTCCCCCCTCCCCACCAAACCATAAAATTATTTTCATTGCTACTTCATAACTAATTTTTCTACTGTTACAAATCATAATGTGAATATCTGATATATGCCACCCCTGTGAAAGGATGGCTCAATCCCAAAGGGGTCATGGCCCACAGGTTGAGAACCGTTCTCCTCTACAGGAAGGTAACAGGCATTCTGCCCTGCTTTTTGAGCATTTCACTAATGCTCTATCTGCTGCCCGTGTTTCTCTGTGGCTGTCTTGACCCTGCACATATTCTGGTTTTTGGGTCAGCATTCTCCCGTAAGCTGGAAGAGAAGGCACAGGGTGGCCACACGTGGGCTCTAAGCTTGCTAGTTTGTATTCAGCTGGCTCTCTGGTTCCCAAAGGACCTTGGGTCATCCACTGTGGCCTGCCTTACCTCTGCTGCTTCTCCACAGCAGCTGGGAGTTCAGGGTTTTGAATCCTCTTTGATGGAGGGGAAGGGACAGCTTTGGAACCGGGGACAGACTCCTTCTAATTGGCTGCCGAGCTTCCAGATTGGCTTTCACAGCACGGGTGACCCAGCGAGTGGATGGACAGAGAACAGAGGAGGCTAGGAGGCAAGAGTAGGAAGAAAGGAGGGCAGGGAAAGGGCTCACCACACCCATGACACCTCTTCATCCCTAGGTCCTTCTGTTCTGCAGCTGGGAGCCTCAAGTGTAGGATGGATGGAGAGATTTGCCCAAGGTCAAGGCAGGTAGGGGGCAGCATGGAGCTCAGAGCCCATGCTGGCTAGAGAGCTGGTTTGGGAGGGAAGCAGAGAGTCTCTGCTAGCTCTAGAGCTTAGGGTTGTGAGTTCAGGCCTGACATTAACCTCGAAGTTCTGTGACATTAACCTCGAAGTTCTGTGGAGCTGGCAATCTTACCTGCCATGTGGGCCATTTGGGCACATTTCTTGGACACCCACTTAAGGCTCATGACCTCCAAGTAAGTGAAGAGGTCTCCGTGGGAAAGGCTTCCACTGTCATAACCCACAGGGGCTCTGTCCCACTTCTTCTCTCCCTTCTTGCCTCCCTTCTCCTTCCCTGCAGAGGATGGCTGACAAACAGCTGAAATCCTACTGCGGCTGACTCAGCCCCCGGCTGCCCTACCACCCCCTGGGAAGCTGACTCACAAACCCTGGCTTACCCATAATGGGCTGATAATGGAGGACAGGCCTGGCAGGAGGACAGGCCCCCCCGTCCCTAAGCATGACGTGGAGATGCCTCCTACCCGGGAGAACAGCTGCTTCTCATTAGCAGCAAAGTGGGGCTGTAGGCCACCTATCTGCACAGCTGGACACATCTGTGCTCTAGCGTGCTCCAGGCTTTGGCAGGTGCAGGCTGGAGTTTGGGGTGTGGCTCACTAGGAGTTTTCTCTGGGATCAGAGCATGAGGATCACAGGCCAGTATATTCGGGGCACCATCCATATCCTACAGCCATATTCTACCTCTTGGATTAGGGTTAGGGCTAGGGTTAGGGTCTTCCTCTGTCTCCCTAGTTCCTCCTGGAACTTCCTTCTGAGTCTACTTTACAATCTCCCCCTCCCCGACCCTGTCTCAGGCTCCTCCTGGATCCAGCCTCCTCTCATCCCCACGTCCTGAACCTGTTTTCTTGCCTAGAGCCAGCAGGGATCACAAGACTTAGTGAATGGTCTCAGAGGACAGGATATTGCCATTGGTCAAACCAAGGAGGACGTGTAGGGTCTCCCATGACACTACTGTCTTGTACTTCATCTATTCTTCATCCATCCTAGGAAGTAAACCTTTCTCTAACAGGCCAAGCAGCTTTAGACCTCTGTCCAAGCTCCCAGGGTTCCCATGAATAAAGGTTTCCTCTTTTTGGACACTTTAGAAGGGTCCCCCAGCCGAGGTAATCCCTAGCCAGAGGGCAAGCATTGCTGATTGGCTAGGTTTCATCATGTGCTACCCATGGAGCTGAGGCAGGTGGAGTGTGCCACTAGATGCCACTGTCAGAAGGAGAAGGATGGGACAGATGTATGGGTGAGTGCCAAAGACTGGGACACCCCAGCTTTGAGCAGCACCCCGGAGACACTCCTTGAGCGTCCAGGTCTCTGCTGAGAAATGGAGCTAAGGCATATCCTTCTCACTGGGTCCTTCAGCCAGGGTGTGTAGCTGTACTTCCTTCAGCATCCACAGCAGGACAGGGAAGCAGTGGTCAGAATCACATCAATTCCAAGTGTGCCAAGGGTAGTCCTGGAAGTTAAAAACTGTGTCAACTGACAAAGATGACTGACAGCTAGGGTGCCATCAGCAAATGGAAGCCTGTCCCTGTTCTCACAGCAAACAAAAACAGGGAGAGCCGGGGTGGGATCTTCTTTACCTCAGTGTAGCTAGACAAAGGCTCAGAGAAAGCGCGCTGTAAGCTTATGGTTCCTATTCCAACCTGTTCCATCTCTCCCTCTGCACCCCTGTGCTGGATACCACAGGGAGTGTGTTGAGCAACAGCCCAATCCCATTTCATTTAGCCCCACTTCCATCCTGTTCTCTGGGTAAAAAACATCAGCTCATCTCACAGGCAAAGAACCTGAGGTCCTGTTGGAGTACCTCCCTGGTCTGCTGCACCAGCTGCCTCCAGAGTACCTCCTTCAAGACCACACTGACTGCAGAGCCTCAAGAACAGAACCTCAAAGAGCTCAGCATTGACTGAGATATTGGGTGTGGCTAGGAAATCCTGGAGGGTTCGTGAGGTGCCCATTTATCTGTTTACTCAATGGGAGCCTTGAATGCCTAGGCCTGCAAACAAAATCTGATCCTTATGGAATTCGAGAGCATTTGGACCAGTTGGCTGAGCAGGGTGTGGCAGGGAAGAGGCATGGGTCCGGCACAAGAACAGAGGGTGCAGGCATGGGAACTGTCTCTTCCTATATCCTCTTCTTGGGGACAGTAGATCTGCACCCTGCTTCTGCAACTAGGTTCTGAGACCAGGAGATACACCGCTGCAGGGTCCCAGGGAGAAACTTCTAAGTAAGGTTTTGCTGTGGGCACATGTGAGGGGCTAGTGAGAAGGAAAGGGAGGGCATGAGAGGTTTCTGGGGAGCCTCAGAGGTCCCCCAGGTCCTGGTGACTCTGCTTAGGCAATTCCCTGGAAACATTCTAACTGCCAGAGGCCATCTGTGCTGGGCTGTACATCCTGAGGTGACAGCAAAGGGCAGGGGGCTCCCTCGTTCCCGCTCATCTGAAAAGCTGTTCTACCTGGATTCCAGTCCTAGTAAATCTCTGAAAGGTTCTTGGAGGGAGACAGCAGTGGAGACCAGTAGGGGATGGGGCTAGGGAACTTCCTGCTTTCTGGTGACAGCTGTGGTCCTCTTCCTGGACTTGCGGATGAGGGTTAGCCGAAACATTCCATCCTGTGATGTTCTCTAGCAGCCCCAGTGAGAACTACACTGCCCCCCTGCCTTCCTGCCATACAGACCATGCCCAGTCATCCAGGCTCTCTGAAGACTGGCTGCTTCTGCTGTACTTAGATGTTTTAATGGGCACTCTGCCCACTTGTGGGGAAGGGTCTGGTGGGCCCATTTTATGGATTAGAAAATAGACTAAAAGAGGAAGGAGGACACTGTGACAGCCTAGGGTTGTTTAGGTGCCAAGGCTTGTTCTTCCTGGGCCCACAGTCTACAGTGGAATGCACAGTGCCTAAGGGCAGTGCTGGTTCTTTCTGAGATCAAGTAGCACACAGTCATGTTCTCTTCCTGTGCTACCTGCAGGTTCAAACCAAGGTAGATGAGCCATGAATAGTGCTGAGTCTGTGGCGTGCACGGTGGTGAGGCCAAGGGAGTTGTGGTGTTGGGGTGTGGAGTGGTGGGTTCTCGTGAGACCTCAGTATCCCATCCCATTGCCTCTACCTGGCCTATCTTGAATTCTGGGCTTCTTTGGGACCAACAGTCCCCAGAGAAAGTCTATCTGAATGCTAGGGGTGAGTCCAGGAGGCAGTGTGAGAACGAATGCCCTCCTCCTGGTTCCGACACTGCTGCAGCAGGTATAGGGGGGCTCAAAGAGGTTTCTCGAGCCCTGTGCTGTTGGCCACAACCGGGTCTTGGCTCTCTCTGATGCCCCCCAATCAGCTCTGTTGCTCCACATATTAAAATTGTCAGCTTTTGATAATCTGAGATTATGGACCCTTAAAACAGTGTCAAAGATTAGGTTTATGTGTTTTGCTTCAAGCTTAGTTAGAATGAGAGTGTCTCAGAGAACAGTGTCTTCCTAAATTCGGCCACTGAAGCTTGAGTCGAGGGACTAGACAGCAGAGCTTCCTGGAGTCCTGGCTCTCTAATTCTGTGTCTCTGTGAGGTAGGTGGGGGGTAGGGGGGCAAAGCGGCTTGGAGGAGACAATGCCCTGGCTGATGGGCTGCCAGCTAATCTTTCCTTTGAGGGGCTTTGATGAGCTCTGGGCAGACTGGCTTCTGAGTGCAGCTGCCTCAATCAGAGGGGAATTTTGCTGAGCGCTGGGGATTTGGGACTCAGCTCAGAGGAGCCGGTAGCAGCTGCTCCTGGGGTGATTAGGATCTGAAGGAGGAGGCAAGGCGCCCACAAAGTGAGGTGTGAGCAGCACAGCATGTGAAGAGTCCAGCTTTGCCTCTGGCTACACACGGACCCACTTCTAGGTCTCCTGTGTGCCTCAGGCCACTCTCCCTTGACACCCATTCCTCAGGAATAAACCTTAAGTCTCCTAACGGACAGTCTGTTAGGCTGGTGAAGCAGCCTTAGAGGTACAATCTCCACAATGTTCTCCTGTCATCTGTGTCCTAGCCAGGACTTGTAGGGCAAGTCTCTGTCCTTCCCCAAGGAGGGAGACATGGGGACTGGATATGGGGGCACAAGCTGAGGAAATTGCTTGCTTCCAGGTGGAACAAACCCTGTTTTCTATACTGAGACTTGAGCAGAATGTCAGAGCTAGGTTGATGGCAGGACCCTTAGACCTCCTCACATGTCTCTCATTAATTCATTCATGATGTTATTAATTCCCTTGTGAACTCCTGCATTTATTCATACATTGATACATACATACATACATACACACATGTACTCAGTTCCTTCCAGAACATGCACATATTTGCTCATACATACAATCCTTTATTCATATATTCATTTATTCAATGCTCATTCACTTAGCAAGCACACTCATTCATTCATTCATTCCTGAAACCATTTGTTCATTTAATACCAATCCAAGGCAGGGACTGGGCAGAGATACTAAGCCTCCTCCTGTGTTCACTTCCATCTGTGTAAAGTTGGGATGTAGGGGCAAGGGGAGATGATTCTGTTTGGTGCCCAGGTCCAGGTGCTAGACTCCTCAATTCATATGACATCATTATGCTGGGCGCTTGCCTCAGTTAGCTCTAGGAGGGAGGAGGGAAGCAGTGGGTGGAGGCCAGTCTTTCCAGTGAGGCTCCTCTCACATCTCTGGAGCTGAGCCCAAGCCCAGCATGGCAGGGACAGACTCAGTGACATCAGAAATGTCCTGGAAAGTTGCACAGAGTCAAAGCTTATGTCCTATTGACCTTGTGTTGTGACTATCTAGACCCATCCTGGCCACTAATAGCTGCTAGATGGCATGTGGAGACCCTTTGCTGACAGTTGTCCCCAAACTTATGGCTTTCTGTTTGACTTTTTCATGTGTTCCCAGAAGGCCTGCAGCCTTCAGCCCCGGCCAGTTCTTAGTTCTGAGAGCTTCCTGTCTTGATGGTCCCTGGTGTGTAAGAACATCTCCTCAGGGCCCTACTCTCATGCTACAGACCCGGACTTCCTGTATCTGGTGACAAAGCTCATACTCTGCCTTGTGCTCAGACCCTACTGGCTCAGATCCAGCCTACTTCTTTAAGGTGTTCCTCAGGCCTGGTGTCCCCATGTCCCTCATAAGGCACTGATTTTCCAGAGGTGGATGGCCATGTCCCAAATACCTCCTGCAGTGGAAAGGGGGAAACTACTGCCCTATCACACTCACCCTCATCTGAAGCTGTTCCTTGAAGGGAAGGCAAAGGTAGGCCTGCTGTTTCTATTGTAACTAACACCAGCTCTATTATGAGACCAGTCAGAAAGAGCAGGGTGTGGACAAGACTGGGGACCTGTCCTGGATGGCGGTGTTGAGACTCTCTGGGCATGTAACTACCTGGCACTTAGCCCTTGATGTAGGGATGATGATGACAGTCATTTGGAGAGACCAGAGACCCCATAGAAGATTGCAGAGGGCTATAGG
The DNA here is from genome assembly GCA_907164525.1 of Lophiomys imhausi. Taxonomy (NCBI): domain Eukaryota; kingdom Metazoa; phylum Chordata; class Mammalia; order Rodentia; family Muridae; genus Lophiomys; species Lophiomys imhausi. Next base: position 7,884,473 of record CAJQZJ010031511.1, read on the forward strand.
AAGCTCTCATAGCTTCAGCTGGAGCCTGGGGTTTAAGCCTGAAGGATTGTACTTCCTGGGGTGGGCAGCTTTGAGAAGAGGGAGGTCTGGCCAAAGATATTAATGCTGCCTGCTGGTCCCACACTGCCCTTGAGAGACGAGAATAAGCTGTGTGCATTCTGTGGAGCTGACAGCAGGCCTGAGACTCAGAACAAGGCCCAGGCTCAGCCTGTAACAGTAGTCAGGCCTACCCTGAAGGTTATGACCTTTCCTATAAGCACCTCACCAGAGCACTTGTGAGTGAGGTAAGCATGGGGGATTGTCACTCCAGCCTGGGCTTGTGTGAGGGTAATGGCTTTGATGGGGGAGCTGTCTTGGGTCTGTTAGTTGGGGTGAGTGTGGGAAGCATGGAGGCTTTGGCCTCCACTGTGCACTCATCCTGGGCAGGGCAAAGGAAAGATGCACAGCTCTAGCTCTGTCTTTGAGTGCTAGAGATGGGTCTGGAGGCACACAGCCTTCTGTTGGGGTGGTCCTCAACCTGGGCTTCCTGACTCTAGATATCCTGCTGCGAGAAGATTCTGTTCAAGGCTGGACTTCACTCTGCAGAGAAGATGCCCATTGTGAACAGAAGAGCCCTTCAGAGACTGAAAGGGCTGTCCCTTCCTCTTGCCTCCTCTAGGTGACAGGTCTTGTCTGGGGAGTAGTGTGGATGGCTTAGCTCCAGGGAAGTGCTGCTTAAGATGTACCCTGGCGCTAGGTTCTCTAATTCCCTTTCTGAGGCAGGCTGCAATGGAAGAGCAGGTGTTTCCAATTAAATGAAGCCCTTCAATCTCTCCCTGGGCTGTGACTTGGTGTGGGACTCTGCAGATGCATTCATTGGCCTGGAAACTCTACTCCCCCACCAGCTCCATGCGGGAGGCATCCCCAGGCAGGCTGACTGTTCTGCTGAAGTTGCATATTCCTGTCCCGCCAAGGCACCTCCTGGGCTTTCCTCTCTCCAGGTCCCCAGCTCAGGCTCCCCAGCTGGTCCTCTTCTGCATGCCAAGGACAAAGAGTGGGTCTGGCCAGCCATGCTGCCTAGGTCACAGTCACCCCCAAAAAGGTTGAGATGCAAATGAGCCCCGGCTCTCATGTGGGCTGATGTTTTATAGCTGCATCTGGCCCAGCGAAGGGTTTGAAGGAGGGAGGCAGCAACAGGGCTCTGGAGAGCTCAACCTGGCATATTTACAACCCTTGCAGGCTTGGTTTCCCGGCTCAGCTGTCAAGCCCATCAGAATTAGCACCTTCCACCACAGTGTGAGGTGGGAAAAAAAGTACCCAGAACCGGGGGCTTCACCTGGTGCCTGCCAGAATGCTGGTGCCTTCAGGGGAGGCACTGGAGTTCTTTTTTTTTTTTTTTTTTTCAGAAATAGGAGAAAGGTCATCCAGAGCATGATGTGGCTGGTACAGCTCACCTGGCCTGAAGGTGCTAGCTACTGAAACATAATTGTGTGTGGACTAAGTGGGGACTGGGCAAATGTTCCATCCCCTTGTTGGGCCGTCTAGGTATCACGTTGAGGTTGACATTTATGTGACAACTGGCTGGACAGGAGTATTTGGGAAACACAGATGTCTGAACTTCCTCAAGGCTGAATGCCCAGCACTCTGGAAAGCTGCACTGCTGGTTGGAGGCTGGGTGGAGTAGGAACCATCCACAGAGGGTGCCCACACGTGGCCATGTGAGATAGAGGTTCCTGCCAGTGACTCCACTGCCAAGTGCTCATCACCCAGCAATGGCAACGAGAGCATCAATGTCAATCTGCACATTCAGCTCATCTCTCACTTCCCAAAGGTTAACTGATCCTAACTGAGCGTCAAGCACCATTGGGAGAGGGAGCACATGAGTGAGGTGGGGAGGAGGAGGGAGAGAAGGGGGAGGAGGAGGAGAAGGAGGAGGAGGAGGGAGAGAGCCCTGCATCGTTTCCAGTTCAAAAGTCAGACCTAGGCAATGTCATCCTCCCTGGGCAGCTAGGAAAGAGAGGTGGCAGGAAACAAGGTGCGTGCCCCAGCCCAGAAGGCAAGCAGGGAGCCCAGCAGCATAACAGCAGTTTTGAAGGGTTTGAGTGATAGGATCAGCCTTGAGCTTTTCACAAGAGCTGTGGATATGCAGAGGGGCTCAGGGAGGGAGTCAGGACTCCGGCTTTCTTTGAGGCTGGGGGGAGGGACAGCACAGGTGACTTATTCTGAGTGCAGGGGAGCAGTCTTGAGATGAATTAGTTAGAGTACAGGAGGAGGCTTAAAAGGGATTGTGAATACCAAGAGAGGACCCTTGATTTGATTCTTGGACTTCACTCTACTAAACAAAAGGACTTCCCTAAGGCCTCTAAACACCAGTCAGGTGACCTGAAAGAGGCCTGGCTGACAAAGATCACCTGGCCTGTTCTGGCTGGTCTGGTTAGCCCAGGCTGCACAGGGGACCTCGGGAAAGGGGAGCAGGCAAAGAAAGGGACCATTGAGAAGGGACAGAAGCAGGAAGATGCTTGAGTGCCACTGGATTGGACAAACTGGGATACTGCAGGGCTGATGGACCAAAACGAGGACCTAGGAGGAGCCTCTCTGTGAACAGGGAATTGGGGGATGGAAGACAAGGATGCAAGCAGAGTGGATGGATGGGGCCAGGCCAGGACCACTTCCCAGGATTTCTTAAAGGTCATGGACTGGAGACAAAGAAAAAATCCCTGGGGACCGGAGCCTGAAGCTTGGGACTGACCAAGGCTCTATAGGCCCGGTAGAGGAATCGGGGTCACATGATGAGATTTAGGGAAGTCCCAGTACAGAGTATAGGGAGCAACCATGCCTAACAGTCTCCATCTCTCAGGTCTGCCCAGAGCCCCTGCCTGGCCCATTCAAACAGGGTCCCCATGGACACACACATGAGCTTGAGCACAGCTATGAAGAACTCTCCATGTGTCCTTGTCACAGATGAGTGGCATGGAAAGTCACTGAAAGTATAGTTCCTGCAGCCCACTGTCCATACAAGACCAGGTGACCCTCCCATGGCCAACACCACAGCCTGTGCCCGTGAGGGTCAGTGTGCCCTGTCTGACACCTGCCCATAGCCAGCCACCCTTCTGTTGTCTGATCACCCTTTGTCTATCCTCCACGCATCATTTCAAGCCACTGCCATCACGCCTGTTGACTAGACATAGAAAATGAGTGCTCGGGGATCCAGGTGAAAGCACCCAGAGTCCATATTTGCCCCGAGCCACCACAGAACCAAGAAACATGATTGTAGACTCTCCAGGCAAAGGACCCTGCCCCTGCCTACCACTTCACAGGAGTCCCCCAGGACACAGCAGGAGAGCTAGCAACTCCTGCAACACAGCCTGTTGGCAGCCCCCGCAGACTCTCCAGAGGGACTGCAAAGGGGGCCCAGACAAGCGCCATTTAGCGCCATAGATGCTTGGAGCATATGCTGTGCTATTTCTGTTTTTCAATAAAAATCAACATTAAAAAATTTTTTTTAACAAAGCACCAGGCACCACGGAGAGCAATTAACATCACATCATAGACCAAATGGTGGCTTCTCAGCGGCATGCAGAGGCAGCTGCCTCACGTTGCTGGCCTGACCCTCCTCCGTGACTCATGCCCAGGCTGTGTCCTGTGTGGACCAGGCCTTTCCTGCCAGTGCCAGAGCTTGGGGGCACAGGTAGCACTTCCTACTGCAGAACAAGTCAGAGTCATCTTTTGGATCTTTCTTCTCCCAAAGCAGTATTTTGTATCAGGTTTGGTAAGTGTCCAGGATCTAGGGAAAAAAACTCACCATCAATGACCAGGGAGTGGGGTTCCATCTTTGGCTAAGAATCAAGGTTCTGTCCATACCTGGTGATTAGGAGACCATCTGACTGGAGATCAAGGCCTGCTCCAGGCTCAGGGAGCAGTTTGTTTGATTATGAGGATCAAGGCTAAGTCTATAATCGTGATCAAAGCTCGGAGTATAAATAATCAGGCTCAGAGTGAAATCGGGGTTAAGGCTCCATGTGACAGCAGGTTCAAAATTCACAGTGACCAGGTTCACAGCTCAAACAGAGATCTGTTTCATAGTTCCGAGTGAGACTTGGTCAAGGTGATCAAGGATCAGTCTGTGACTGGGATCAGGGACTTGTCTGTGAAGATTGTGTCACAGTCAGGCTCAGTCAGTGATCCCGACCAGAGCACAACTTCTTTTACTTGATCTCCAGCCCTTTCTCTTCTGCCAGGAATCAGCCCCAGAAGAGTTCTTTGTGTCCCTTAACTGTACCAAAAACCTTTCCAAATGCAAAAACCTTTATAAATCCCACATTTCTATAACTTTCTCTGTTTCGGTTCTCAACTGAAATGTTGGGTCTTCAGGGAGACCAATCCTGGCTACTCTCATGGTACCTTCTTTGTTTCCTTCAGGACACTCCTTGTAATCTGGTCACAGAAATTCCTTCAGAAGATGTGGGCCAGCAGCAGAGATAGGATGAGATCTGGGAATTGGCAAGAGAGATGGGTGAAATGGCGCTGGTCCCATTTTCTGCTTCTTTCTGGCCCCAGGCCCAGCTTCAGATAGACGGTAATGGCAGTGGCCACATGGTCCCTCATTGGATCCCCAGCAGGATGGGCTCATCTCCATGGCTAGCCTCCTTCTCAAGCCGGCCCTCCTTGGTCAGCCTGGCCTGCCTGGGCTCTGGTAATGCCATGTCCTGGCTATGTGGGACACTCCACTTGGCAGAGGAGGGAAGCCTGCCATAGAGCCATTACGATTTTTTTGTAACCCGCAGAGAAATATAAAACACACTAGAATTGACACTTACATAAATGTCACCCCAAATAAACAGGTGTTAGCAGTTAACTATATTAGCTTGCTGTCTCTTAGAGTGACAGAGAGAGGTCAGTATAGAATGAGGGCCTGACCTCCCTGCCACCAGCCTGCCTCTGTCCTCCAGGGAAACACTGCCTACAGGCCAGTTTTCATACATGAACAAAATTAACAACACTCTCTCTCATCAAGGAAACATCTCCTTGCAACAGACCAAGTCCATCACAGAAACCACAACTAATCAAACTGCACAGTTATGGAGCAATAGATACATCTACAAAACAACTCTAGTACCTAAGGTTCAGGGAACATTGCAGATGGTGGGGTGGAAAGTTGTAAGAGCCAGAGGATCAGGGAGTTTGCTGTGAGCCTGTGTCTCCTAGTAACGTCAGAAGCTACACCCACCAAGTCTCACCAACATGACTTCCTAAACATGATCTGAACAAGGAAAATAGGCATGCTAACATGGATGGAGAAAGACCACAAGGCCTCAGCCCTATAAAAGAACTACAGGCGAACAAGGAATGCCGAGAGTGGGGGAAATAGTCTTCCTCAGAGAAGAGCATACCAACTTATTAACCAATACCAAATGGCCATCTCTGAAAACATAATACATATAAGATTATACAGACTGGGCAGACTTTATTTAGGAATATACATGTACAGACATATCTGAATGTACCAACAATTAATGAGAAAAGAGGTCATGAATTTGAAAGAAAGTATGAGAGGGTACATGGGAGGGTTTTGAGGGAGAAAAGGGAATGGGGAAATGATATAACTATATTATGATCTTAAAAATAAATGAAGTAAAAATAACAATATTCTGTGCATCTAAAAATGTGCACATCTGGAATCATCTTGACAAACCTTTGGTCCTCATCTCCCCTTCTCACCATTGTTTTGGAGGCTTATCTTAGATAACACACCAAAGTCACTTCTAGTTTAGCTACAGGATCTCACTGTGGACAAAACCTGTGTTTATCTGTTTCCCCAGCTAGTGTCCTTTCTTGGGTAGGCATTTCTGCTATGACAAATCACAGCTTGTAGCTTGAACACAGGAGAGAGTCTTGAATACCAGCAAGGATTCGCCCGGAAGTGTTAACAGCCATCTTGGTTGGAGATCAGGAGTGATTTCCACTAGTGTAGGTATTGGCAAGTTTCTCTCTGTGGTGGTCACAGAGATCTTCCTGCCCACCAACTGTGATGGAGGTCCTCTCTCTCTCCACATTCATGTCAATGGTCAGGGTTACCAGTGTTCTCAGCACTTGTCCATGGACAGAAGTGATAGGTAGTGAAGTTTTGTTTCACTCTAACTTCCCACATGGATCACTCCATTTCTCTCCTGGGGACCACCTGCTCCGTCCTGTCCCTGGTTCACCCTTAGTTAGCTTTTGAAATCTGTGTCTATTGTCATGCCCCTACCGAGATGTGTTGAAAGCTTTCTCTCATGCCTTTTAAAAAATGCCTTACAGTTTTGCATTTCACGTATGAGTTCTCCATCCATCTGGAATTTATTTCTGTGTTTGCTATGAGATAGACATCTAATTTTATCTTTCAGATCGTTTATTCTTTGCCTTCTGTGACATGCATTGAGGTAAGGGTTTGAAGTATAATTTTTTTCATGCACTCGAATATCAGTGGAATAGCTATAAGCCCTCAAGATCGGGAGAATCAAAAGACAAATTCCCAGGGCACTGGGAATCAGCAGATGAATTTGGGAACACGCACGTTCAAACCACACACTCTCAACAAGTCAACGACTGATGGAGTTGACCTTGGTGTTTGGGTTCTGGTGGTGTTTGCCACTGTAAAGCTATGCCCCCTTCCTTTCTTTACAGTTAGGGCAGAAGTCCCACCCAGTTCAGTCTCCACTTGAGGAGCAGGTCACATTTCACCTGCTTGAATGGGAAGGGCTGCAGGACATATGTGGAAGCATGCGGAATTCTCCGGCATAGAGACTCTGCTTCTTTTCTTTGAGTTTTCCTACTCACATTATGACAGCTATGTGGAGCATGAATGTCTCCTTTAGACTTGGGTCACATCCATGCTGATACGGTTTATTTACAGCCACTCAGGTTGCACTGGGCCTGTCACAAGGAACTCCTTCAGCTGCTCACAGCAGTCTGCAAGGCTGTATGTGGTCCCTTCATCAGGACCTTCTCTAAAGTCTAAAAACATTGTGCCTTAGGCTTGTCTTGCACACCTCCTTCTTTGTCCCAGTCTCAATTGTCTAGTAAGAAGAACCCCGCTTCTTATGGAGATGGTTCTAGAAACCACGCTCTGGGTGCTTGGCAGCGGGGGTACTGCTGTTGCTGGATACTCCAACTCACAGGTCCAGGAGTGTGTATGTGCACTCACCCATGCATATGTCTGTTACTCTACCCCATCACCACGTGGAGGCCCCTCCATTGCTTGTCTTTGACGCACCTGCATTGGGAGCCAGTGGGACCAACCATACAATGCCATCAGCCATCAAGCTCCTCAATGGGTTTTGTCAAGTGGCAAAGGCACATGGCCACATGGTACTGTGTAAACCTGGGTTAGAGACTTTCCAGCCAGCTGGAGGAAGGGCACCAGACATGCTGTGAACTGCCTGTAGCGATACCAAAGGGGACCCCGGTCCTTCAGCCACAAGGCACTGAATTACCTCAAGGTGAATGAACTTGAGAGAGGACCTAAATTCTAGCCCAGACACAGCTGCCCACCTCCACCAGGACTCTTTCCCAGAGGTACAGAGACATAGCATATCTGTACTGTTAGGTACATTATGTATATATTGTATGTATGTAAGGCAACAGTTGTGGTCACTTGATGTGGGTGGTAAATGACCAGCACAGGCAAGCCTAAGCCTCCCAGCAGCCTCTGCCCTTGGGGCTGTCACTTGGTCACTGACCATACAGTCAGAGATTTTACCTTTTCTCTTTAAAATGTGAGTGTGAGTGTGTGTGATATGTGGGGGGTGTAGGGTTGCTGTAGCACATATGTGGAGGTCGGTCAGAGGGGTCACTATGGAGTTATGTCTCTCCTCCCACTTTTATATGGGTTCCAGGGATTGAACTCAGGTTGCCAGGCTTCTGTGGCAAGTGCTTTGCCTGCTGAGCTATTTCCCTGGCCCCCATATCTTCCTTATGGAGGAGGAGGAAGACTTAAGTGTAACCAAATGAGGGGTGATGCGGGAGAACTCCAGTCTTCCTTCATGTGTGTTATTATGGCTACAGAAGACTGAGTGCATGTTAGTAGCCATCTGTCATCTGATTCTGTGAGTAGCCTCCATCAGCCTGAAGGGGCTGCAAGGATTCTGGGACTCTGACCACTTTGCTGTCCAGAAGCAACAGTGAAGATGGAGGTGGGTTTCTGCAGTAAAACATTTGAGGTGTGTATCCAACTTCCAGTTCCCCCTTTCCCTCAATGAACCATCATTAAATATATAGTGTGCCTTATAATCTTGTCTATATAAGAGTCAAAATAACATTTTAACAATATAAGGATGCATTGAATTCATCCACAAAGTTAACACAGGCAATCTTCTTTCACCCTTGATCCTCAGAGTTACCCCAAACTGTGCAAATACACCCTATCTGCTTTCTTCACACCCCCTGCTAAGGACTCCAGGCCATGGGGATATAGCCTGTCTTGTTTCTTCACATCCCCACTATGGGTGTAACACAGACTTTGGGTGGGAAGAAAGGATTTCCTTCATCTTATTAGCATGAATGAGGCTCTATTATCCCACAGACCTGCATCTTATTTGGCCCCTGTTTCCTGGGACCCTTCCCTTTGTCAAGACATGAAAGTGTATGTCATGACCTTTCCCTAGCCACAAAAGACAGAAACACAGCTGTGCTCCGGAGACAATGGCTCCCTAAAGCAGCTGACAGGAGGCTCCATGTCCTCACCTCCTGTAGCTCACATAGCCACCAGAGTCCCCCTTTCCTCCGAAGCTTATGGGTCTCAACTATATTTTCTTAGGATGCTGTGTCCAAGAGTGGCAGAATGCACAGAGCCCTTTGCAGGAATGTGATTTTCTGAGGCATCTTCAGGAGCAAGGGTAATGAGCAGAGAGCCAGACACAGGACGCACCAGTGCTGGGGCATTGTGGGATGGCTCATCATAGTGGTGCCTGGACCTCTCAGGGCAGGGTCCCAGGGCAAGCCCAGTGTGACAAGCCTTAGAGTGACATCCTAGTAAGGGAGGGGAATGTGTCCACACATGGCAGCCCCCAACTTTCCTTAGCTCTCGCTGTCCTGTGGGAGAAATTCCCTTATCTTCCAGAAGTTTCTTCCAAGGGCTTGTTGTGGCTCTCCATGACGTCCATGTTCAGGAGCACAGGTGTCCTGGAGCTGGCGTAAGAAAGGAGCACATGCTGTACAGCTTAAGTAGCGGATAACCATTGTGGCTGGCCCTGAAGACCAGAAGGGGTGATTAGGTGTTATGCAGCTGTCTCTTCCTAGATAATGCCCAGTCTTACATGAGCTAATAAATTATAACTGGAAATAAAAGGGATTTGTTAGAATGACTCACAGGCAGTGGTCCAGCTCATCCAATAATGGCCATCTATCAACAGAAGGTCCAAGAATCCAGAAGAGGTTCAGTTTTGAGGCTGAATGCCTCAGCTGGTCTTTAGTATACACCGGGACCTGTAGAAGTAGGTGCTACTGCCATGAAGGAAAACTTGCCAGCTAGAGTGAGAGTTAGCAGAAAAAGAGAGAAGGTTTCCTTTTCCCATGCCCTTTGTATAGGCTTCCAGCCGAAGGTGTGGCCCAGATTGAACATGGATCTTCCCACTTCAAATGATTTAATTAAGAAAAATTCCCCCCAGGTGTACCCAGCTGCTTGGGTTTTAGTTAACTCCAGATGTGGTCAAGTTGACCAAGAATACCCATCACAGAGGTACTGGGGTTATACCCTCATAATGGGGATTTCAGAGAGATGCAGTCCAGTTCCTAATACCAGTGTAGTGGGCAGGAGTGTGCAGTGTAACAGAGGCAGGGAGCCAAGCAGCTTTACATGCAGTGAGCAGTGTAAGAGAGGATGAGGAGGGAATACCCTGGGGCAACTCAGACTATGTTTCCATAGGTCTGAGTGACCCCAGCACTCTGCTCCCTACAAGGTCACCTATACCTTAGGCCTCATTAGCCAACATCAACCAGCCTTTCCTAGTCTGGGGAGCTCCTTGGTTATAGGTCATATCTGCAGAGTCATGTGAAGCAGAGGCCACAAGTAACAATGGCCACAATAGGTATGCATTTTCCCAGCCGCTCAGCTTGTGGTTGCAGAGTATTCTCCCGAGGTGGCCCCATGCGTCTGCTGTCTATCCTTTCCTAATGCTCAGCTTGTCCCAGGAGGAGGAAGCCCAGCCTCCTCTGCCCTCTCCAGCCTCAGAGCTTGGCACTGCAGCAAACATACAGATGTGAGGCGGGAGCCACTCCGGCACAGCTGGGCCCTGTCTAAATCCCCTTAATTCAGGAGTGTTGCTTTCATAGCATGGGATTCCCCAACAAGTCATTTTGTCTGGGTTTTGAGAGCTGGATTCACGGTGTATGGGAGGAAGCTCAGGCTAGGAGAGAACAAAACTGTTTATAGTTCTTTGTCCCCTATATCAGGATAATTTGATGACAAGACAGGAAGAAGAATGTCACTACCCAAGGCCTCTCACTCCTGCAGAGGTCTCCAAGAACTCTGGACTACAGCTTTCCAGAGACCCTTGAGCAGACTGGTGGCTGCCTGTGAGAGCCCTTTTGGCTCCATTTGGAACACTCTGCAACAAGATGGAGAAACAAGATATGTTGTATTTCACCTCAGGAATTCTGGGAAATTTGAAAGACTGAGGTGCTTTGGGAGAGAGGGGATCAGCAGATTATCCACAGACAGAGGTTCTTCAGAGAGGGGGGTGGGGACCAGGGCTGGTGAAGAGTGATGATGTCACACTCAGTGAGCCAGGGTGACACTGTGGTGGCAGAGCAGGGTGCAGCTGACACAACTGTGAGGAAGAGGCAGAACCTCACACTAGGAATGGAACCCTTAGGCCCTTAGTGTCTAGAGCAGAGCTGACATGTGAGGCTCGAAGCCTGGCTCAGACTTGCTTCCTGTGTCCCAGACTGAGGTCACCATGGTTAGCAATCCTGTAGAAGGGTTCCAAGATAGGGGGTTTGAGCAAAAGGGAATCAGAGGCGACTTGGTGTAGTTTAAATCCTGACTGCTGGCTATGGAGGTAGAGAAGGCAGGATGGCTCACTCCCCTTGTCTCCACTTTCCTCTTCTAAGCAAGCTCCCAGAAGGCAGAATTCCCAACACTCCTGGCCAAAGCACACAAGGTTGAATCAGTGAGATGATGTTGTTGTCTACCAAAGGTAGCTAGTCCTGGGGAACGATCTCCCCAGCTGGCAAATCATGTGCCACTCCCCACAGGGTACAGTGCAGTAGCCAGGACAGAGAAAATAGGGTGCACAGGAGTTCAGTGACTTAACATCACCCAGTGGATAAAAGTCTAGAGGGGATGTGTGTACTGGTGCAAAGATGGGAGTGGTGGTTCCAGAAATGAATCTGAAGGTTCTGAGCAGATCTCAACCAGAGTTAGGGATCACAGGAGACAAAAGAAATGGTCCTGAAGTGGGAGACAGTATAGGACAGAAGGCCTCTGGAGGGCTGGAGCCTTTATGGTAGTGGAGGGTGAGGGAGGGTCTGAGGAAGCTAACCTGAGGTAAGCAAGCTGAATCCTAGTAGTTTTGGAAAGGTGACAAGAACTATGAGACAGAGTCCAGGGACTATCAGCAGCGGCCTCTGCAATCAGGCACAAATGGGTTCCCGTAAGTGGATTCCCTGAGAAGGCAAGGGGAATTGAGTCCTCACAGAGGCATATGGAAATGCCTTTTGTGAATAATGCAGCTGCCTCCCCAGAACCCTATAATGATGTGCCTCCCTGACCTTTGTCAGAGTGTGTCGGCCAAGACTCTGCCAGCAGACAGATTTTATGACTTCCATTTGGGGAACGAGAAAAGTGTCTTCCAGCTACTTGGAGGGCTTGTCATTCAGGGGCATTTCTACTCCCTCTGGCTCCCGACTTTCTTGGATCAGATCAGCACATGCTGAGGGATGAGGCCATTCTGTTACTTCTCTTTCCCTCTCTGGATCCCAAGTTGCAGTACCCCCACCTCTCCACCCACAAGAGTTCCATGTAGACACATTTCTTCTCACCTATCTCTGTCCCCGCCTCTCCCAAGATCTCCCATCATCCCCACTGTGTCCTAAATGGGAGGCCCCTTTGGACTTCCAAACTGTCAGTGTCTCTTAGATTTCACACATGACAGCTCCGATGCTCTAATAAATGGGACAACATAGCATTGTCCCCCACACTGATGCTCAGGAGACGTGTTCTCTCTCCCCCTCCACTGCATGCTGCTCCCCTGGACCAGCTTTCTGGCCTGACACACTGGGGCCTGGCCTCTCCTCAACCCTTTCCAGGGCTTCCTGCCAGAGAGACATTTGTAGAGAAAGGTCAGATGGTACCAAGCAGAAGCTGTAATGGAGGGTGTCAGGTGCTAACAGGTGGGACGAGCCAAGAGCAGTCAGGCAAGCAGTGAGGGCCAGGGAAGAAGAGATGCAGGGAGGGGCACAGGGAAGGATACAGGAAGGGATGCAGGGATAAATGAAGGAAGGATTTTGGGTAAAGCTTCAGGGAGGGAGGGATGTCTGCAGGGATTGATGCAGGGAGGGATGTAAGGGGGTTCAGGGAGGTCTCTAGGGAGGGGTGCAGGAATAAGCCAGCAAAAGAAATCTACTGACGCTTCCCAGGAGCAGAAAGTAGCTAACAGGAAAGGTGGAACAGAATTTGGAGCATGACTTGGGGAGAGAAGATTTGAAAGGCAGAGGAATGTCTTCAATTTAGCAAGTAGCTGGGGTCCACTGTACTTTATTCATTGTAACTAGACCAGCTGGTGACAAGCTGGTGTATGTTTCTCTGCCATGACACTGTCTTGGCCACAGGAGGGCGACCGGGGGACAGGGGTGATGAGCCTGACCCCATTGTGTAGAACAAATGGAGCTGGTATTCTCTTGGCTCTTTTGAGCAGCCAGGGTAGGGGTGGAAGAGGGCTGGTTTGTATACACAGCATTTGTGATGTTAGCTGGTAAATAATGCATGAATCTGAATCGTGTTTGGCACAGAGTGCTCTTTCTGCAAAATGTGACACCTAACAAAGTTAAACAAACAAACAAACAAACAGGGGACTGCATCTCGAAGGTGTGGCCCTGTTTCTGCCCCTCTGCAACCTCACCAGGAAGCCAGGACCTCCAGGCCAAGCAGAAATGGAGTCAAGACAAGCACGTGCCATGCTCTGCACAGGTTCCCAGGCCTCATCTGACTCCAGGCCAGATATGTGAGGAAGAGGCAATTATGCAGCGTCTTTCCAGGGCGACGAAGAAGACAATCTGAGCATTCCATTCTCACACCAGTTCCACACAGTGAATGGCTCTGAAGGGTGCATCTCGGGGGGGGGGGGGTGCTGTAAACCTTGGGTTCAAACTTGGACCCGAGGCATCTTTCCTTTTTGTGCAGATTCGTGTTCCAACAAAGATAGATGTTTCCAAGTGAGTTGAAAGTGAGGCCCTTTCCTTAAAGCTCTTTCATGGGAGGTGTAATTGTGGGTACCAAACATGGAAGCACTTTCTTGTATCTGGAGAATCTCACTTCACGGGTCTGGAGGATAGATACTGTTCTCCAATAAGAGGGATAATGAGACCGGGGACACTGTCTTTCCCGGATGACGTGGATGATGGGATATGAACATATGACTCACAGGACTCATGTTGTGTGCTCTAGAGTGAGTGCAGACGCAGCAGGAGCCTCCTGTGGGCACATGATGTCAGTTTGGAACCTTGTTCTGGATGTACAGTTCTTACTTCATGCTTATTTTTTCACCTTCCTCCATGGCGAAGAAGAAGAAACTCATGGACGGGTCCCAAATCTGCTGAATGAACTGCTCTGGCATACAAGCAGCTGTAGCTTGCAAACTGAACTCCCAGCCTTAAGTTTTTGTTGCTGCCGCCAGGCATCTTGATCCTGAGAGGTCCTTCTGCATCTCTGTCTTAGCAGTACTTCCATGCTGAGGCCAGTCAGGTGGGGTGACAATCAGATAGTCTGTGGAAATGACCATGGGACAGTAGCCCAGAATGGGGGCCTTGGCACTGGTACTGGGGCTTCTCCAGTCTCCTCTGTCTGTATCAGGAACTGAGCAGCTGGGACCTGATGCTTTGTCTTCTTCAGTAACTTGGGGAACACCACCATTATTACATCAGATGTTTTTCTAGCTCTGTTCTCTCACTTTCTTCTTGTTGTCCAATGATGCACATGTTACATCAGAATCTAACTATATAGTTCAGCTTAGCTTGAAACTCATTGTGTATCCTGGGTTAAAATTACATGTGTGATCCTCCTGTCTCAGTCTTCCAAATGCTGAGATTGTAGGGGTGCACCATCATGCCTAGCTGTCAACAGTTCCTGATGTGGTGTTGTTTTCATTCTCTCTGTCTCTGTCTGTCTGTCTGTCTGTCTGTCTGTCTGTCTCTCTCTCTCTCTCTCTCTGTTTTTCTCGTCTGTCTTCTCTGTCTTTGAATTTACTTTTTCCTATTTTATCTCCATTCAGGGAATTTCTATTGACCGATACTCAAGCTCTCTAATTCTTTACTTGGCCATAACCTGGCTGACCACAAAACTGTCCGAGACATCCTGCGTTCACCAGCGTTTTCCTCTCCAGCACTTTCACTCTTCCTGACATTTCCATCTTTCAGCTCATGATTGTCGTTGGCTCTTGCATGCCTTCTTTCTTTTACATTACAGCTTTGAACTAGCCATGGTTGTTTAAAATTTCTCATCTGGCCACTCCATGTGCTGGCTAGTTTTATGTCAGCTTGACACAAGCTATAGTCATCTGAGAAGAGGGAACCTCAATTGAGAAAATGCCTCCCTAAGCTCAGACTACAGGCAAGCCTGTAAAGTATTCTCTTAAATAGTGATTAATGGGGGAGGGCCCAAAGCAGCACCCCTCCATGGCCTCTGCATCAGGTCCTGCCTCCAGGTTCCTTCCCTGTTTGAGTTCCTGTCCTGACTTCCTTCAGTAATGGACAGTGATGTAGAAGCTTAACCCAAAGAAACCCTTTCCTTCCCAAGTTGTTTGTAGTCAGGGTGTCTCATCACACCAACAGTAACCCTGACTAAGAGACTCCCACACCTGGGTCATATCTATACCACTTTGCAAACCTCGGTTTGTCTCCCATTGGGGTAAAAATCAAACAATAGCTTCCTGGTACACTTTGAGACTCATTGTTGAAAGCCCAGCACAGGACAGTGAGTAACAGCGACAGAGGCCTTTTTAAAAAAATGGTCGCTGTAACTGGGGGTGTCAGGGGCTGATTGGTGCTGTCCCCTGTTCTTAGCCACCCCTACTATGAGACCTCACAAGAATTTCATTTAATCAAGAAGTTCTGTATACCTGGGGAACCTGCTACAATGAGCAAGATGGTGTGATGGGCATCACTAACCACAGGAAAGGGGTGGAGTGTGACTGAATGTGAAAATGAATCTAACGGGTGGAAGGAGGCAGCGCAATTCTGCGGAGGGGCAGCCCTCAAATGAGGTGCTGTGTAGGAATGTTGAGGAGGAGATGGGAAAGTGTCCTGTACACATCCATTCTGGTTAACATGGACAATGTAGAAAGGGAGTTTGCCTGGGATGGATTTTAGTGGGAAGAACGGTGCATTCAGTCATTGGGACAGCCACAACACAGCTGCCCCTTGCTTGCCATGGAGAGCAGAGCCCTTTTGGTTCCTGCCACATCCTCAGAGTCAAGCAGGGATCCGCACAGGGCATATATGTATGCAGTGTGTACCTGCGTGTGAAGTCACAGAGAGGATGTAGTTCAAGGTTAATAAATCAAGGCTAAGGATTTGAGACATAGCTGAGGCCATCACGCCCCACATCGTAGGCTATGGGCACAGGAATGATTCAATAGGAGGGCAGCCTCTCTGCCCACAACTGTCAGGGGACCTACCTGTTGTCACTAAGAAGCTCCACCCTCTTGATGCTTCACTTTCCTTCCTAGCAAAACATTCCCCCCTGCGGAGAAGAGGAATATGGTTTATGGTCTTCTTGCCAGAGTGGACTTCCAAGGCTCTCATATAAGCAAACTGAGGCCCAGAAAGGGATGCTACTATATGGCTGGACTTGCAGAAAAGCAAGTTATCTCTTTCCAGTTTTCCAACATGCTGGGACTCCTAGGTTATATCAGCAGGAGTGTAGGGTCATTTGACCCAGTGTCTTGGGTCTTGTCACCTCTCTAACATCTTCCACACCCTATGACCTAGAACTCTTTAGTCTCTATGCTTCCATTTTCACCCACACTGAATGAAGCTAATAAACACTCTGGTGGATATCACTGAGTGTGACCAATGATATATTAATTAGATCTTTGCAAGATATAAAGAACATTCTGCACCAAAAAGTAGCCCCTAAGATAGGATCCTTCTGGATGCCTATCTTGAGAGAGAGCAGAGGGAGATCTAGAGACCTGCCTGAATGTCCCTGAATTCCTAGGGCAGAGTGGGCAATGGAAGCAGAAGGAGGTCAACAGTCCTAGGACATTATCAAACAGCTTTATTTACCCATGTTTTCCTACAGGACAGTCCTTACTCCATCTGGAATCTACGCCTAAAAACCACTGTCGTTGACAACTGTATCAATGCCCATCAAGTGTTCTGGGGCTCAGAGCATGTGTGAAGGTTTAGCGCAGGAATCTGAGTGTCGCTTCCCATCTTGATCAACTTGAGTGTCCGCCTGTGTTGTGGCGCGTGCTCCCATCAGCCATTCATGGAGTGTCTTCTGGAATTAGTAAATCCCTTTCATTTACTTACGTAGGAGAAAATGTTTAATAGCTGCCACATGAAATTTGCAAATTGTGCTCCGTCTGGGGCTGATTAATAAAACACCATGGAAAATACATCAGTCATTTTGGGATTTAAATTAGCACTGCATTTCACTTGAAGCATCCTCTTTTGCAAAGCTGATATGGCCTTGCGTCCCCCTCCCTCTCCTCCTGAATCCCTATTTTTTTTTCCTTCCAATCTCTGCAGTTCAGTTGCTCCGTTGAGGAGCCAAATGAGAGAAGGACGAGGCTGTCTGTGACCGTTGCTTATCAGCCCTAGTCGACCCATGACAGGCAGGGGGACTCATTTATCTCCATGTCCTCTGAATGCCAGCACACAGTAGGTAATTGAGAACTGAACAGCAGATCGTGAAATTGTGGAGCTTCATTGAGACAGGCCTTGGAACCCCTTCCCTCTGTGGTTGCCGTGGGCTCCAAGTAGCGAGAATTTGCCCATCACTTCAGCTAGCCACACACGGTTTTAAGCAACTTTCAGGGATTGTTTTATGTTGCTGAAACCTCTCAGCTGAGGAGGAGGGATACCTTCATCTTCCCTTGTTCAAATGGAGTCTGTGGCTTGATGGTGTTAAGAACCCTCCCTTGGCAATCACAATAGAAAAAAAAGCTAAATCCAGGGCTTTCCAAAATGGTAGGTGCTTCTTTGGGTCTTTTCACCCAGCCTCCACAATTCTGTAGATAGAAGGACTGAAGTAGAGACTTCATTCACAAGCTTACACTGATTGGTGGAGCTCTCAGTCCTTAGACAAAGCACCACTCATTGGCAGACACTTGGGGTAGTTTGCCAGCTTCCAGTCCATCTGCTGGGTGCTTAGGGATAAACGCAAGCCTAAGAGTCACCCAGTCAGTTGTCACACAGAGAGAGGTACATGTGTCAAAGTAGAAGTCCAGAAACTGATCCTAGAGAGAGAGTGGCTTGAATCTCAAGAAGGCAAGCCCGTCCAACCCCCTCATTCTGGCCGAGTTACTCTCTCTAACCAACTCTATTCCACCACCCTGAATTGGAAGTAATAGTGCTTTGTCTACCTAAGAGGACTTTGTGAGGGTTGGGTCTGGAAAAAGTACACACTAAATAGTATTTGGAAGAGCTAAGCCCCCTACCAAGTACTGGGGGTTAGTCCACAGATTGAAGCAACTTTTATACTTTTGGGGGCCAGGAGGAATGCAATGAAGCAGCCTTTACCCCTGTCCCAATGCACTCTTTCATCTGGTAGCACACCCCTGTGCACTAATTGTTAACAGATTTTGCAATATCCCCCAAATTACACACCCATTAGCAGCTGAGTCTAGCTGTGATGGAGGTGTTAAGGCATAACATCCTTAAAGTGGTAGTAGGCTCCACACGGCAACTCTCATTTGAAGGAGCAGCCCCTCGGGCAGTGGGGGATGGCTTAATGAGATAGAGGGAACTTAACCCTCCCTTTGTCTCCAACCTCATCCAAATGTTGCCTTTAAAATGGGAAGCAACTTCAGTTGGCCTTTTGGCTGCTGATAGCTACAGATTAGGAGAGCCAGTCCAGAGGCTGCATCTCAACTGAAACTGGAGAATCTTCTAAGAACACAAAGCCTTCAAATGAGAGCTGCCGTGTGGAGCCTACATCCATCATCCCCTGATTTAGCCCCACTTGAGCCTCAGTATGCACAGATGTCCTTTAGCATCCCCCAGGGGATGGTCTCAGGACCTCCTATGAATACTAAAACCTGTGCAGGATCATATATTTGTATAAAATGCTATCCTATCTGTATCTAAGCTATGAACACCCCCCTGTGTACTTTAAATCAGCCCTGGATGACTTACAACAACTAATGCCATGTAAATTCTGCCTCCATAATGGTTATGTGGTATTGTTTAGGGGATTATTAGAACAAAAAAATCTATACATGTTCAGTATGATGCATCTTAGAAAACAGTCCCAATCCAACCATAGTTGGCCGACTCTGAAGATATGGAGCCATAGATGTGGAAGGCTGGCTGTATGTTATTCCCACATAGGGATTTTTCTCTAGCCTCCTTATACCAGACCTGCCTTCTCATGGCTTGTGATTATTCATAGTCCTCTCTCAGGTTATTCTTTTTAAAGGTTGAGCTCTGGCTTTCTCAGCTTTTTGGCACAGAGTGAAGATCTTGGCAAACGCTCAGTAAACATTTGCTGAATTGTAATATGAACCTTAACCATTATAGCCTAAGGTCTAAGCACGGTGCAAGTGTTGATTCTGCCCATCACAAGGTGAATCAGTAGGGAGGGAGACTCAAGAGTTCCCTCCCAACCACCAGGAAGAGCATCAGGACAGAGAAGGAGGCACCAGATCTACCCTTCAGGTTGCAACACTCGTTCCACTATAGGCAGGCTCCAGACCCCCATGGTCTGTGCTCTGGGGTGGGTTAGGGCATCCTAGTGGCCAATGGATCCACTGGTGTGTGGATGCTCTTTCAGGTCCACTCATTCCAAGTTCCTCAGGCATTCAAGAGGTGCCTTGTTAGAGAGCAATGGCCTCTGTCATCACTTTGCTTTTCATAAGCTATCTCTTCTGGTCCCAGGTCCTCTTTACAAGCACACCCTGCCAGCATTTGCATCTCAGTATTGGCAGGGTAGACAGAGAGAGATCTGCTGGAGTCCCTGCCCTGGAGGTGCTCACAGCTTAGTTGGGAAGAAAGTAAAGTGCCCAAATAATTAGACTATAGTGTGATAAATGTGGTAATTGAGGTAAAAACAAAGCCGTGTGCAAACACAGAACAGAACGTTAAGCTCTGCCCGTTGGGCTGGTATGAGCCTCACAGAGGCTGAGGTGTCGGCGGTGAATTTTGGTTAAGAGAATGAGTCTGTTCATCATCCACCCTCAGCTGAGGAGGGGCAGAAGATCCCTGCAGACAAGAAGAATAGTGTGTGCACCCAGCCACTGGACAGGGTTCTCTGGCACCACTACCTTGGCCCTGGAAGCTGAGGTGCTTGGGAAGGAGTGTCAAGTCCTGCTGCTGGCAAAGGCTTGAGAGTCAGGCTTAGAAAGGCTTTGGATGTGTCTTAAAGAGTTTTCATTTTTTTCCTGTGGCCATAGGGAACCCTTAAAGGATTTAAAACTGGAGAAGTGACAGGATGGATTTTGTGTTTTAGAGAGAGAGAGAGTGTGTGTGTGTTTTCATTAACTTTATTAATGAAAAACCAGAGAAGACAGTGATGCCTTAAGCCAGACTCCCCACCAGTCCCACCTCCGGTTTGGTGCTTGTCTTCCAAGGGGGTTCACCGTGACTCTGGCCCTGCTCCGGATTCTTTGAGTGACCTTTTCAGGGATTTGAGCTCAAGTTCACCTCCATATTCAGAAATGGGTCAGCCTCCCTTATGGCGCATTGTTAGGAACTGGTGGCAGAAGCTGTGCACAGTGTCGTCCATTGCTCTTGGCCTTGTAGGTGTGAGAAGTTACCATTTTTTTATTTCACGAAATGCAGCCTTTGTACCATCTGTCGTTAACTCGTTCTGTCATCTGTGCCAGGCTCCCTCAGTTTAAGAGCAACCAAGACTGGATAGCTTCTCCAGCTAGCCCTCCCCTTCTTCCCTGGGACTTGCAGGTTTGAGTGCCTGAAGCTGAGAAAAAGTCCTGTCCAAGGTGCTGAAAGAACACTGTTAGCCAGAACAGGCATGGGGCTGGGCGCTGTCCGTGGTTCTGAACTCATATTATCTCCCTATACATTCAAAGAGAATTTGTTGAGCCCAACTGGCAGGAATACTCCCATTTCTGAGCACATCAACTAGAGAAAGCATTGCAGCCGTCTGTTGCTCCAAACTCACTTTCTCCCAGCAGATTTACAACTCATAAGCGAAGCCGGCAGAGTCAAGTGAATAAAGCCAAGGTCCCAGCGCACTTCGGCATTAACCATGAGCGAGTAGGAGGGCTTCGAGCATCTTGTATTTTAATTCCAGCCCATTTATGAAGTTGCCTTCCCAGTGAATCATTTATCAGGCACCCCCCACTCTCTCGTTCTGTGCTTCCTTGCAGCTCACACAAAGGAAGGAAATGAAAACCGTTTCAATGGCTGCAGCTGCTGCCCGGAATCTTTACGAGCCGGTGCACAAGGAGGAAGGAGGGGCACCGGCTTTGGCTCTGACTATGTTCCCAGTAATGTTTCAGACTTAAATGAAGTCAGGAATAGATGGAAACTATAAAGTTAGTCTTGAAAGGTCTCTGGTTTTATAGTCCCCACCTTTTGCAGTGCCCTGGCCATTCAACAAACTGTTCTCCAAGCCCAATTATAATGGGGAATATGTTTCCATTCTGAAAATACTTCTTGTTCTAGCCTCCCTTTGCTCAGCCTTTACCTCCTTGTGTTCTACACCATTAGGGCAATTCTACCCTGAGATTTCTAGCCCCAAAACACACTTATGTGAATTCCAACTCTGGAGATCAGTAGCTTTAATTCTGAACAAGACAATTAAAGTCCTGTGTCTCAACTTCCTTTTTGGTAAGAGAAGGACAACAAAGTCCATCTCTGTGGATGTGGGTGAGGTACCTCTTGGACATGGCTTCAGTGGATGTTCTGGAGTCATTTATCCTTGCTCCCCTTTTGAAAATGAATGAGTTAATGATGCACTCCCTGTCTCTGTATTAATTTCATCAGTATTTATTTGCACAGCTTCCCTGGTTCCCTAGGAGAACTGACCTTATTCAAGTAAATGCCTGGCTGTTTGTACCCCCTTCAAGTCCAAGAAATAACTTCCATGGGGGGATCGATGCTCTGCCTATGCCCAGACCCATGCTGCCACAAGAACTCAACAACAGTTTCTCTGTCTTTTGACTAGTGGCTCCTCCCAGGCTGAGGAGTGTTTCTTCTTACTGCCAAGACTTTTAAGAAGACACAAAGCTGAGAAAAACCATTTTGCCAAGCTATAATTGATTTCAGAAGACTAATTTATTAGCCAGGGCTCTTGTCTAGGCTGGAGTTTCTGTCCACTGAAGGTGTTAGGTAAAATAAGACTTCAAGGGCTTATCTGCCATCATTGTTATGGGGCTCTGGAACCCAAGGAAGCAGACCCCATGGTGCTGTGCCTAGCAGTGGAGACATACAAAAAATTCTTGATGTGCTCTCAGATGGACAAGCCTTTTAAATACAAGCTGCAATAATCCTAGCTTTGACCTTGAGCCCCTCACTTCTTTTTCTTATTCTGTCTGCTGTCTAACAACTCTTCTTTCCTAAGTGACCCCAAGATCCACCACCATTCCTCAGATTTCATTCTGACACAGCACAACCCGTTCATCCCTGGTGCTCCCCTCTCTGTCACTCCTGCCAGCTCTCCTGTCTCACAGCAAGGCTACTGGCAATGCCTAGCCAGTTGCTCACCTGGATCACTGAGGTGTCCCAAATGGTTCCCATCTTCCCCAGCTCATCACCTCTCACCCAACCTCCACTCTGCTTCCTGTTTAAATTTTATAAATTGCAAGTCTGTCTGCATCTTCCACTGCTTCAAACCTCCCAGTCACACTGCATAAGGATAAATCTACAGTTCTTTATCCTAACATTTAAAGGCCTTTTGGGTTCTCCATAGATGCCTTCTGTATTATTTCCATGCTGTGCCTTGAATTCCACTTCCCTGGGGGTGGGGGGTGGCGGGCACTTGGCTGTTTGTCTTGTTTCCTACAAGCTTTCCAATTCTCAGTCTACACGGTGTTCCATTTATTCTGCCTGACGTTGCCCCAAGTTCATCCTTCAAGGTTGACCCAAGGTTTACTTTCTCTTCAAAGCCTTTGCACATATGCCCAGTTCCTAGTGCTCCTCAAAGGAATTTTCATGTGGTCTTCACATGTCTGTTGCCAGAAGAAAAACCTCCAGTGACAGAAGACAGATCATACCCTGCCATACCTTCAGTGACATTGTCTACCCAGTGCTCAGGGTCTTAATTCTGGGCCCACGTGACTTTATTGACCATATGAAGAGATATTTCCTGCTCTTGCTTGCACGGTGGGGGACAGAGACACTGTTTGGCACCAAGCTGCCTTCAGCATATGCTGCTCAGGATGGACAACTCCGTTCTGTTGTTCCCAGATTCTGTGGCAGCTGCGATCATTGACTGAGCCTGCTGCTGATGCTGGGAACGAATTATCCTCACACCTGGAGGAGTGCCACACCCTCCTCCCTTGCCATCTGTCTTCCACCTGTGGACCTTTGAGCCTCTATAGTGCTGGAAAAAAAACTTGAAAACCCCAATCTGACCCTGTTCCATGTGACCCCAAAGCATACTCAGTATTGAGGATAAACCACATGCTCTTCCACCGGCCTTGCAGACACCATTCTCTCTGGATTGCTTTCAGATCCTCCAGTACCATCTCAAGTCTCCTTGTTCCCACTCAAGAATTTCTCTGCCCATGCTTATGTGCCATGGATAACTTAACTATGCTCTTCAGAACTCTGAACCCTGCAACCAAAGGCTTGAAGAATTCTCGTCCCTAGGACCAGATTCAGTTTCAGTTTCCTCCATTTGAATGCTGTTCTCCAAACCAATACTTATTTCGTGGGGGGAGGGTAAGGTGTGTGTGTGTGTGTGTGTGTGTGTGTGTGTGTGTGTGTGGTGCATGCACACATGCCCATGCCTGGAGGATAGAGGTTAAAGACGAAGGTCTTCCTCAATCACCTTCTTTCTTATTCTTTGAGACTCAGTCTCTTACTTCAATAAGAAACCTGGAACTCATTAATTTGACAAGACTGACTGACTAGAGAGACCCCCAAGTCCTCCTGCTTCTACTTTCTGGGTGTTGGGATTACAGGTTCACACTACTGTACCCATATTTTATATTAGTTCTGGGTATCCAAACTCAGGTTTTCATGTTTGTGTGGTGTAATAGAAATTCATTTTCTTTAGTGAATTATGAGAGTATTTCTGAACTCTTAAGAGAGGCAGGCAGATTGGCCTGGCACATGGCAGCATATGGACATTTTCAAGGAAGGCTTCTCAACGTAGCCAAACTTTGGGAGATGCTAGCTGAAGCTTTTGGCTGCTGAGCACTGGCCAGGACTTGGGGCCGAGGTGGGCAGAGCCCAGATTGGACTGAGGCCTGCAGATCATACCGGTGGAGGGGTATGGCTGAAAAGCTGCAGAAGCCGTGGAAAATGTCAGAAACTTCAAGAGTTCACAAGAGCCCTCAAGACTGCCAAAGACCTAGAGACCATACCCTGTATAAGCAACAGAGCTCCACATGAAGACCCCTTGCCTCTCTGGAAGGAGCTAGTCTGTGTGTGATAGACACTAAGCTGAAAGAAGGCCATGAAGATGGCAGAGATGGACAATAGCAACAGAAATAGAGCGGCCTAAAGTATGCTAATGAAGAGCTAGGCACGCGCGAAATGAGAAGGGACCTCAGTGACAGAGACTACATCTTTGAGAGATTTTGTAGAGATAAAGCTCTGTTGAGGAAGCCAGGGACCTGCTATAGGCCTTGAAGTTAAAGTCAGGGCCACAGAGTTACAACTTAGGCCAGATGGTATAAGAGCTACCCTAAGGGAATTCAGTTAGTTTAAACGGCAGCCTAAGGTGTCCATGGACAATCTGGACTGATGGAGGAAGCCGACCTGAAGCTGAACTGTGAGGCCATTAAGCCACATGAAATGGCAGAAAGCGGCAATACTAGGCCAGGAGGAAGCTAAGCCAACCTGATGATAAGACTGCCTACCCTGACTTCCAGAGCCAGACTGCTGTCCAAGTTGCCTACACAGACCTGTGATAGAGAATATTAATATCCTTTCAAGAAGGTTAAAATAGGATTGGTTAGGTGTTCTTAGGTATTAAATGTTTATAGGTGTTAGGCATTGTAAGTTATGGGTTATAAGTGTTTTATAGGATTTGTTAAGTATTAATAAATATAACAATAAAATTTTTTGTTTACAGTGTGGCAAGCACTTTACTGACTGTGCCATCTTCCCAGATCTACTTTCACCGGTCTTTACTCTTAATAAGACAATCCAGGTACACAGCTTGGCAAAGCTTCTGATGAACACAAGCCTCTTTCCTGAATCTTCTTGCTCCTGGTCTTAGACGGGATAACGGTTCTGACCTCTCCAGTCTAGGAAGAACTTTCTCCTCCAATGCTCTGCCCAAGCTGGTGCCGGCAGCCATTGCCCCATCTGCTGATGGCTCATCCCTCTCCCACAGGGGAGTGAGTCTGTGACTCTCTTGATGTCTACATGCATCCTGCCCCTTCTTGTCCTCCCTCCCAGGAGTGG
Source organism: Lophiomys imhausi (assembly GCA_907164525.1). Lineage (NCBI taxonomy): Eukaryota > Metazoa > Chordata > Mammalia > Rodentia > Muridae > Lophiomys > Lophiomys imhausi. The sequence continues at coordinate 7,909,412 of CAJQZJ010031511.1, forward strand.
CTACCCCTGGCTGCAGCAGCTGAATCTTGAGTGCATGGAGCTCTTTCCTAGCCTGATGCACCTTGGCATCCCTGGAGTTAGTCAACTAGCTACTGAATTTGCTTATTTGCCTATGTTGGCTCAGACACTAGGGTGTGACTGAGGTCTCCCACCCCTCAGCCACCACGATAGCTACTCCAGGAGCCTGTGCTTCTTGGTAGGCCTGGCTCACTCCAGATCACTATGCAGACTGCTTTCCATGCCTGCAGCCAACTCATCTCCTTCCTGGAAACTTGGTCTGTTTTCTACACAGATCATCTATTTCTGGAACCACTCTCCCTCTTCTTCCATCATCTATAAGAATTGTATTTCCTAGAAGATTCCTGCAAATGGGCAATAAGAAGGGACTCAACTCTAACATAAACTTTAATCATAGTAAACAGGTTTTTGCATGTCTATGACTCTCTTTTAAAATTTCTTTTTCTTTGGAAAGCATCTTCAATAAATGGTGCTGGTCTAACTGGATGTCAACATGTAGAAGAATGCAAATAGATCCATACTTATCACCCTGTACAAAACTTAAGTCTAAGTGGATCAAGGACCTCAACATAAATCCAGACACACTAACATTAATAGAAGAGAAAGTGGGGAAAAGCCTTGAAATCATTGGCACTGGTAGCAACTTCCTGAATAGAACACCAATAGCTCAGGCACTAAAACAAACAATCAATAAATGGGACCTTATAAAATTGAAAAGCTTCTGTAAGGCAAAGGACACTGTCCTTAGAACAAAACGGCAGCCTACAGAGTGGGAAAGGATCTTCACCAACCCAACATCTGACAGAGGGCTGATATCCAAAATATATAAAGAACTGAAGAAATTAAACACCAAAAAATCAAATAAACCCATCAATAAATGGGGTACAGAGCTAAACCGAGAATTCACAGAAGAGGAATCTCTAAAGGCTGAGAGGCATTTGAGGAAATGTTCAACATCTTTGGTTATCAGAGAAATGCAACTTAAAACAACTCTGAGATTCCATCTCACACCTGTCAGAATGGCTAAGATCAAAAACTCAAATGATAGCACATGCTGGCGAGGATGTGGAGAAAGGGGAACACTCCCCCATTGCTGGTGGGACTGCAAACTTGTGCAACCACTTTGGAAATCAATCTGGAGATATCTTAGAAAATTGGGAATAAATCTACCTCAAGACCCAGCCATACCCCTCTTGGGCATATATCCAAAAGATTTGAAACGAAACCACAAGGACATTGCCTCAACAATGTTCATAGCAGCTTTATTTGTAATAGCCAGAAACTGGAAACTACCCAGATGTCCATCAACTGAAGAATGGATAAAAAAACTGTGGTACATTTACACAATGGAATACTACACAGCTATCAGAAATGAGGAAATCATGCAATTCAAAACCAAATGGATGGAACTAGAAAAGCTCATCCTAAGTGAGCTGACGCAGTCCCAGAAAGATAAACATGGTATGTATTCCCTTACAAATGGATATTAACCATACATCAGAGGATAACTATCCTACAACCTACACACCCAAATAGATAGGAACCTAGCAAATCTATCCTAGGAAAAATCCTACCCACCAGTGAGTCATGGAATCTTCTGCAGGTTAGTGGAACCCCACACCCTAGATGGTGTGCCTTATCAAGCTCCAGTACGAGTGGAAGCTCTTGGGCCTCACATGACGCAAGATCTGAGGGAGTATGATATGTGAGGACCCACCTCATCTGAGGAGAAGAAGAGTACCAAGTAGAGGAACAAGCAGGGAGGGAGGGAGAGAGGGAGGGAGGGAGGGAGGGAGGGATGGAGAGAGGGAGGGAAGGAGAGAGGAAGGGAGGGGCCAAGAGGGGAGGAGGGAGGAAACTATGTTCTAGAAATAAATAATACTTTTTTAAGAAAAGAGTTAATAAGCTTAAAAATATAATAAAAATACAATATAAAATTTTCAAACTATAATTTACCTTACTGGCATGAAAGGAAAATGGCCTTAATTTCAGATTAGAATGTTAGACTGCAGGTGGCTACAGAGATTACACAAACTTGATAGCAGCTTAAAAGTTTTTTTTTCTTTTTTCTTTTTGTAGAGGTATAGGCTATTTCCATGGTTTGGCATTAAAAAGCAGGTAACAGGTTTAAAACACTGTAAATAAATTAAAGGTGACAGCTGTTCAACCTGGTTTTACAAACCTTCAAGAGTTGAAAAAACTTAGAGCTAAGTTAAAATAATGCATGCTGTTAGCCCATACCGTTACCTCCAGTAGAGACAGGAGGATCACTATAGAGTTAGTTGTCTTATAAATTCTAGAGTTACAAGAAACGGGGTGGTGATGGTGCACACCCTTAGTCCCATCATTGGGGAAGAATACGCCCTTAATCCCAACACACTAGAGACAGAAACAGGCAGATCTCAGAGCTCAAGGCCACCTGATACAAAACAAGCTCTAAACAGAGAAAAACTTTGATCCAGGAGTGGAGGAGCACATCTTTAATCCCATCAGTTGGGAACCACATGTCTTTGATCCCAAAACTTAGAATGCAGAGACAGGCACATAGGATTTGGAAAGATTTAAGTTTAAAAGCTACTTACAAAAGGCAGGCTGCAATTCAAACAAATTGTCCTTTGAGATCTCAAAATATATACACTAAAGGTTTGTTTAGCTCCAAAATATCAAAATAATTTCTTCTTTAATCCGGATTGAAAGGTAATACTTTATATATTATCAAAAAAACCAAATTTGCTCCAGGAAAAATATTACCTAACCCCCACCAAAAAAGGTAATTGTCCCAGAGTTAGGATTAGGGCAGGGCTCTGTTCTTATCTTTCCAGGAGATTTAAAGCATCCATTCAAGGAATCCAGGGACAACTGGACAACGGAAACCTCAGCAGAAAACAGATCAGACACCAAAGAAGACGAGTGGCCCAGATGATCCAGCCTTGCAGACTTCTTCAATAGCAGTTTCCTCAAAAGTCTACAACCACAACAACTCAAAATCGCTAAGATTGTTCAGCTCCACAGACTACTCCAGCCAGATCTTCAGTAAAGCTCTGAAGATCAGCTTCTGTCTATGAACTTCTTAGGACATCTAAATAGCTGAGCACAAAAGGACTGAACATCAAATGATTCTATTAACATTTTTAACCATTTTTCCATTCTTATTTGGGCCCCAAACAGGTTTACTACATCCCAAATCAGCAGGAAGTCATTTTAAGAGAACAACGTCCCATCCCCAGAAGGTGGGGAGGGTGTTCTCCCCCTTTGGTTATTTGATAGATAATAGAAAATTTTGTTATTTAGGGGAAAAGACTACAAGCTGTTAAATGGTCTTGTTAAATGGGTTTTGGAGGTTAGACCCAGGGACTTCTCTCTTTTGCTTTTCTGTATCCTCCTTTCTCTCCTATATAGGAGTGAACAGACTTGAGAAAAATGGGACATAGACATAGTATAGGAAAGATTAAAAAAAAAGGACAGACTATTGAATATAGCCTTATACCTTTGTATACTGATACAAAATTAATATTATATTTGGCTAAATTGGTATTGATCATTGTATATTAATGCAAAATTAAGATTGTATAGGGCTACATCGGTATTGATCTTTGTATATTGATGCAAAATTAAGATTATATTTGGCCACAATGGTATTGACCCTTGTATATTAATGTAAAATTAAGATTGTATTGGTCTACATCGGTATTGATCTTTGTATATTGATACAAAATTAAGATTATATTTGGTCACATTGGTATTGATCTTTGTATATTGATACAAAATTAAGGGTAACGCTTCTTAAAGGTATTGTTCATAGTAATACTTAAAAATGAAATGTCAAGTTTTGACCTCTCGCTACCAACCGACATAAACTGTTTAGGATAATTAAGAAACAGAAACTAATAGTCATGAAAACGTGTCATTTTGTTAGTTACTATGACAGTCTATCACAGTTATTTTCTAAGCTACTCAGAAATCAAGTTGCTAAGAGACAATCAATATTTGCTTATCTAAATATAAAAGATAGATAGGGCATCTTCAAAAACCTCAAGAGATCTGCAGAATATGGCATTCAAAGATGTTTTCTTAACTTAAGATTTTTTGATATCGAGACATGTCAGCTCCTGACAGCACCCCCTATTCTACTCCAAGTAGAAGATGAGCATCGAAGAATCTCCAGTGGGAGATGATTGAATTGGTGGTAAGCTGTTCTCTTGGCAAGAAAAACCCCTTGCTTCAACTGTAGACAGACTTCTGTCCAAAAAGGACAAAACTTGGAAGCAGATAAGTCGACAGCCTTGCTCTGCCAAGACAGGGTAGGTAAGTCCTTCATAATTCCTGCTCTACAACCAAAGTCTGTCAGAGAAATGGGGCCAAATGGCTGAAGATTGATGCTGTAATGTATGGAGAGAAAATGGGAACTGTCCAGGCAGCCACTGGTATGTCATTTTTTAGTTTTGGAAGCTGCAGGCCCTGCACTTCCTATATAATCAGATATATTTATCCCTCTCAGGTCTCTGAGGTGGTTGAAGAATAGATAGCTAGAGTCTCATAGTTAAATTTTGAGTTGTTTAGGAATCAAGAAGGTGATCTGGATCTAAGAAGATATTTTTAAAATTGTGAGGCAAGTTAGTATGAAAGCTGAGTTAGATATAGAACTTTAAACTCATGGAGATGGTTAGATAGTAGAATGTTAAAGTCAGGTGCCAAATACATATGGACTGGACATTGGGAATGTATGCTAAGCCATATAACTCTTATAATTGTGGCCTGTTTATTTCTGTTGTTTTGTATTGTATTTATAGTTATAAGAAAAAGAACCATTTTTTGAACTGAAAGGGAGAGCTGTTGGGGGGAAAAAGAAATACCTTAAACTAAAAAAAAAAAAAAAAAAGGAAGGGAAGAGGATGGGGGGGTTGAGGGGGAGGAGGGTGGAAGGGTGGGACTGGAGGGGGGAGTAGGGAGGGGATTGTGATTGAGATGTAACTTGAAGAAATAAAAAATAAATTATTTAAAAAAAAGAAGTGAAAAAAAATTTCTTTTTCTTTAAAATATTTAGAAGGCCTTCAGAGATGTCTCAACAGATGCTTGTGTTTGGTTCCCAGCACCCACATGGTAACTTAAACTGTCTGTAATTTTGGTCCCAGGGGATCATACAACCTCTTCTGACCTCCCAGGGCACCGTGCACATATGTACACTTAGGCACACAGATTTCTGTGAGTTTGAAGTCAGCCTGATCTACATAGTGAGTTCTAGGCTAGCCAGGGCTACATAGTGAGATCCTGTCTCAAAATAAAATTCTTTTTAGAAATTCTGTTTTCTAGATTTTGGTTCTGTCTATTCCTCAAGATAGTTTTATTTATTTTTATTTAAAGATGTTTCCTGACTAAAATTCCTTATGATTTTCTTGACATCCATGCTACTCTCACTGCCTACTAGTGACCTCTTGTTCACCTAAGAACCAGAATTCTTGATTTTTTTTTCTTGGTCCATTTTCCCAGCCCCTCCTTTTCTGTTCTCTTTTCTGAAAGTATCCTTATTGGGTCTTGGATGCCTGGAATTGGTCACCAGCTGTATTGTTGTTTCTTAGTGTCTTTTGTTTTGTTTTGTTTTGCTATTTTGTTCAGCTTCCTGGAAATTCACTTTTACTTTATCTCTTAAATAGTCTATAGGATTGAAAAGATCTTTCTCTATTCTTCAATTCATGAGAGTGCTTTGTGCTGTGGATTGCTTCTCCATCACGCTGCATGGATGCGGGGAGGCCACACCCCTCTACTTTGCTGAGCATTTGGACTTAAGGTTGTTTTTCCTCCTTGCATTGTCTCCAGTTCATTTGATTTGTGTTGATTTGTTTCTTTTTGTCTCTTTTAATCTTTCTCTTTGGTTATGGCCTTTATGTATCCAAGGCAAGTGCTCTGTACTACATCACTTGCTTTTCTTTATACATAAAAATATTTTATTAGGGTTGGTGAGATATGGGTAAGATCTATATCTATCACTATGCACAAAAACTAACTCCGAGAGGATATAATATCTCAATTTTAAACCCCAAACACTAAAACTGCTAGAAGACAGAGGCAGTTCCCTACAAGCTCCAGATGTAGGAAAGGACATTCTGAGAAGGACACAATTTGTCCAGGAATTAAGGTCACCGATTGAGAAGTGGGACCCAATTAAACTAAAAAGCTAAAGAAACAATCAACCCAAATGAATAAGAAACCCACAGAGCAGGAAATAATCTTTGCCAACTATATATCTGACAGAGGATTAGTATCCAGAATATACAAAAAACACCTAAAAAAAAAAAAACAGAGTCGAGAAAGCAAATGACTCAATTAAAATGAGCTATGGATCTGGACAGAGAATACTTAACAGAAGAAATAAATAACAATGGCTAAGAAATATCTCAAAAAGTGTTCGGCATCCTTAGCAATTAAATGCAAATTAAACCAACTTTGAGATTTCATCTCAACCATGCCAGAATGGCTAAGATAAAAAATAATTGGCAACAAATGCTGGTGAGATAGTGGCAAAAGGGGAAACCTCATTCATAGTTGGTGAGAATGTAAACTGGTCCAGCCACTCTGGCAATCAGTGTGGAGGACACTCAAATAGCTAAAAATACATCGGCAGTATGACCCAGCAATACCACTCCGTGGCATATGCCCCAAGGACTTGACATCCTTCTCCACAGATACTTGCTCAGCCATGTTCACTGAGACTCTATTAACAATAGCTAGAGAACAGAAGCAATCTGAATTCCACAACTGACGAATAAACAATGGAAGTATGGTACAAATGCACAATGGACTGCTAGTCAGCTGTAAAGAAAATTGAAATCATGAATTCTGAAGGTAAAAAGATGGACCTAGAAAGATTGTATTGAGTGAGTTAACCTAGGTCTAGAGGGAAGAAACCATCATATATGCTATCTCAGCTGTGGTTTCTAGCTACAGATTTTTAGATGTGTGCATATAACTGGAGTAACTGTAGAATTCAGGAAAGCAAAAAAGAATTGTGGGTGATAGGTTAGAGAAGGGACAATCAGGATAAGGGTGATATAAAGAAACTTTAAAAAAAAAACTAAACAAAACAGGCCCCACCATGGCTCTAAATGGGGAAGTGGAAGGATATCAATAGCAAAGAAGATGGAGGGAGGAGTGAAGAATAACACCAAGGATGTTTGATAAAGGGATAAAGATATATCACTTAATATATTAAGATTATATATATATATTAAATAATACATAGATTAAATGAAGTTATGACAATGCCCTCCACAAGGGCCATAGACTGTCTTACAAAAACCTTAGTACCAGGCATGGGACTTCTATTCAACTTGTTGGTCAGGATAGTCCAAGTGATTCCCTAAACAATATAGGCTGTTGCTGTAGCTGTTGGTTACCTCTCAGAGGTTGAAGGTAAGAAATACCCTATTGCTAGAGAAACTGTATACCTTGGACGAAGGACTGGGAAGCTTTGAGTTAGATCTAGCTTTCTTAGTACCACAAAGTACTATGCAAGTTACAAAGAGAGAGAAGTAATTCCTGTGAATCATAACATGCCAAGCTATTCCTAAAGATACAACAGTGGCACTCACATCTTGGTGGCTACCAACAGCTTTCTAATTAGACTTGAGGTTCAATCAGCAGGATCCCTCCTGATTTTAGAAACCTCGCCAACTCCCTGGGGCTAGCAATGACATAGGACTAAGAAGAGAACCTATTGTTGCCCCTCTGTCAGACCAGCATAATTCCTATCTGCATTCTAAATACTTATCCATACACCACAGATAAGTGAAGCTCTCACCCCTCGTCAAAGAAGTTTTTCAATACAGCAAAAAGAGGCCATTACAGAAAACTGCATTAGACACATTGCAGAAATCAATTGTGGGAATCCCAGTCCCCGGGGATATATCTGTATCACAAGTCTTGCACCTAAGGCTTAGGGAATATTATGGAAGAGGAGGTAGAAAGATGTTAAGAGCCAGAGATACAGACAATCTGCTGTGAGATTGTATCTCTTAGAAATGATAGAGAGGCTACATCCATGGTACCTCAATAATATGCCTGCCTAAACAAGACCTGAGCAATAGCAATATAAATAGACATGCTGACTTGGAATGGAGAAATTTCAAGGGCTCCTTCCCCAGACAAAGAACTACAGGCAACTAATGACTGCTGAGAGAAGAACTAGTCTCTCCCAGGGATGAGCCCCCTAATTGGTTATCCAATACAAAGTGGTCACCCCTGAAACCTTATACACACAGATAATAAAATCAGACTCAGCGGGTTGTATTTACATACTTATGCAAATATATGTAAAAATAATAATCAAAGAAGAAGAGGCCATCAATTTGAGAGGGAGTAGGAGAGACATGGGAGGGGTTGAAGGGAGGAAAGGGAAGGGAGAAGTGATGTAATTGTATTTTATTAGGGACATCAAGTAGCTAAGAGGGTAAAGGTGCTTGTTGTGAAGTCTGGCAACCTAAGTTGGATCCCCAAAATCCACATAGTGGAAGGAGAGAAAGAGCTCCTACAAGTTATCCTCTGACCCCCTCCACCCCCCACACCATGGCATCTATACACATATATACAAAAATAAATAATTGTAAAAATTATTATTATTGCTATCATTGTGTGTATGATACATAGGGCCATGCACATGCCTTGACACATGTGTGGAGGTCAGAGACAGTTTCAGGAATCAGTTCTCTCCTTTCACACTGAGTTTCAGAAACCAAACTCAGGCCATGTTGCTTTTACCAGCTAGGTCATCTTTCTGGCTCTCTCCTTGCCTTTTACTTTGAAGCAGGGTCTTAATAAGTCACCGAAGCTGGTCTTGGACTCGTAATCCTTCTGTTTCAACTTCTAGGATCTCAGGGGAGACAAGGGTGCACCACAAAACTCAGATGAGTCTGTTTTCTACAGCAGACACATCTTCCTTGGAATGAACATGTTTGAAAGTCTAGTCATCTTGGGAGCTGGTTACAGAGCAGACGGTATGGTCTGAGGGGATCCAATGTGTCGTGGCAAAGGGCTTCCTTTGTGGTTCATGTCTGCAAGTGCTCTGAAGAGCACCCTTTGTCCACATGGTGGGTAGAAGCTTGGCTTTTACCTTTGATCTTGGTGAGGGGGGTTTGAAGAGTGTGGAGTTCTGTTCCCAGCGAGCTGCCCTACTTGTGATTCTTAGAGTCTTGTCAAACTACCCACAGAACATCTCGGCACCATGGCTGGATGCTGAAGGGCAAGCAGGGGTGAGGATCATAGCCTACCTTCTTTTGTAAAATCAATGTTCCCTTCTCAGCACCTGCACCCCTCCTCCTCACTGTCCATGTCCAGCTTCTGTCTGAGGCTGGGGGCTGCAACAGCCATGCCTTCCTCTTCTCTGCCAGCAACTGTGCTGATATCTGGCTGTCCTGCTTCTGAAACTTCTCTGTGGTTATAATTTTGTGTCATTTTAACCGTTGCCTCACATTGTAAAAAGGCTTGCCGAAACTTTTGAGATAGGGTTATGTTCAATCCGCCACTTAGCCAAAGTCTGTGTGACACATTCTTCTGTCTCACTGGGGCCAGCTGGGTGGTGTTGTTTGCTGGTGTTTCTGTCCTACACTCTCCAGTTAAATCAAGAGCTCCTTAAAGACCAAGCCCACCGCTCTCATACTGTATCCCCCTTCCCTTTAGCCTTTGGCAAGATGCCATTAGCACTTATTAAATTGAATTGAACCCTAAATTATGCCTCCTAAACTCCCTGCCATCAAGCCTACATCATGAGACAAACATATGTAGATCCATCTGTCCACTGCTCCCTGGAGCCTGGGTCATACTCCACTCTTTACTTTTCGGAGTAGCAGAACATAGAGCAGTGATCATGAACTTGGTGTCTCATCCTGGTCTGTTTTTTAACATATGAAACTGGATTTCTTATCTACAAATGCCTCCTTGAATGATAAGTGTAAGAGGGCTCAGCACACAGAAGGAACACAATAAATGCCTCTTTTTCTCCATTACCCACTTTCTACAAGAGTCAAATACAAAGGGTTGTGAATCATCTTACCAGAGGGGATGATGGGAAGAAGAAGCAGTGTGCTAGGGCCCAGGTTCTGACACCATGGACAGGCTCTCGGCAGAGAGGACCACCTCTCAAGGGCCCACTTGTGTGCTCTACACAGAAGTGGAGCTAAACACCTTCCTTCAGAGCAATTTTCTTGGAGACATTTAATAGCTTGAGAAGGGGAAAAGTTCAAGCTTAAGGACAATCCCTTTTTACAGCTTTGGTGAGAGGCAAGCGCAAGAATTCACACGCTCCTATTTAATCTTCCCTATTATCTGCGCAGCTTCGTAGCTCCATGCACACTGTGCTGGGGTCTCCACCAGAAACTGCCCGATGCTCGTTTGTAAGCTCATTAGCTTATATCTCCCTCATTAAGAGAAGGGAGGGAAGTATGTGTTCAAGCTGAGTGGGCCGAGGGGAAATTTAAGCGCTGAGCTGGGGCTGCAGAAGGCCATGGCCTTTCCAGGGAGGGAACTGGATCATGGTGATGATAATCACCACACACAATGGCAAGGTGACGTTGGCACTGCCCTGGTAGCACAACATAATATCCAACATCTTGGCCTCCCCTGCCCATGCATGTGATGAAGGCAGGACTGGCTGAGCTATATTGCAGTGGGGCAGGTATGTTCATGGCTTTGGAAGCCAGAAGTCAAGATCAGGGACAATGCATGAGGATGCAGTTGCCTATGTTCTCATCATGTCTTTCCCTAGTGGAAAGAGCAAGAGACAGTTCAGGACTCTGGCGTCATCTTAAAAGGGCACCAATACTATAAGAGACCCCACATACCGCCTTACTACCTCCCAGTACCATCACTGGTGAAGGTTTGCAACAGGTGAATTTTGAGGTTCACCATGGTGTGAGGAATAGCTGGGTGTGGAGTTGAAAACCGTCACTACCCATCAGTGTCATTGGCGCAAGCACCTCCACATGGATGTCTCAGTAGTTAAAGGCTTTACCTTTGGTCTCCAGGTTGGTAAGCAGTAGTATGAGGTGCTGAAAGCCAGTGTTTCTAATCCGCATCCTTCACTGCGGCCCTGTGGCCAGGCAAGGCTCCTTGGGCAGGCTGAGGGATTTGAACACAAAAGGGCACAAAGTTTTGTGTTTGAAAATGCTCGTGGCCTCTTTACCTTCAGTGAAACTGGCCGTGGAGGCCCACCTCAGGAAGGTGCTGAGATGATGTGAGGGGTGTGGCGTGTATGGGGAGGGCTGAAGAATTGAAGTCAGGAGGAAGGCCATGAAGAAGTAGAAAGGAGGGTAAAGATTTTCCAGTGACCCATGCCGCATACACAGACAATATCCGGTCTGTGCTCATCACCTGGTTCCCCTGTGTAGAGATCACTGTTGCCTTCTCCTTCAGCCAGGGGAACACTATGGACCAGAATCCAGGCCAGTAGAGGTGGGTAGGTATTATGGAAAACACCAGTGGATGTGGTTAAACACATCTGCCATGATGTTATAGCCCATGGCCACCCAGAAAACAGTGATGGAATAACAGGCTAGGCTTAAGGGATATCTGCAGAGAAGAGCTCTTGGTTCTTCCTGTCTGTGGAAGATGTGAGGGCTGCCAGTGTGTGAACCACATGGGGTTTATTTGTCAATGCAGAGCAGTCTGGCTCTGATCGACTGTATACAGTCTTGACTAATGTGCAAGGACAAGATGAAGAAATGTCCAGGACAGAGAAGCCTGCTTATCAGAGTAGCACCGTCACCCTGCCACACTCCTTCACTGTCCCCTTCCTCATCTGAAACCTCTACATTTGAAGTGCTTCTTCAAAGCCTTGTCTTTCCAGAGCTCCTCAGAGGCTCCACCCAGGGCCCCTGTCTGCCATCTCGGCAAGTAAATGGTGACCCTTCGCTTTCCTTAAAGACCCTTCCAAATGCTACTGTAAAGTTCATTATTTAAACATAATTTCTCTGGCTTCACACAAGGTTAGCACAGTGCTATCCGGGTCCCTGTCTCATGTGCCTCACACTCCTGGTGTCTGGTAAATGTGCCATGAAGAAAAGTTCACTGGGTGAACATTACAACTTTCCTAGCAGGACAAAAGCAGATTTCAAATGAGAGCCACACAGAATGTCATTGTAACAAGTGTGTTAATTGTCAGTTTACAGGCTTCTTAGGCTCTCAGTAAACTGCAATGATTTATTTACAGGTGGTAGAACCAACTGCACCACAGGGTGACAGACAGCAAAATGAAGATGTTTTAAGTGTTCACACAATGCCTTTAAGGGTATGTAGACTAGAATGACCACCATCATAATCAAGAGCACCACTGTCCACTGTGGGTACCCTCCTTTTATTCTCCAGCCAGGCTCACCCCACCCCCAAGCAAACACTGTCTGGCTTCCCCACACTATGAGTCTGGGTCCTGCAGAATCACATAAATAGAGTGCCATCTTGCTTGTCATAATGTGTATGCAGTGTGGGCATACTGTACTTCATTTCTCCATTCTCCATTTCCCCTTTTCATTAATATACATGCAACATGCAATATATAATATATTATAATTAATATTTTAATAAATAAATAGAATTAATATAATATCATTAATATATTATATGTTATTACAATATTTATAACATATAATATGCTTATATATGTATATATAAGTATATATGCATACATATATATTATATGTGGTGTGTGTGTGTGTGTATATGTGTATGTACATGTAGTTTCCCATGGAGATCAGAAGAGGGAGTCAGATACCCTGGAGCTGGAGTTACAGGTGATTGTGAACTGCCCTATGTGGGTGCTGGGAACTGAACTCTGAACTTGGATCCTCTTACCAGAGCAGCAAGTGCTCTTAACCACTGAGCCGTCTCTCCAGCCTTCCTTTTCATTTAAATAAAACAGTGTCATTGAGCTATAGCTTACATGCCATGGGATCCACTCACATAGAATGCATAGTGCAGTGGTTTGAGTGCGGTAACAGAGTCTGACCACCAGCCTCACAATTTAAGCTTAGACAGCATTATCAGTCCCCAAAGAAAGCATGGACCTACGAGTTCTTCATCCCAGTTCTTCTCCACATTCTGACATTCCCTAACCTACGTGCTGACTCCTAACTGCAAGATTTCCCATAATAATAGTGTTATTATCATGGGATAATAATATTCTGTTGCATAGAGTTGTTGCATTTTATCTGATGTTTGAGTTATTTTTCACTTTGAGGTTTTTATGAATAATGTTACTATGGAGATAATGTGTAGGTTTTGAGTTAGTGCCCCCCCACATGTGCACAATCTTCTTGAGTATAAATCTATGGATTGGAATTCTGTTGGTCAAATGTCTCTGTTTAACTTCCTATGAACCACATAATGTTTTCTGAAGTGTCTGGGGTATGGTTTGAACACGAAATGTGTCTTCCAAAGACTTGTATCTTTAAGACTTGGTCCTCAATGTGAGCAGTATTCAGAACTGGGGCTTTGGGAATTGGATCATGAGTATTCTACCTTCATCTATGGATCAATCTACTGACTAATCCAACTCAATAGGCTTCAGGAGATGGAGGAATTTTGAAAGGCGTGCCTGCTTGGAGGAAGTAGGCCACTGGTGGTAGGGCGTCTCTGAAAGACATCTTACCCTGCCCACTTCCAGGCTGTCTCTCTTTGCTTTCTGTCTGTCATGAGATGCCCTTCTTATTAACACCAGTAGAAGGGCACTGTACCATGACACTCTGTCTCATGGCAGCCTAGAAACAATGGAGTCAGACAGCGTCTGACCAAAGCTTCCGTAGCAACGAGGCCAAACAAACCTTCCTCCTTTCAGCTGCTCTTTCCCTTTTTTCTGTGTATGTGGTTTACACATGGGACATATTCATGTGTGGCCATTTCCCTGCATATAGGGACAGAGGTTCATACTGAATGTCTTCCTCAATTGCTCTCACATTTGTTTTTTGAGACAGGATATCTAATCGAGCCTGGAGGTCTCTAAATGGTCAGACTGGTTGGCTGGTTGAGGATGTTCACCACGCCTGGATTTTTTTTTTTTTTTTTGAGCTGTATATATCAGGTATTTTGACACAGTGATGAGAAACTGGCTGATACAGTTCATACAACCAAGAATGTACCATGGCTTCCTTCCTTAACATTAAGCATTGCCATTCACTGTCTCTGCAGACTTTACCACCCTGAGTGTGTGTGTGTGTGTGTGTGTGTGTGTGTGTGTGTGTGTGAAGGAATAACTCATGTTTTTCCCTTTACATTTCCCTGGTAATTAGTCTGGCCATCTTCTCATGCATTTAGTGGCCACTTGTCATCTTCCAGGATAAATGTCTAGTTGAGTCCTTTGTCCATGTTTAAATTGCTTTGTTTCCCTTTACTGTTCAGTTGTGAAAGACTTTAGCATATTCTGAGAACTCAATCCTATCAGATATGTGATTTGCAAAAATTGTCTCACTTTCTGTGGCTTTTTTTTTCCAGTGTTTTGATGGTGTCCTTTGAAGCACAAGCATTTAAAATTTTGATGAAGCCCAATTTAGCTAATATTTTCTTTGGTTGCTATTTCATTCACCTCCTGATGAGCATTTGGGCCATTTCCAGTTTGAGGCTATTTTGAGTGAAGCTGTGATGATCACCAAGGATGCATTTCCGTGTGTGTGTGTGTGTGTGTGTGTGTGTGTGTGTGTGTGTGTGTGTCTGCTAAATATCTAGGATAGAGATTTCTAGATTTCCCAGTAGGTGAATATTTAAGCAAGAAACTGCTAGCTTTTCTCAAAAGGGTTCCAGATTGGTTTTGTTGCTTGTTTTGTTTGTTTGTTTTAATTTTAGATTTTTCTTTATTAGTTCATTTTTCAACAAAGTGTTTTGATCATGCTCACTTCCAAACTCCTCCCGGATCTACTCCACCTTCCCCGCCCACCCAACTTTATGTCCTCCTTTAAAACCTATGTAGCCCAATTTTTTCTGATCATATAATATTGGATGAGTAGCCTCCCACTGGAGCATGGCCGACCTACCTGGGGATGTACTCTTAGAGAGAACTGACTGCCCTCTCCCAGAGCTATCATTTATCAATAGCTCCTTGCTTAGGGGTGGTACTTCATGCTCACCTCCCCTCTCCACACTGGGATTTGGTCTGGCTTGATCTTGTACAGGTCCTGTGTATGCTGTCTCAGTATTTGTGGGCTCATAATAGAACTGCCCTGTGGTGTCCGAGAAACACTGTTTTATTGTTGTCATCCACTCCTTCTGCCTCTTATACACTTTAGGTCCCATTTTGCCTTCTGCAATGATGCTGAGGCCTATCACAGGCCTCTTTCTGAGACCACCCCCCGGAGGCATGGCCCCCACTGTGGTTTTCGGTATATGATTTCTTGGTATGAATGCATGCCAGTAGTAAAGAGCCTCTCTTCAT
Source organism: Lophiomys imhausi (assembly GCA_907164525.1). Classification (NCBI taxonomy): domain Eukaryota; kingdom Metazoa; phylum Chordata; class Mammalia; order Rodentia; family Muridae; genus Lophiomys; species Lophiomys imhausi. Next base: position 7,924,833 of record CAJQZJ010031511.1, read on the forward strand.
GTCCCTGCTGGTCATCAGTCTGTCTTTTCGTTCTCTGAAATGTACAGATGTTTGAACTATTTCTTATTGCGTGGCTTCCTTCTAAAGCTTAAGGTGCATTGCATGACCTGATTATATGACCTTCCCAGGTGTCTGTGTGTTAAAAACATCTCCTGTGTTTTGTGTCTTTCCTTTTATTTTCTTAATGGTATCTTTGTGGTATGGAAGGTCTTCATTTCTGCATAAATTGAAGTCTAATTTGCTAATATTTCTTTTGCTTCCTTGGAAGGTACCACTGAAATTCTTACTCCTTCTAGTACAGTCTTGAACAAATGGTCAAGGTGGCACCCTTTGATTTTTATCTGGAACTTTTAAGGTTTAGGGTTTACATTTAATTGTGCCATTTATTTCAATATTTGCTAATAGCTTGAAGTTGGGGTCAAGGTTCATCATTCCATATATATCCACATGTTCCAATACTATCTCTTGAAGAAAAAGATGTTATTTTTGTTGAGTTAACTGGGTATCAGTGTAAAAGCTGGTAGAGCTCACAGTGTCTATTTTTAGACCTTCCATTCTGTTTAGTACAAGTGTCAATTGTCACAGGAACATCACCTTCTCTTGATTAGGCTTTATGCAAATTAGACAATGTTCCTCTTCGGCTTTGTTCTTTTTGGTTGCTTTGAGTGGTCAGTGTACTCTAAGCATTTGTGCAAAGTTCACAATAGTGGTTGAAACACAGAAATGAAGTGGATTTTTAGTGTAGTGGTCTTGTATCCTGTGTTTCGCTGGTCATTCACAGGTTTCCAAAGCATTTTTGATGATTTCTTCAGGCTCTTTTTAAGTTTTAAAAATTACATTTGGGGTGTGTGTGTGTGTGTTTAAGTGTGAATGTGCATGCACCATGGCACATGAATGAAGGTCTGAGAACAACTTATGGGAGTTAGCTCTCTCCTTTTTACCATGTGAGACCCCAAGGAACACACTCAAGTCACTGATAGGAGAAGGCTTAGGAGAAGGTATCTTTATCCACTGAACCATCTAATCACCCCCTCCTGCCTCTTTTCTGCTAACAGGAAGTCACTCTCAAATGAAACTTCCATTTCTTCTTTCTCAGCCTGTGTCTCCTTCACTGCGTCCGGCACTAACCAGAGATTCCAGTACAATCCTGAACAGCAAGGTGGTGGTGGGCACTGGGCACAAACAGGAGGTGATGTCAGCTGTAGGCCTCTCTCCCCCATACACCCTTATTGAGTGGAGGAAACTTCTTTCAGACTGTTTCCCTCTACCACTTAATTTCATCATAGGCTTTTCCTGTAGCTACAGGTGAAGCATGTCTCCTTCTAACGTGGTGCATTGCACTTTGGCATGCTAACAGTTAGTGCATCAGCTCACACTGAGAACTTTGGAACCAACCTCACCTGGTGATGGATGGCATACCTTTGCATGGGCTACAATTTGATGCTACTTTTTTTTTTAAAGGCAGGATTTCATGTAGCCCAAGCTCACCTCAAACTCACTATGTAATGGAGGCTGCCCTTGATCTTAATCTTTCCTGCATAATCAGAGTGCTGGGATTACAGGCATATGCTTGTACTACCACCAACGAGCTCATCAAGATTCACACCTCCGTTTGCAAGGGACTTGGTTCCCTTGTTTACAGTGTTGGAGAGACATTTGTCTGGTCAGGAAAGCTGCCCCTCTTCTATTTCCTATGGACCCATTCGAGACAGACATAAGTATTTGGAAGACTGTCCAAGGAAGCCACTTGTTCTGGGGTTCCACCCAGAGAATCCCTCTCAACTTGAATCCTTTCGTAGATGTGGGGTGTTCCTGGTGTGCTAGTCCTTCTTTTATCCTTTCACTGATTATTGTCTTTCCAAGGAACTGTCCCTCTTACCCCAGACTGTCAGGAGCATTGGTGTGTCCAGTTATTCACGTCCTACACTGCCATGTCTATACAGTCTGAACGGGCCCTCTTTCCTTCTTTACTTTGGAAACTCATGGCTTCCTTCCTTTCACCTTAGCTTGCTGCATTTAAATGCTATTGATCTTTCTAAACAAACCATTTCTTTTTAGATTTTAAACAAGATTTCATTCTTGTGTCAATTGCCACCCACTTTGCCTTTCATCTCCCCTTTCTTTACAACAACTCCATGTGCCTGCATTGGAATTATCTTGTTCTTTCCGGGGTCTCTGAGTCTAGGGGCTTACCTCATTGGTTTGTTTCTTTACTAAAGCCAGCACCTGATGTTCATGCTTTCCTCTGGACACTGATTATACTCCATGCCCATGCTTGGGACACTGACTGTTTACATTCCCAGAAATTTGCATGACCTTTCCAGCTCTACTGTGAAGTGTACTTTAAATTCCAAATATTTGGCTCTTTTCTAGATATGATTATTAACTTATTTCTGATTTCATCCTTCTGTCCATCAGAGAACACACTGCTTGATTTCAGTTGTTAAAGATGGTCTGTCCTGTTTATAACCTGTACATGATGAATCTGTGTGTGTGTTCACATGTGTGTGGTGTGTACGTACGTGTTCATGTGGGTGTGCATATGTGCCTGTGGAGGTCAATGTCAGATTGACCTAACTGCTCACTCATTTAGCTACATTGACTGGCCAATGAACTTCAAAGGTTCTTTCCTCCCAGCAAGGGGATTACAGCCATGTGCCTGTCTTCTTACACTCATGCTGGAGGATCCGAACTCAGGTCCCCATTCTTGCATGGCAAACATTTTACTAAGCCATCTCTACAGTCCTGTCTGGTGACTTGTGGTCCTACAAGCCCACCTGGTGTGCTCCCTGAAGGCCCACTGGTCAAGTCCATTAGATGTTATCATTGAGTTTCTACAATGTCTGTAACTTACATCTGTCCTGCCAGTTAGTGCAGTTGAGACCTTTAATACATCTGTGAATTTTTCCATTTTTCCTTAAATTTCAATCCATCTTTTCCTTCCTCTTGTTTGGTGCCTACACATTTGAAATCATTTTGTCATCATGACAAGCTCCCCTCTGTTAGAGTTATTGACAGATGTTACTTTATTATTATATCTGACCCTCTTTTTCACTAATATTTTTTTTTTTTTGGTGTCTACTGTCTTGGTGTTACTGTGGCCACTACAACATCATTTTTTATCAGAGTCTGAGTGACACAGGAATTTTCATTTTATAATTACATGAGACTTGAGACTTTATATTTAAAGTTGGATTCTTGTAAATAGCAGATAGCCACATTTTGCTTGACCTGACAAATGTCTGCCTCTTATCTTTTAGGTGCAATCCAATTCCCATGAAAGCTACTGAGCTACAGAGGTTGTTCCACATGCCTTATATGGAATACTGTCTTCCATGAGGCTGGATTTAAATCTATGACCTTGCTGTTTGTTCGGTTTGACTTAGCTGCCTCTTTCTGTTGAATATTCTTAGGATGTCATTGTCGCCCTCTGACGTAACTGAATATTTTTATTTATTACACTTATATTCATTAATACTTATCCATCACCTATAAAATACCTAAATCCTATAGCCTAAACCTTAATCATCTATATCTAAAAAACACCCCAATATATATCTAAGAACACTCTAATATCTACCTAAAAACATCCAGCTAACATTATTTTAACTTTCTTAAAAGGATATTAGTATTCTTAGCGTAGGTCCGAGCAGGATGACTTGGTTTACTGCAGCCCCATCAGCTCTTTCATGCTTAAAGTCCATTGGGCTTTATTTTGCCAGTTCGTAAGGCCAGTTTATTTCCACCACAAAGTTGTGGCCAGTTTATAAAGTCATTCTGTTCCAACTGCCAACTGAGGGCGGCCTTTTCAATCAGTCAAGAATTGCCTCCACAGTCTCCCTGGCCCAGAAGACTCAAGTCCGAAACTTATCCAAACATCTTTCCAATTCTGACTGTCTTGCTCACCTTTCCGGCACTCTGGGGCTCCAAGGCAGAGGCCTCCAAAGGGCTCTCCTTGAGCAGGCTTATGGCACGCCTGGGCATTGGGCTGGCGCAGTCCAAACTATGCCAATGGTGTACCTTGCTATGCTCTTCCCCAGCATAGATTCCCAGTGGGAGAGGGCAAGAGAGAGAGAGAGAGAGAGAGAGAGGCCCCACGTGGATTTCTCTTATATATCATCCCATCTAGCCATTCTCAGTGGAGGGTCTCTCAGCATTCCCATTGCTAAGCAATGGTTAGCAACATTTACATGGGCTTTCCCAAATCACGCCCCTTTAACAGGGTGGTCCATGTTGTCCCATCTCATGATCCTTGGTGGAGGATTTCCCAGCGTTCCCGCTAATGACTTCATCTGCGTGGCTTGTGAGGTTTCTTAGCAACAGGGCATATAAAAGGATGCCAAGCTCTACCCTATATAAGGCCAGATGCCAATTTAAACTGCCTATTGATTTCACTAAAAAGGACCTTACTTCTACCACACGCTTCTTGGCTTTCTTTCTCTTTTGCTCTCTGTTGACCCAGTGTTTGCCATGCTTGTGTCTCATGTCTCATTTACTAAAAATCACCTTCATATAACATCTTGCTACATGTAATATAAAAGCCCCAAAGGTTCTTCTTCCTCAGCTTCTATCTTCTTGCCACACACTTGACATCTATGAGTTATGGTCTCACATTGCATCATGACTTTCACTTTAAATAGTGAATTAGCTTTGAAATAATTTTATTGAGAACTCTTTATGGCCCCTGTTTTCAGTTTGCAGCATACTTTGTTCTGTTCTGACTGAAGTTTCCATCTGGTGTCAGCTTCCCTCTCTCCTCAGGACTTCCTGTAGCAATTTTTGAAGTGTCATTGTTCCAGCGATGTGTCCTCTCAGCTTTTGTTTGTCTACAGAATTGCATGGTGATTTTGTTTCTGAAAGGTTTTTCACTGCATATATATTTCTAGATTGACAGTTTTTTTCACTCTTTTTTTTTCACACTTGAAAGTACCATTCTGTTGTCTTCTAGCTTGCATAAATCATGACAAGGATTATTCTTATCTTTGGTTTTTGTTTCACTCTTTCTCCCAACTAATTTAAAAAAATTTCCTTTTATTTGTGTCATAGCAATGTTGATAGATCCAAAAGTGATAGTGAAAATGGTTGTGGTGATGATGATGTTGATGGTGGTGATAGTCACAGTGATGATGGTGGTGATGGTCATGCTGATGGTGATGATGGTGGTGATGGTCATGCTGATGGTGATGGTGGTGGTGATGGTCATGGTGATGGTTAGTGGTGATGGTGGTAGTGATGGTCATGGTGATGGTGGTGGTGATGGTCATGGTGATGGTGGT
>CAJQZJ010031511.1:7930118-7945569 GCA_907164525.1 Lophiomys imhausi
ATGATGACAATGATGATGGTAATGACAGTGGTGGTGATAATTGTGATCGTGATGATGATATTGATGATGATGGTGGTGGTGACAATGATGATGGTAATGATGGTGGTGGTGATAATTGTGATGGTGATGTAATATGTGTATTTTCTGCTTGATTTTTAAAATATGCTTGCTTGTGGGAATTTTTTAATTGCCAAAGCTTGGCATCATTCCCTCAAGTATTCTCCCTGTGCTTCTGCTCAACCTATTCATGTTCTATAATCACAATTATCAGCTACCAGACAGCTGATATTGTCCCACAGGTCACAAAAACTGCCTTCAGATTTGATGTTTTATTATGCTTTGCTTCATTTAGTTTGCTGTGTCTGCAGTCTTACCAGTTTTTTTTTCTTGTGTCTCACCTATAGTTATCTCTACCTGGTGAGTTCTGTGTCACCTTGTAACTATATTGTGAGAACTAGATGTTTCCTACCATCCATTTCCTTCCTGTGGTCTCTGCATTTCACCTCCCTACATGAACCTGGGAGTCCCATTTCCTAAGTCTCCTTGCTTTTCTATGATTCCGTGTCCTCCAAATCTGTGTCAGTGGATTGTCTTCCTCCTGGATGAGGATTAAAGCTTCAAGCTCCTTCCAGAAACTATTCACAGGTAAGCATGTGCACTCTGTCTCTTGAATGCTGGATTTTGTTAGAGACCTTTAAAGAGCCTGACTCTGACAACAGGTTAGGTTGCCTACATCAGGACTGTTTTCATCCTCTTCCTTCTTATTCTTTGGCTCTCTAAGCTAGCATTTCTTTAAGCGCCACTGCAACATTCACCAAGTGTTTCCAGCTAATCAAGAGAAATACTCCCCCTGAGAGCCCAGGCACTGAGCAGCTTGCCCCTCTACACCCCACACCTCTTCACAGGAAATGTACCCTCTCTGTGCTTGGCTCCCTGCTTTGCGTCTCCACCCTACAAACTCACACTACATTTGGTGTAGAAAAGCTTCTGGGTTCTGTTCTGGCCCCTTTTTGTGCTGCATTCAGACTGTCCCTCTGGTGGGCAGGGTGGATGGTGGCAGGTCTGCCTATCCATGTATTTCTTCTGGGATCAGTCTTAAACTGCCTGACCATCACTATCTACAGAAACTTGCTTTTCTTACTTTTGTAGGCTCCTGGGGTTTGTTTTGTTTTTAGTATTAGGTGAGTAGTCCCAGGCCTTGTTACACACCCTCATAAGTAGAAGTGGGATGGGACTTTTCCTCCTAATCACTGGGCCTTCATTTTGCCCTCAATGACCTCTGAGATCCTTGCAGTGAGAGATGCCAACATGAGGCACCACTGTCATCCCGGGTCTGTTGGAATCAGTCAGAATATGTCCTGATGCCCGAAAGGCCAGCTGCAGTGTTGTGCCAGAGCTAGGTGTGCTGGCTGTTCATGATGGTGAGAAAATTGCCAGATCCATTGACCCTCATTGCTAGACTCAGGAAATGACAGTCCCAACCCATATGGAAAACACCCAGAAATGGCCACATGAACACCCTGGACTCCTGCTTTGGATTCCCCACTGTGGTTTTCTGCAGCAGGGGGTCCAAGGTATTCAGTCCTCTATCCTCAAAGGACTCCCCAGTCCAGTGGTTCTCATTATTCTAGAAAACACTATGCTCTGAGCCTCCGGGCCACTCCACTCTCCTCCACTAAGTCCCATTTCAGTTCTCTGCTCCATAAACTCTTGATCCCTGCTCCTCAGCTAAAATAGCCATATTCCTTTTTTTATTGCCCTAAAATTGCCTTAAATCAGTCCTCATTTGACTTTGGTCCTTAAACATCAGCTAAGTCTCTACTGCGTGGACCTACATGTGCCAGGCACATTCCTATTTGATGGAACACAGAATTTCCACAAAAACTCTGAGAAGCAGGTTTTACTCCAGGCAAATAGCTGATAAAGATAAAAGACTGTGACTCATCTCATTTACGTAGCTTTGATCTTTATCTTCCCACCCCCCCCCATGATTTATGGCTCTTTGGATCTGTAGGGAAACAGTCCTTCATCAGTGTGACCTTGGGCAATTCCATGGATTTGTCCAGCTTCAGGTTCCTCAACTGCAAAACAATGGGCCCTGCATACAGTGGGACACTGCGGTGAGGCAGAGGGCTGGTGACCTCCAGCATGTGGCAGTCGTGAGTGAGTGTCTGAGCCTCTCAGCATAGGGATGATGGGGGGGACTATTTTCCTAGATAGTGCTAGCATTGTCCAGATAATTCCATGTTACCAAACTGAGAGGCAATTGCGGGATCATGCAACATCACTCAGGGTCCCTGATGTTCACGTTCCCTCCCCAGACAGGGTCATGGACAATACCAAGAACAGAGTTTCTTAGGTAAGGATTGCTCTATGCATTCAGATACAGTGTCTTGTGTAAGTGATCTAGTCAGAGATTGTCAGTGGTGGCAATACCAGTTGAAGGATGGCCCAGTAGAATATTCAGGCTGTTTTTCCTAGATTGCAGAGGCCTGGCTATCAAGCTGGCTGCCTAACGCTGAGTGGCTCTTTTCTTGGGCTACATACTGCTAGAGTTTCTCTGAGGAGGGTTTTTCTTCCACCCTGGGGACAGGACACATCTTCCAGGCACATGGGGACAGCCCCTACAGTAACATGTGACCCTAGCTAGCAAAGGCCACTCCGGTAATAACCATGAGATGGGAATTTGGGGAGCAGAGCCTGAGTTTGGGGTGAATATTGAGGCTCAGTGTGGCTGGAAGTGCACTTATAGACACATGGTGGTATTGTCCCAACTCTGGTGGTCCCTGGCTGGAGGAAGTACAGCTCAGTGAGTACATGAATTGGTTACCTTTCTCATTGGTCTAACAAAAGGTCTGTCAAAGCAGCTTAAGGGAGGAAGGGTTTATTCTGGCTCACAGTGTGAGAAGGGATGTAGTCTATGATGGCAGGGAAGGCGTGATGGTAGGAGCACATGGCAACTGGTCACATTGTGTCCACAGCCAGAAGCAGAGAGAGATAAATGCTTGTGTTCAGGTCACTTTCTTCCTTTTGTGCAGTAAGAGATCACAGCCAGGGGGTTGGTGCCACCCACATTCCAAATGGGTCTTCCCTCTTCAGTTAAATTGTTCTGAAAATACCCTCATAGAGATACCCAGCAGTGTTTCCATGGTGATTTGAAACCCAGGCGAACTGACTATTAAGACTAAGCATCACATAGGCGTCTGCCCTGGCTCCACTGTTGCCAGCTGCGCAGCCTTGAGGCATCTCCTGAACTTCCCCATGCTTTATCTCCCCACCGGGGACACGATTGCCAAGAGTTCCTCCCACATATGGCTGTGATGAGATCTAGACAGGTTCCTAATACATGTGATTTCCCATGATGAATATGGAGCCTGTGACTCCGTAAATGTCAGCCTTCACAGTTAGTCCGGCCAGCTGAGTGGGTGAGTGGTCAGTGGGAACAGACCTGAGCCACCTTTTCCAGGGGAACGATGGGGCAGAACAAAGTCATTTACTTCTGAGCTCATTTGGATTGGCTCCAACAGCTCACAGGTCTTTTCTAGGTGGGTAGAAAATGGGGCCCTCTGGGACCATCGGGTGGGAAGTGCTCCTGGCCTCTGTTTGGACCATTGCCAAGCTGACTAAGAGATTTAAACAAAGCAGAGCCAGATGACAATGGCAGCAGTCCCCCACGGAATGTGGCAACCCATTTCTAGCCTTGCGAGTCATCGCAGCTGGTGTCCAGGGTCCGGTCATGGCTATACCGCAAACAAATGAAAGCCACTCACAGAGACATGGTCTTGCAGGGGCAGGGAAGGAGTATTGGCCCTGATGCACTGCAATGACCTCTGCTGGGGTACCTCTAGGCTGCAGTCAAACATGGGGCTAGACTGAGCTCTTCTGTAGAGCTCTATGGCAGAATAACTCTCCCACCTAGAGTTTGGCAAAATGCACTACCCCGTGTTTGTGTGGCCCTGGCTTCTTGTTGACTGCTGCACTGAGTCTACTATGGTGCCTAAGTGCCACTTGTAGCATCTGGAAGACTGACAGTCCACACACAGCTGTGACCTTAGTGAGCCAGTGAGGGGCAGCAGGCAGTCACACCCAATATGACATTACAACCGAGAGCCATGTGTATTAGATGACTAGAAGCAAGTCATCATTCCACAGCTATTGGGGAGGGGAGCGGCTGAGGCAGGGAATCATGGCTCGTAGAGCAAGGGGACCCCTCAGAATCAGATATATCCCTTAATGCCGATAGTGCTTCCGCTCTCAAGATATCCAAAAAGAGTCCTAGTCAAGAATCTCATGCTCAGCTGGTCCCGCACAAGCCTCTCCCTCCTTTGTCTGCCCTCCAGTGCCCCGCATGAGTCCACTAAATGGGAATGAGCTGTGTTCTCCAAGGATGTCTGTAGCTGGGACTGCCTGCCTTTCCTTTATCCCTTCTTGGAAGCACAGGTAGGTGGTATGTCCCAGCAATGGGAAGGAATGAGAGTTGAATGATGAAGGCCAGGCAGATGTGCCCAGAAGCTCTGTACCGATATGCCAGTGCCCAGGATTTGGAGAGGATGATGTACTGAGTGGGATCATTCTCCCACATGTGATGTCTCCAACACATGGCAGGTTTGTGTCATCATCTTACAGAAGGCTGGTAACTTCTAGATGTTGGGACCAGCAGCTGCCTCCTTGAAGAAAGGCTTGGATCTTGAGGCCATCACCTGGTTGGGCGATGATAATTGCCAGCGTTCTTGCCTCTCTGGCAGGTAAGCTTTCCTGTGCTTTGCATACACAATTACATTCTAATCCTCACAACAATGACTAAGAGGTTTAAATGAATTTATGGGAGGCAGAGAACAGGGGAAGTGGGGATCTGACCTAAAAAATCAGGAGGAAGCTGTAACGCAGGCCAGGACCTGTGGTAGCAAATCTAGTCCTGGAATCCAAGGGAGGCAAGGGGCCTACAAGAAGCAGGGGTGGCAGAGGCTGGTGATTGCCAAGACAGACACAGGGGTCATCACTGAACTGCACATGGGGCAACCTCTCTGGACAGTTCTTCAGCGGACTGCCACCAGATCCCAGATGTGCACACAATTTGGAGAGTTTATAACAGAAGCCAAACATCCTGCAGGCACACTGCAACAAGCATGGCGGCCATGACTCAGGCAGCCAACCCTCATGGTGGCCAAAGCTAGGCAGAACCCAAAGAGAAGACCTTTGCACATTGCCAGTGAGTACAAGATCCTCCCTTCACAGAGACTCTCACAGCACCCACCTGTCTTTATGATTCTGCCGAATCAGCATGATTTGGTACCCAACTGAGACAAAAGCCAGGTATGAGAAGCCATAAACAGGAGGCACACACTACCATCCTTATCTTAGAATTTCCTGTGCAAATAGATTATCAGGGCACACAAGGGACTATCAGGGTGAAAAATGGAGGCAAATATACCAGAAACACTTAAGATCAAAGGAACACTTAAGATCCCAGAGAACCCATGGGATAGGACATTCAGAAAAACCTAGCGAACATGAGATAGCCATCCCAGTTCATCAGTGGGGCTCTGGAATGTGCTGTCCTAATGTGCTACAAGGTAGGAGTCAGGTTCAGAACACTTAAGATCACAGAGCTCAGAGATACAGGGATGGCACTCTGGACAGTTCTTCAGGGGACTGCAACCAGATCCCAGATGTGGTAGACACTGCAATGTCCCCAGGAGTCCAGGAGTCAGGCAGGGGTGGGGGAGGACGCAGAGATGAGCCAGCACAGAATGCATGAACCGTGATGTTCTTAAGCCCAGGAGAGGCACAGTCTTGAAGAGGAAGAGGCTGTGCCATGCCAGGTGGGACATATCCAGATCCATGGCAAGGTAGTGTCACAGAGTTGCCCAACACAACAACAGAAGATAACAACAGGAGTGACAGGGATTTTCAAGAGAGAGAATTCATCTGCAACCAAATGAAGCACACTGGTGGCTGTTCTCTCCTAAGCAGCTGTACCTTGGTGGATTCCATTCACAACCAGTCTGGGGCAAAGACTCAGGCCCCGTGTCCCATGGTCTCTGTTCACAGTGGGACAGTGAATAAGGGCCAACTTGTCTGTCTTTTAGGAAGTGACTTAAGCTTGTTCGGGTTGGGGGCTTCTCGGAGGGAACTCCATGTCATGCATTCAACAGTTGAGTGTTGGGAGAAACCTAAGCTCTGAAAGGCAAGAAGGATAAGATGACACAAAGGTGGGGGAGTCCACAAAACCATCCAAACAAGCAGAAGGGGGTGTGTATCCAAATGGCTTAGCAGGTAAAAAAAAAAAAAAAACTCTTACTTTGAAGCCTGACAACCTGAGGACAAGCCTCAGGACTCATGCATAGGTGGGAAGAGAGAATCACCCCACAAAACTGTCCTCTCACTTTCACATGAGCAGGCTGTGGCACATGCTCATCGCACACAAGAATAATTGTTTAAAAGAAGGTGAGAGGAAGTAGGAGTAGAAGAGAGAGAAGGAGGAGAGAGGGAGGAATAGAAGAGAGAGGAGGAGGAAGAAAAGGAGAAAGAGGAGTGGAAGGAGAAGGGAATACCACAGGTCCCGCAAGAGGGAGAAAATAGAGCCTAGGTGGGCTGGGTTTGTCTGCAGTGGCTCTGTAATGATGAGGTGGCAGCCATAGAGAATGGAGCCTTTGAGTCCTACCAAGAAGGCGGCCTCCACATCCTCCCGTAGGATCTCATCTCTGTTACTTTTTCTCATCTCTGTGACCAAGACCTGGCAAGAAGCAACTTTAAAGGGGACAGTTTCATTTTGGCTATCAAGGTTGTAGACAGGTGCCCAGTCTGGCCCTTGCCTACTGCTGTGGGAGGATGCTGGTTCACATCCGAGTGCAGTAGGAAGCAGAGAAAGGGCAACACTGTGTGCAGTCAGCCCTTCCCTTTTCCTTCTTATTCAGTCCAAGACCCCAGCCCATCAATGCCACACTTGGGGCATATAATCTGCTCCAGTCAATCATTTCTGGAAATGCCCTCACACATACATCCAAAATGCCTCATTAATACTCTTCAGGTGTTACCTTAGGGTTTCTGCTGCTGTGATGAAACACCATGACCAAAACCAAGCTGGGGAGGAAAGGGTTTATTTGGGTTACATGTCCACACTGTAGTCCATCATTGGAGGAAGTCAGGACAGAAACTCAAACACAGCAGGAACCTGGAGGCAGGAGCTGATGCAGAGGCCATGGAGGTTTGCTTCCCATGACTTGCTCAGCCTGCTCTCTTATAGAACTCAGGATTACCAGCCCAGGTATGGAACCATTCATAGTGGGCTGGGCCCTCCCTTATCAATCACAAATTACGAAAATGTCTACCCCTCTCCACGCACACACACTGCATGTACAGCTGGATATAACTGGATTGCCTACAGCCCGATCTTATGGAGGCATTTTCTCAACTGAGTTTCCCTCTTTTCAGATGACTCTAGTTCAGTGTTTCTCAACTTTCCTACTGCTGTGGCCCTTTAATAAGGTCTTCACGTTGTGGTTACCTCCAACCATAAAATTATTGTCATTGCTACTTTATAACTGCAATTTTGCTATGGTTATGAATTGTAATATTATCTAATATGCAGGATATAGGATATGTGACTCCTATGAAAAGATTGTTTGATCCAAAAGGGATGGAGACTCACAGGTTGGAAACCACTGCTCTGGTTTTTGAGTCCAGTTGACATATGACTAGCCAGCAGATGTGTGTCCAACATCTTCACATTGGGATGGACATACTGTTGTTTACAAATTTCATAATTGAGAATAACTGAAGTGAAAAAGAAAAAATATCCCATAGTGTTATAAGTTTATGATTACATGCTGGGCAGAATTAATAAAGATACCTTCACCCTCACCACACACACACACACACACACACACACACACACACACACACTGCATGAAATATAAGCTGCAGGCTGGACATACCTATTAGGTGTTTCTTTTTTTAATTTTATTTTTATTTATGTGTATATGTGTGTTGTGTATGACATGTGTGTAAAGTCCCTGTGGGGGACAAAAGATGATATCAGCCTAGATCTGGAGTTGCAGATGACTCCAGAAGGGTACGGAAATTGAACTCATGATCTTTGGAAGACCAGCAAGTACTCTTAACCACTGAGCCATTTATTACTCCCTTCAAGTTGACAAGGAAAATTAGCCAACACTGTGGGGTCTACCTAGAGTTTTGGTTTTCCCCTTCTAAGAACGTTACAGAAACAGAACTTGGTTTGGAGCACCTGGTATGGTGGCAGAGCAGATGTTAAAACTTGGAGGATGGAGAAGAAGGGGCTGTAAGTACTGGTGAGAAGAAGCAGGAAGCAGGGCCAAACAGGAAGGAGCTGTCACCCTCAGCAGCGTGAGGGCCAAGGGTGACAGACAGTGGATGGTGAAGGAAAGGGGGCTTAAGCTGCAGATATACCATCTGAAACTACCAGACAGCCCAAAGGGAGTACCCAGGACTCAGGGTGCAGAGAAGGAAAATAGCAGGTTGAAATTCACCCTCATGCCTTATAGGTTGAATTAAAAATACATAATGCCTTGGTTTTAGTGAGGACTGTAAATACTGTCCAAGGTCCACAAGTAAGAAACAGACATGTCTCATTAGTGAAGGGTCACCAGCTGCAACCATAGGGCATGCTTGCTCTAGACCTGACACGGGGATGAGCCAGATGCACTAAGGAGTTTAATGACACATTGTTTGTGATGAAGTCAAGAGGTGACAGGTGAGGTGACAGTTCATAATAATGAGTGAGAACCCGTGAGCTTATTGCTCAGAAAATAGCGGGATGGCATCCATGTCCCTTAGAGCTGGCACCATCTGAGACAAGAAGTTGCTCAGGTCACCGTGGGACCCGTGGAGGTGGAGTGAAGAACATGACTCCCCAGGGCCTGAGGTCCTTCTCCCCTATGGCTTGTTATTTGTGGGGGCCTGTGGGTTCTTCCCCAAGCTACTAGAATGGGGAACACAGACAACAAGGGGGATCTGGAGTCACATTCAGGGCAGGTCTTCTCTCAGTTCATCCTTCTTGAGGTGTTCCCACACACTCAGCAGCATGGCTCATTAATACCGTAAGCATGTGCTAATCAAGTTGGGTATTCTAATTAACCATCACAGATAGCAAGGGTGCTCAGCCACAGTTGCTCCTGCTAATCTGACTCAGTGGAGTTTGAGGAAGTTGAGAGGTGGAGCCAGGGGAAAGTTCTCAGACTGACTAAAGCTTGGCCAGGCAAAGGTCTTTGCCATCGTGTACAGAGAATGAATTTCAGGTAGAAGAGAAGGGGAGGTGGGATTAGTTCTTAGCAGTACACACACACACACACACACACACACACACACACACACACACTCTCTCTCTCTCTCTCTCTCTCTCACACACGCACACACACACTCATTCACACTCACACACCCACTCACACTCATGCACTCTCACACACACTCACACACACACTCACACACACTCACACACACACACACACTCTCTCTCTCTCTCACACACACACACACTCTCTCTCTCTCTCACACACACTCACACACTCTCATAAACACTCACATGCACACACACAGTGGAAACTCCTCAGAGATGTGGCCTTTGGATCTGCTATAAGTCTGGAGCATCTTTATTCCATATTCTGTACAGTTCTCTATGGATAAGCATGGATTTTAGAATCAAACATGGAAGAAAATGAAAATGCTCTGTCTGGGGAAAGGAAATCCCATTGATCATGTCCCTGTCCCTCTGTGGGAGATGGTCCTGGGCTAACCTTCCCCAAGTCACTACCAATCCCACTCTACAGTCACAGAAAAGGAGGTGACTTTTCTGCAGCTGCCAACAGACCCCACCAGCCTGTGGAAATACCTTTACCTGTGCCATGGTGCTCTGGAGGACACCTGGTGGCTTGAAAGACAAACAAAAGCATGTAATTTTTTGAGTTTTTCGTCATATGCAGCCCCAAAGCGGGAATATCAGGGTGACCCTCCAGTCTGATTGTCTCGTATGTGGTGGGTTTGGTAGAGCTGTTTCCCCAGATTCATCCCCTGAAGTTCTTACCACCCCCTCAACACCCCAGAGTGGGGATGGACTTGGGATAGGGCCTTTGGAAGGGTGAAGGGTCAAATCAGGTAATTGGAGCAAGACCTAGTCCAGTCAGACTGTGTCCTCAGTCAGAAGAGGACCTGTCTGTGGACAAGCACAGGATGACCATGTGGGGACACAGGGAAGTGGCAGCCACCTACAGGCCTTAGGGAGCAGCCTTGGGAGGGCCAACCCTTTGACACCTAGACCTTGGACTTCTATCCTCCAGAGTAGAAGGTAGAACATTTGTGCTGTTTAACCCATGAGCCTGTGGTCCAAACTACATATGTCAGAGAGAGTGAGAGAGAGAGAGAGAGAGAGAGAGAGAGAGAGAGAGAGAGAACTGTTCCCAGAAGGCTCTGGTATGGGGTAGGAATGATCTAAGGAGTTGGAGAAGGGTGTGGGAGGCAACCGCATTTTAATGAATGTGTGTTCTCATCTTCTGTGTTGTCTTTGGGATTTTTATCTTGAAAATGAAATTTAAAACACATGTGGGAGGTTTAATGAATTGGAAATATCTGCCTCATAGCTGTTCCAAGGGTGGGGGGAAAACAACTAAACTAAAATTAGAAGGGAAAGTGTTTGTACTATTTGGGAAGCATTATAAAGCTAGATGCTAAACTCAGTTCTCCAAAGGCTGGCATGGTTGGGAACGGACCAGCTGTTGTGACCTAGCACAGACAACATGCCATGGCAGCCCTGTCATGGAGACCAAGTTAGGAGGCAAAAGGTGAAACTCACCAAGACTCAAGCTGGCAGCAGAAGTGGTGCCATAGATGTTTGCATTTCCCCTGCCCAAATGCCACCTGCACATGGTGCAGGGGAATATTTCATGCTGTGTTTAAACAAATGGTTGATGGTCAAAAGACATAATCTTAAAAAGAAAAAAAAAAACCTGTGAAATCCAGACACAGGGCAGAAAGTGGCCAATAGAAGTTGTACCAGGGGTCAGCATGCAAGTAAGAAATTGTTTACAGTTAATTATGGAATAGGTGCAAGTGTGAGCAGGAAGGTAAATTTACATTCAAAAGCACCAAACACAGTACCAGCTACAGCTCGATATGAACTATGGAAGCCCATGTGACAGGCCGCCTGTGACCAGGCGGAAGAGGGCAGGTAATGACATGTGGAAGCCTTCTGGCAAGATTGTCCTGGAGGGATGGCCAGGGCTGTGTGTGGAAATGTGTATACAGAGATGGGCATTGAAGGGAAGTGGACCCACTAATTTGTTCATCTTCTGTGACACCTAATGAACATGTGTGATGAAGTGGCAAGTGGCAGTCAGTATGGTCTCTGAAAGAGTCTGCAGGATCCAGCTGTCTCTGAGATAATCTGTCTGGGGAGACTGAGGACAGAGGCAGTGAGGGTACATCCCTTTGGAGAGGTGCACCAACAGCAGGGCTGAGTGTATCTGAGTGAGATCAGGCTGACCCTTGGGGAAGTAAGTGGAAGAAGGCTGAGGTATGCCCAGGGATCCCACGAGACTTTCAGTCTATCCAGGAACTAAACTTTCTCCTCTGTGCCCTGGGAGGCGCTTGTGGGAATGAAGCCACCATCCTATGCATGGGTGGGACAAGAAGGATGTTTTGGAGACAGGGACAGATGGTGTGGGTTTTCACGGAAGCAGAGACCCAGAAGAGGGGACAAGACAAGCCACTGCCAAGTGGGACCATGGCGAACAACCATGGTTGGAGAAGATCTCCTCAGCCTGACCTCCAGAAGCTGAGAAGAATCAACCACAGCATGCACTTTTGATATATGTGAGAGGAAAGAGGAGCAAGGAAGGGGGTGGGGGAGACAGCACACCCCAAGAACACCAATGTTTGTCTCTGTAATTACAGACAATCTTCTTCCATTGTTTGTTTCCCAAGTTGTGCATTGAACAAATATTGACCGTGTAATCTAAAGAAATGTATTATGAAGAAGTTAAAAGTGGCTCACAAAGCCTCCTTGCTTCTGTCTTGTTGGATCCAACCACCAGGCTGCCCAGGTCTCCTGTAGGTGGGCAGCTCTGACCCAGCTGTCCAGCAGCTGTGCAGACCATGCAGGACTTCCCTCAAAGACTGCTGGTCAGACTGCCCACCCTTTCTTCCTGTGATGTGTCAGGGAGACACTGCTAGGATGTGCTGTGCCCTAGCCAGCAGTTTCCCAAACAAGCAGTATGCAAACACACACACACACACACACACACACACACACACACACACACACACATACACACACACACATCATAGAGTTGTGTATCATTGCACAGCCTTGAAATGCATGCTCAACTATGCACACACACACTCAACCTTGCGTGCCTAGCCTCATGAACACCAGATGCAGAGGTGAGCAGTGAGACAGGTGGGTCTGGTGAGGACGAGCAAGCTCCCACCCTTACAGAATCATACAGACCTTGGAGTGATTCAAAGCTGCTCTCTCTCTCTCTCTCAGCAGTGGGGTACAGCACACCTGTTTCCCTGGGCTATGGTAGTCAAGTGTCAAGGAACTCTCAGGTGCCCTAGGACATGACACGCACACACATCGGGGATCTGTAGTATTCATAGCTGAGACAGGTGCTGAGGTGAGACATACTTCATGGTATGGCCAGTGTTCTGGGATACATAGGCTCTTCCTGCAGAGCCCTGCCTGGGGCAGCTGGGATGCTCACCAGAGAAGCTGTTAGCCCTGAGGAATGTGGATGTTACCAGAAGAAAAGGTGAGAAGTGGTCCTCGAAGGATCACCCAGCAGAGGGCAGGGCAAGGCAAGCTGGGTTAGAGCTGCAGCATCTTTGGCCATTCTGGAGCTGGCTGTGGGAAAGCATGGGCTTGGTTCACTTCAAAGGACCTGGAACTCCTGCAGGAGATGGTAAGCCTCTGCCTCCTTACCCACGCTGTGCTGTGTGAGCTTGGGTAAGTTTCTTAACTTCTCTGTGTTGGGTTTGTTAAGAATTAAGTTGAGTAACACTTTGATGATCAAAATAGCTTTTGGGATACATAAGCGGCTGCCGGGAGAGTCCCAAAGGGCCCTGACCGGCCTCCAGTTGACCCTCAGAAGCTCCTGCTCTCAGGGAGCCTTGTATTCTCCCCGACCCTCCTCTCACCTCCAGACCCATACTCCTATCTAGTGGTCTCAATTCCCTATAAGATGGCACATTCCAGAAACTTCCATCTGAGCCTTTCAGCCAATACCATTTATTTCTCTCCCTAGAGAAAATGGTCAGATGTGCACCTGGGGGAGGGAAAAGGCTTTGGAGTCTTTCAGTGAGGCACCAGGGGACTCTTGAAAGTGCTGGCAGAGAGGCAGGGGTGTGCAGGCCACACCCAGGGTTGAGGGTGAGAAGAGAAAGCACCTGCTAATATTCACATTAGGCCCCTGGTTGTGGGGTGAGAAGAGCTGGTCAAGGCTAGACACCTGTGATCTGGTCTCATCTTCCTAGTAGAGTGTGGGGCTGGGACAGAGGCCTGAAGCGGCACCGTTGCTGCTTCTGGATAATAAATTTTTCCTGCATAGACTTTGGTGGGAATGCCTGCTGCACTGAGAAGTCTTTTCATTTCAGTGTCACAGTGGGCTTTTAAGGGGTGATCAAGTGTGCACATTTGCCCAGATCCCATTTTCCCTAGGGAGAGGAAAAAATGGTTTTGTCTGCAAGTCTAGGATGGAAGTTTCTGGAAGGTTGCCATCGTATAGGGATTTGACACCACCAATATGATAGGAAAATGGGGATGGGGGTAAGGGGAGGGTCAGGGCTCTTACAAGGCTCCCCGAGAGTGGAGGCTGCTACCCCATCAAAGCTACACCCTGGGGAAGCATAACAAGTAGGAATGGGGACGGGTCCTTTATAGCTGAACTCTGTTCTGTGTTCATTGCATGAAATGGCAGGTGTAAGTAGCCTGGGTGGGGTTGCAGCAGGTGCGGGGACACAGCAGTGGGCAATGGGCAACAACAGCAGAAATGGGGGTGATGACAGATGCCTGGGGTAGAAAGGTGGGGCAAGAAGCCCATCCTGGTTGAGAACCGAAGTTACACAGGATAATGGGGGAGCTGAAAGTCAAACTGAGGTCAGAAGGCAGTGTTTGGAGACCTGGTCGGTTTCCATAGTGTGTGGAAGTTCTTAGGCCCAGTTAGAAAGGCTCATGGACAGGCACAAGCAGGGGAAGAGATGGGCGTAGCTTTATAAGAAGTTTTCTGGAGGAAGAAGTGACCTAGGGTGGCCCCCATAGGTAATGGGGAGCCCAGGAGTTTGAAAGAAAATGGGGAGAGCAGTAATCTAGCTGCTGGCTTAGAAGGGGAAGAAGCCACACAGAGAGAGACAGCCTGTCAGGTCAGCCTGCAGAAAAAGGGCTGAAAGCCATGATAAGAATGTAACCACATGTCCACCCTGTGGATACCCTAAAGGAGCCACACACAGATGAGTAGTCTTTCCTTAAAGACATCACTGTACAGTGGGTAGGAGGAAGGATGGGCTGATGGTAACTTGGGGACAATGGCACTGTCAAAGGTCACGTCAGGAAGACAGAAAAGAAGGCCATCAACAGGGGACATGTCTCCAGTCCACTCCAAAGGGTTGTATGCGGGAGTTCAGAAGAAGATAAATCCACAGAGGAGGCAGGTTTGCTTAAAGATAGGCTCAGGCACTATTTAACAGCAAACGAGACAATAAAACATGTAATTAGCAGATGTGTGACACTGGCTGCCAGGATGACAATGGAAGACGCCAAACCCATTGGAGATTAGTAGATTAGTTGTCAGCTTGTAAGGGAGCTAGTTAGAGGCAGGTGGGCTCTGGAGGAGGAAATGGGGGTCTGATGAGAATGAGGCTCTGGGTTTTGGAAAGAAGGGGTGCGAATCCTGTGTTCTGCTCATGGCCCCAGGCATGGGACTCTGTGTCTGTATTCTTATCATATTATGGGGCTACTGATGGCAGGAACTTCATGGGAAGGCTGTGAAGACCCAGTGGAGACTGGTGATCACTCAGGAGATTGCCTGGCCTAAGGGGTCAGTGGACACTTTTGTCCTTAGTACAACTCATTGTCACCAACATGCTTACCACCATCACTTTCATGGGCACCAACACCAACCCTATCACTGTTATCACGATCACACTGTCGATACCACAACTGTCATCACTGTCACTGTCCCTCACACCCCCAGCACCATCAGAATCACCATCACACTCTTGATGCCATAATTATCCCATCACCACCACCATCATCGTTATTATCATCACAATTACCGTCATCACTCTCATGATCACTACCATCAGCCTCATCACATCAGCATCATCACATCAGAATCATCACATCAGCCTCATCACATCATCATCATCACATCATTATCATCACATCATCATCATCACATCATCATCATCACATCATCATCAT
>CAJQZJ010031511.1:7945579-7962231 GCA_907164525.1 Lophiomys imhausi
GGAGGGTGAGGTCACAGAAGGGCATCGGATTAGAGCAGGGTTGAAGTAGAGGGATGAGAGAAGGGAAAGTGGGGTTAGAGAGAGGGTGTAGGGTCAAGGCAGGGCTAAGTCACCCTCACTAGCTGGGTGGCCCAGGAAAAATTTCCAGCCTTTCTGTAGCTCCAGAACTCCACTTTGCCTAGGACAGGATAGAGTTCAGTATATGCTGGTGACCTCCTTTGCACCCCTGCTTTTCTTCTAAAAGAAGCAGAGAAAGCCTGGAGTCTGTCCTCAAGGCCACCACTGTCCAGAGCAAATCGAGCTCTGATAATCCAGCATCTTCTTGGAAAGCCACTAAGGCTGTGGGGTAGGACAGCCTTGAAATGCACCCCACCCCTGCATCTGTGGCTGGCTCACCCCATCAGGGTGCAATTGGATATTCATCTTTGTTCCTATCAGGCACTCATGAGGGGCCATTATGTGTTGGAGGAGGAAGCTTTTCCAGTGATCACCAGGGAGAGGAGCCGAGAGCCCTGGGTGAGAATCAATTTGAGCTGGGAAGGGCTGGCCATCTATCTCCTTTTGCTGGTAATTTAGGCCTCTGAGCAGATAGCAGTGGCTGCGGTGGTGACCCGCTTGTGCTGAGGCTGAGGAATGGCCATATCTCTACGATGCTGTGGAGAGGGAGGGGAGGGAAATGGGCCTATCTGAAAGAGTCATGTTTCCACAGCAGATGGCCTCTGAGGAGGTGGCAGTCACAAGTCCCCACTGTGACCTTCTCAAGGTCACTTCCCTGTGGCGACCTCCATGTGACCCTTGGTTTATGGGATCAGTATTGTGCAGCAGCCACAAGGGCAGTATGGATAGCCCTGGGAATTGATACTGCCCAACAGCCTATGTAAGCTAGACCAAAGCTGTCCCCAGGCCACTTACCATCCGCAGGTATGCCCTGGGCTTATTGTGATTGTTCACTGTGAGGCCCCAACCTACATCCCCAGAAGTCAGATGCTGGAAAGGGTCCATCCTATAAGTTTAGCTGAAACCTGAAAGCAGAACAGAGTGAAACCCGAGGAGCAGTTCAACTGCTATCCCCTACTAGGGAACCCCAACTCATCATTAGATCCCCAGTCTCTCTGGGTCCCCACCTCACACTGGAAACCTCAGCTAGTATCAAATCAGCTCATCATATCTGACATAGCTCACACCTGGGCAGACACTGGAGGAAGAGCTCAAAGGTCAGAGTGGTTCAGTGATTCACCAGGGCCACTTGGGTTTCCAAATGGAGTAAGGTCAGCTCACAGAGAGCTCCAGCCTAATAAACAAATACATAGAAAATAATAAAATATACATACATAAATACAAGAGAAGGGGTGGG
Source organism: Lophiomys imhausi (assembly GCA_907164525.1). Classification (NCBI taxonomy): domain Eukaryota; kingdom Metazoa; phylum Chordata; class Mammalia; order Rodentia; family Muridae; genus Lophiomys; species Lophiomys imhausi. Next base: position 7,946,934 of record CAJQZJ010031511.1, read on the forward strand.
AGGAAGGAATGAAGCAAGATATTCACACACTTCAGGGCCAATGAGGGGCTAGGCAAAGCCTACGAAGGGTCTTGGAGGCAGGATACTACAACTACCTGTCTATCACAAAAGATCAGCCACGTCAGAGTGACTCCAGCAAACCACAGACACTTGAGACACCATAGAACTTCAGGATAAATGTGACACAGTCAGGTGGTCGTGGGACACCTAGTACAATCTACCCAGAAAGACATCTTCTGTCCTTGAAGTCCTGGATTGACTCTTGGGCCACAGACAGCAACAATCCAGCAAACAGATATGTGCATATGTGTGTATGCACTTGTACATGTATGCATGGATAGAGATCAAGGCCCCGTATGAAACGTTGTCTAAGGTTGCAGAAAGCCTCGGGTCTGAGATGACTTCAGCTAGCCTGGGTGACTGGTGGCCACTGGGATGCACACTGAAAAGTTTGCAGCTCTGGGTAACTGAGCCATCAAGCCGAAGGCCACTGAGAACTACAGGTCTCGTGCAGTGTCCTCTGCCTACACTAGCCTCCCATGCCAGCTAGCATGAAGCCCAAGCAGGGCAATGTTATGAGTCCTAACAGCTGTATTTCTCAGGAACCTCATATAACAGTTTTGAGACCCTGTATCCAGCAAAGTAGGAGAGGAGTGCAAGTTAACAAGGTCACAACACACCCAACCCGGCCATTGCTCTCACCCTGGTGTTCCATGCCCCGGCCTCATGGACTGCAGACAGAAGACCAAGAAACAAATAGTGACAAACCAAGGGAAGAACATCTTCTTCGTGTTGATAGTGGTTACAGCCTCTGGATCTGTCCCACAAGACCTCCTTGAGAGCAGAGTTACATCACTATTGCATTGGGGCACAAGAGCTGTTGGCAAGGGAGACCCAGGAGCGCCAGTGCTAAGGTGGAAGGACTCATTTTTTCCAGAAGTGTCTAGGTGTACCTGCTGTGAGTCATTGCCAGCTGGCCCCTGGAGACCTCTGCTGGGGGCAGGGGGGCTTTTAGGGAGCAATGAAAGCAAGGTAGTAGCCTGAACAGAAAAGTGCAGGGAAGGCTGAAGGGGCCGGACATGGGTAGGGGTGGTGAGAATGGGTGGATTCTGTCCTCATCTGCCATCATCTTGATTAATCCAGTTGGAGCAGGAGCATCAGAGAGGTACCCCAGACATAATCTGTCTAGTACATAGTCAGGTAGACCTGAATCCAGGGTTCACCCATCTCCCCACCTCCCACAAATGGCAGTGGCCAGGGAAGGTCTGGGCATGTACACCCTGAAAGTCATCCTCACAAAGTCAGGTTTCCTATCCCTCTCCAGCAACGGGAGTGGTCATGTGTCTTGTGTGCTGAGTCATACAGCCTCTTCCTACCTTGACTCACACTTGCTACCAGGGACAGAACTTGATTTTTAACAGACATCAATAGCTAATCTCAAAAATATTAGTCAGTTAAAGTGTCTTTCCCAGAGGGGGAAAAAAAACCTCCAAGATAAAAATTCTAGGTCTTGCAAAGAATACAAATGGCTTGTCTGGTATTCATTAAGACTCTTGTACATGCCAGGCCCTGGGCTGGTAGCTGAACAGGAGCTGGGAGGACCCTGGGGTTTCTGTCCTTCCACTCCCTGAGCTCCACTGGTAACCTTGAGAGAGGCAGGCTCTCCAAGGTCACATTACCTCCTCTATCCCAGGGAAAGGCCCGCCAGTCACAACACCTTGGAGCACAGAGGACCTGGGACACAGAGGACTTGGGGGGACAGAGGGCCTGGGATACAGAGGACCTTAGGACCTAGAAAACCCAAAGAAAGGCTCCTGACTCAGGTGCTTCAGTGTCCCTGGAGCAAGACACTATCAAGAAGCAAAGATGACGTGGATGAACTCAGGTATGGAGCAAGTGTGGAGTTCCCTCATCTTCCATATTAGAACATCATGATGGTTCACCTCACAGCTGATGGGAAGCATCAGAACAGCTCATATCCCAGAGGACAGGAAGCACATTGGGGCGGAAGCAGGAAGTGGCCATCGAGAGGCCCCCGAAGATATGCCCTTACTTCCTCTCACCAGTTCACCTGGCAGAGCATCATGATCTAACCTCTCTGAAAACACCTGTCTCACTAACTTCCCAGGGGTGTCAATCAAGTCCTGTTGACAGCCAAGATTAACCATCACGCATCATCGAACCTGGCCAGCCAGACCAATTCATCAGCACGTGGAAAGGAGCGTCAGGAGACACAGGAGGATCCATGCTTTCGTTTACTTAATAAATGTTTTTACTTCAGGCTAATTTTGGGTCCACAGACATGGGTGGGGACTTCCACACACCCACCTAATGCCTGTGCTATTGGCTGTGTGTATTATTGTGTAATATTAATGTAGTCACATTGTGAAAGCTCATTGCCTGCAGTTAAAGTACCAGTGTGATGCACACTTAATGATGGAACCCCGCACTCTGTTTGGGATCCCTCAGTCTTTCCTGATATTCTTTTCTGTTCCAAGACCCACTGTAGGTGCCACATGGCATATAGTCTCTGTATTTCCAGACTGAGAAAGAATTGCACTCTGGGACAGTCTTCTCTTATGAGAAAGACTGGCTTCCCAACTCCACTGCCTCCACAGTCTACCCCCAGGAACCGCAGGGCTGGCGGCTTTTTTTGTTTCTGACTTTGAGTTGAAATACTTTAAATACACAAAGAGTTAGGGTACATTGGTCCCCACAGCCCCGCAACACCACTTCCCGTACCCACCTCCTTGCTCATGGCCTGAGCCCTTTATCTGCTCATGCTCTCCCTCCTGGCATTGACAGTTGTCACCAGGAGTCAGCCTGCCCTGCTTACAGCCACATGCTCTCATCCTGCCTGCATACAGACATAAACTGGGAGTATGGTTGGCCTGAAGGCACTGACCCTCACTAAAACCGCATCATGCTGTATTTGCCGCTCTGCTTCTGCCTTCTACCATTTGGAGATTTTCCTGTGCTGCAGCCTTCATCCAGCCCCATCACGGTGTCTACCTGAAGAGCGGCATTCCCTCTTCTCCGTCCCCCACTGCCAGTGTTCGATCTTTTCCGTCTCACGCGCAGAGGCAGCAGACAACGCTGGACTTGAGTGTGAGTTTCTACCATGTTAATGTAGCTAGAGAGGACTCCGGGCTGCACTGGCTGCATGTTCAACATGGCCACGTGGCTTCTAGACAACTCAAAGCTGCCCATTGCCTTTGCCTGTGCATCATAGCTGCTGAGCTGCACTGGCTGGGGACCTTCAACGTGCTCCCTGCACAGAGCGACTTACTCAAGCCTGCAGCATTTCTGTTCATTCGTGTTCAGTTGCTCACAGTATCTTCCCCTTAGCATTCTAGAATGCTAATGTGTGCTTCCTCACTTTCTTTTCCTTGTTCTGCTTGTCAGGGGTCAGTCCATCTTGTCCTCCATCACCAAAAAAAGCTACAAATAAAACCCGAATTAAGCCTGATGTGGCTGCTTTGTGCTCTATTTTTGACTATCTGTTTCCATCCTTTGTTATTCTATTTTTCCCCCATTTTGACAATTTATGTTGTTTTGTGATTGTTCTTTTTTTAGTCCTTTGAACTAAGAAATTAACCATTTTTATGCTATCCAAATGCCTGCTAACTGCATCAGAAGCTAAGATTTGGCAGCGAACATCAGTGTACTTTTATCCTTGGCTTCCCAATAGTTTTTAAGATCTCCACTTTTTTTTTTTAGTATTATGATAGTTTAATCAAATTTTGGAAGTTTACAGCCGTTGTTTCTCTTCAAATACTTATTTCCATTTGATATTATTGTGTGAGTGTCCCCCGGGGTGTGTTCATTTTTCTTTAGTCTTTTCCCCTCTGTTCTGTAGATTGGATCATTTCTATTGATCCATCCTCAAGTTCACTTACTCTCCTGCCAGCCCTGATCTTTGACAAGCTTGTTCAGTGAATTCTTCATTTCAACCATTGTATCTGTTTAATGCACCGCCCTTTGCAGAGCTAAGATACAGAATCCACAGAGATGGATGAATGGAGAAAAATATGTGCTAGATGCACAACAGAATATTACCCAGCTATAGAAAAGAGCAAAATCCTATCACCTATAGCAAAGTGGATGGGCCTGGAGTACACTATGTGAGTGGAATATGTCAGGTACACAAAGACAAGCACCATGGGTTCCTTCTGCAGTGGAAGCTAAAAGCTTGCTTTGCTTCTTAGAAGTAGAAGGAGAGGGAAGGAGGAGGAGGGTGATGGGAGGTAGCAAGAAGTAGACAATGTGTCCCCCAGATATGGATGGACGGGAGGAAAGGGTTCTAGCTGGGAGGCTGTAGTTACTGGTAACCTCCTGTAAACCTCAAAATAGGTAGAGGAGAGGACTTTGAGCGCTCCCCAGATTGATGCCTTGTGATCAGTGCCCTTCTGAACTATGTCAGGACAGCATGCAGTTACAAGCTTGGCATATTACCTAGTGCCTGCAGAGCACCTTCAGACACACACAGCTATACGAGTCAACATGAAGAGGGAATTCCCATTCTGTCTCTCCTCATGATTTCCACTTCCCAGCAGAGACTGTGTTTCTGGTCACCCCTAGGACCTCATTTCCTTTACTTCATTGAAAATATCTTCCCTGGGGGGGGGGCTTATGGCCACTACTGAGATCCTCTTACCTAGAGGCAGAGGGCCATGTCAGTTCTGTGCCCCACTACTCATTTTTCTAGGCTGTGAATCAACATTTTAGGGGTTCCTCTGTTCTGCAGAGTGCCTTTTGGTTGGACTCCAGTCAGTATCAGCCATCTCTCTATTCTTTCTCTGATGCTTTCTTCTTCTCCTGGGCCAACAATGTACTCTAGGCTGGTCACCAGGGCCTGTGAAACCTGGTGTCTGTGATTTGGAAGAGAGCTTGGCCATCTCCCCGGCCCCTCCACCCCAGGGTAATACAGCTGCTGCCTGACCCCTGGGGCTCATCTGGGGCTTGGTGTCCACTTTTCTAACTATAGTAAACCCTACTTTTGACTGGCCTTTGCCTGGGCTGCAGCACTTGGCACCAGCTACACCCAGAACCGCAAAGATCAATGTATACCTCATCTTACAGGGACCACGATGCCCTGCCCAGAGCCAGCTCTCAGTGCCTGCCTGAGAAAACTGTCCCCACAGGCACTGTCAAGTCCTCATGGTCCCCTTCCGCATGCTGGATTTGCTATCCATCACCTGATGTGGAAAAACATGGCTTCCCTTGCTTGTGCTAGTTTGAGGCTGCTGATGAAGTGTGGTCACTTGTCAACTGTAGCTCCTTTTGGTCAGACATGAGACCCCTGAGATAGAGCATATGCCAAATAAAATGTAAGCGCTTAAGAGTCCGGTTGGATGAGGTGTGACTGGGGGATCCAGAATATTCTCCACACCTAAACTCCTCTCACTCTATCTATCATGGCTCCTCCCACTCAGAAGGAAGCACCTGCTGCCATGTTTCTGACATCATACATTGGTTAATTACGACTGTTCCAGAACTGCCAGTGAATGGAGCCACACAACAGGGTCTCCTTGAGTCTGTTCTTTCCTCTCAAGACATTTATGAGTTCATAATTGTCGAGGACGCCTTTCTATTTAGAGTCAAGCCATTGTTTGAACACAATGCGCATTTGTTTACCTATTCTCAGGGTAAGAATGTAATAAAACAATGCCAGATCGCATCACAATGGTTCAACAAATCGGGCGAGGTCAGATTTGGGTGTGGTTAGATTTGAACTAAATAAAAAGAAGAGTTACAGTACTCCAAGGTCACACACAGGTCATGGTAGGCACAGGGACAGGAGAGGTGGGGTGAGGCCCTCAGAGCAGAAGCAGGGCATGCTAGCAATAATGAAAACTTGGGGCCATGGGGCTGAGATGCGGCTCAATTGGTTAAACCCAACTAGCAAACACAAAGCCCTGGGTTTGATTCACAATCCCATAAACAGAGTGTGGTAGTGCATGTGTGTAATCCCGGCACTCTGGGAAGTGAAGGCAAAAGATCAGAAACCCAAGGTCATCTTCACTTGCGTAGTCAGTTCAAGGCTAGCCTATAAACAAACAAAGAAAGAAACAAATAAATAAATGAGCTGGATAACCTTGTGTTTGGTACCGCAGAGTCGGCAGAAGGGACCAGGTATCCTGAGATTCTCAGGGACTGTGGTTTATACCTCTTGCCTTCTGGGACAAGCTTGCTGGGTGTGTGTACATGGGTACTTGTAGGACAGGAGGAGCAGGAAGACAAGAAGGCTGTCTGGCTCCTGCTTACCAAGCAAGCATGTTGCTGAGGGCGTGGATCAATAAAACTCCTGTCGCTTCTGCTTGGGGCTGTGCAGGAGCCGAGAAATTGATTTCGTGAACAGACACCTCACACAGGCAGGAGTGAAGAATCGTCTCTGGCAGGGAGGAAATGGGCTTTGCATTGGATTTTGCCTGGAAGCATTCTGCACACTGTCATCCCTGAGCTGCAGTGAGCCCACAGAAGAGACGGGGGCACCTCCTGGCAGGCCTGTCTTCCAGTCCTGCATGGTGTGCCACACTGCCACCAGGTGTGAGACAAAGGGTGTGGACTCTCTCTGTCAGCCCACACTACTCTTTACTCACCATTCACACACATGCCCCAACACATCCAGAGCCTGCTGCATGTCTTTGAGGGCAACTTTAGTTAGCACTGGGTGAACCCTTCCAACTTGGAGAGCAGATCGTGCTGCTGGCCCAAGACTATACAAAGCCTATGGACAAAGGAGAAGACCTCCAGGTAGAGAAGAGGTTCTGCTCCTTTGCAAAGCTCCCGGTAACTCCCGGACCTGCTCTGGGCCTGGGTGGGCATTCCTTCCACACAGTTGGACCCATGCATCATGACCGAGAGCCAACCTCAAATGCCTGAGATATGCATTGGAATCAGAGCATGTTATGGAACCTCAAATCCACAGAAGAGCCACCAAACAGTTCTGATGTTGGGTTTTTCTCCTCCAGAAAATAGAAGCTATCAAATAGATAATTGAGCTATAGAAAGCTTTTGGGCAGGGTAACTGCAGGCTCAAGAGAGTGAACTCAGTCTGGGAATACCACTGGATCCTTCTCAAGGAGATGCCTGAATCCTGGCTCCAATGTGACTTAGGACATGCAGCCTACTCTTTTTTTAAAATTTATTTATTTCTTCAAGTTACATCTCAATCATAATCCCCTACCTCCTCCCCCTCCGTTCCTCCCCCTCTTACCCTCTTCCCCCTCACCCTCCTATCTGCTTTTTTTTTTAATTTAAGGTATATCTTTTTCCCCCTAATAGCTTCCCCTTTTAGTCTAATAAATGGCTCTTTTTCTTATAACAATAAATACAATACAAAACAAATAAGAATAATTAGGCTACAATTATTAAAATTATAAGGTTATATATAATTATACATTCCCAATGTCCAGTCCATACATATTTGGCAACTGATACTAATATTCTATTATCTATCTCAATGAGTTCAAAGTTCTATACCTAACTCAGTTTCCATCCAAACTTGCATTACCAACTTAAAAACATCTTCTTAGACCTAGAACATCCTCTTAATTCCTAAGCAACTTAAAATTTAACTGTGAGACCATAACTATCTAGTTTTCAACCACATCAGAGACCTGAGAAGGATAAAGGTTATACAGGAAGTGCAGAGCCAGCAGCTTCCAAAACTAAGAAATGACAGACAACTGGCTTTCTGGACAGTCCCAAATTTCTCTGTATAACATTAGAGCATCTATCTTCAGCCTCTTGGCCCAGTATCTCTGACAGATATTAATTGTAAAGCAGGAATTATGAAGGACTTGCCCACCCTGTCTTGGCAGAGCTAGGCTGTCCCGACTCACCTGTTTTCAAGTTTTGTCACGTAGCCTACTTACTCTTTTGGACTCTAGCTATAGAGAGCAAAACTGACCCAGACAACCATTCCTTCAGGCAAGAAAGAAGTAATTCTTTTGTTAAACGTCCCCACCCAGAATCTGCTGTTACTGCCAGGGGCAGCAGCCTGAGGGCCTCATACAGCACACGGCTCCCAAGAAATGTGTGCCAGGGCTAGCTCTGGGCAAAGCTGGGATGGCTGAGAGACACAAGAAAAGGTGAGATGAGGGGAATGGGCAAGGAGTCTCTCTGCAGAGGAGGAAGTCCAGTTCCCGAGCAGGTTTGATGCAGAAGCAGAAGTTACCAATGGAGGTGACACAGAGCCCAAATCCAGATCCTCGAGCACACAGCTGCTACTGCATAGCTGAGGAGAATACCTTAGCTGTAGAGGACAGAAGAAACTAGCCAGGTACTTTGTCAGGTTTATTAGCAATGTGAATAAGGAAGAGCTCCAAAGGCCAGTGCTGACCGCCAACTTGAGAGCTTAGAGCTACTTGGAAGGGACCCTGGGGATATCTGAGGGATTCTCTGAACTTGATTAACTGAGGCAAGAAGACTCAGCCTGAGTATACACAGCAGTATCATGTCTGCCACGCCCCCATCAGATTGACTGGAAAGGAGAAACCAAGCCTAGCTCTAGCACACAGAGCTCTCTGCCCCTGACCATGGCTATGATGCTGCTGTCGTGTGACCTCCTGCCGTGACTTCCGCACAATGATGGACCGAGCCTGGAACTGTGAGCTGAACGACCCCTTCTCCATTAAGTTGCCTTTCCCGCGGCGCTTTTCATCATGGCAGCAGGAAAAGAAACAGAAGCATTGCAGCATCCTGGAAGACACACCAGGTGAATAGGAGCACAGAGCTACGAGATAACATTTCTACATATGCTGAAAGATGTCAAGACCAAGACAGGCATGATAACTCAGTACTTGGGAGGCACAGGTAGGAGAATCATGCATCTGAGACCACTTTGGGCTGAATATACAACAAGACTTCTCCTGAAAGCAAGACACCAAAAGTCTTAGTGAAAAGACAGCACCCTGGGCTGGAGAGATTGCTCAGTGCTCAATCTTTCTGCTCTTGCAGAAGAGCCTAGTTTAGTTCTCAGAGCATATGCGGTGACTCTCTACCGTCTGTTACTGCAGCTCCTGGGATCCAATGCCCTCCTCTGGCCTCTACAGGCACCAGGCATGCATATGGTGCACATATATACACACAGGCAAAACACTCATCTGCATAAAATAAAATGGATCTTTTTTTTCAAAAGACAATAATAATACAGAAAAAGTGTATTTTTGAGTATTTAAACAGGAAGGACTAGTACCCATAATACATAAAGAACATCCATGCATTGGCAAAAAGAAGGAAGGGGTGGGGTTACAAAGGGTGTGGTCAGTTCTGGGCAGAAGGACTCAGACTCTCATATGGAAATAGAGAGGTTGTGTGCCATCAGCAACAACGGATGACCCAACAGCCAGGGATATATGAATGCCAGAGGTTACCAAGTGCCAGCTGAGGTATGCCATGGGAGGACCCCATGCCTGTGTGAGAACACTATTTCAGGCTGCCTCTTGAGAGATAATATGCTAAACTTATCAGATGAAACTGGCCATCAGCTACTGTCATGAAGTTGTGTGTGTGTCTCTGCATGCGCGCACACATGTGTGGACACGTGTGTGTACCCATACTCTTACAAAAGCACTATGCGTGAAGATCAAAAACTGTCTATGTGATCTTCAGTAGAGGGCGTCATGGCCCTGACTCCACACCTTAGGGCCATGGACAGTATGGCTGGAAGGAGGCAAATCCATTTCCTGACAGAGCACCTGCTCCTGACCTCAGTCCCGTTTTAGGAAAGAATTTCAGAATCTGTGCAACCACGTGCACCAGTTTTGATGGGCATGTGTGTGAGGAAAGGTAGGAAAGATGAGGGTGAGCCCAGAAAGCAGGAGGGGACAGGGCTCCCAGGCAGGCAGCAGAGAGCATCTCGGTGAAAGTGTTTTCAGCATGTCCTCTGCCTCCGTTGAGCCATATCAACAGCAGCATGAACTCCTTTTCTAGCAAAAAGCCCAGGGAGGAAAGCAAGCCCCGTAAGGGAGGAATGCATAAGGCCTGACTGGGGCTAGACTGCCATGGTGTGGGCCAGTCTTCCCAGGACGGATTGACCACTTGCCAGAACACCCTGGGCAGACACTACATGAGCTGGTGCTCAGGAGGCGGCGTGGACTGAGGAGACACAAGAGACTGAGCAAGCTCTGCACAGGAAATGAGCCCGGATCAGAGTTTCGGGCTTTAAGGCTTTCGGGTGTCAATTTCTACTAGAAATTGATTTACAGAAATAGATTTACAGTTGCCAGTACAAAATACTACAGCTTCAACAACTTAAACACCAAGATGCCAGCAAGCCATGGAATCAGGGGCACCATAGGGGAAGCTTCTTCCTGTCTCTTCCAGCTCTAAGGTCTCCAAGTGTTCATGGCTGTACTTTCCTATTCTCATCCCTGAATTGCAGGCTCCCTTCCTTGCTGCCTGGAGAAACTCCTTCTGTATCCCTTCCATATAGACATGTGTCACAGCATGAAGGCCCCTTAGATAACCATGTTGATTTCTGCATCCCAAAAGTCTGGGATTGATTATATCTTTTCCAAGTAGGGTCACACTCACATCCTTCAGGATGTCTTTGTGGGGAGCCTTTTTGTAGGGAGCACTTCCTTCCCTCTAGCTCACTAAGCTGATGGCCGAGACCACATTCATTAAATCTTTCTATTCCCTTCTCAGGTGCATGGTATCCCCAATAGGACAAGGAGATTTCTCAATTCATTTAAAATTGCACACACATACACACACACACACACACACACACACACACACACACACACACAGTCATCTTTATGAAAGTAGAGTTCTGTGGAGACATAAAATGGGGAGACAATGCAAATACTGGAACTGCTTCTAGTATGGCATTCCAGAAAAGAAAAAAAAAGGAAAACACTAGGTCAAGTTTCTGCCATAAAGCACTTGAGCAGGATTGCAAATGTCAGCTGTCAGCACGATGCCCACTCTGGCCCCCTGCAACAGGAGTGTGTGTAGCATCATGTCAATCACAGGCTGTGGTGGAGAGAAATGTCTCAGCCTTCCATGTGCGGCAACAGCCGTGGGTCTCAACAAGCTACAGGATTGAGCAGGGAAACCAGACCCCACACAGCCCTGGTTCAACTCATTCTGTGACTAAAGGAATGCCACGTAGTGGTTTTCGGAAGAGAAGCCCAGAGGCATTGCAAGACTGCTCCTGAACACAGGTTGCTGGTGAGTACGTGGCTTCTTCCAGACAGAACTTTGTCTTCAAACGAGGTTGGCAAGAGCCCTGGGCAACTTGCCTTTGACTCTACACCCAGGGAAAGAAACGCCCAAGGCTACAGCTGAGCAGAGACCTGTGGCATCTCCTGTAGGCTCTCACAGCATGACCGACATGCAGCTCTGAGCCTGAAAATGAAGCGCTGTCACAGAGGACAAAAGACAGCCATGGCGGGTGAGATGCACACAGACAGCAATTGTTACCTCTGTGAGTGTGTGATCTAGCCTGGGAGAGAGGGGCAAGCATGGGTGTGCCATCCAGCCGAGAGCTGGAATGCAACAGTATGACCCTGAGAAGGGCTTGGCTGAACTAGGAGAGTCATTCGGTCTGTCGTCAGGGTCAAGTAGCTCTTGGCTGACTGTACTTTTCCAGGCTGAGAACAGCAGGTTGTTCATGGATCTTGGATCATCAGCCTTTGTGGGCTCCTGGTGGTTGTGGGTTCACAGTTTACTGTGGGTGAGGCCGGGAAGTATCTGGCCAAGAGCATGAAATTATATACATCATGGGCCTAGGGGAAAACCAACTGCTATTGTTCTACTAAAGGAACAAATAATAATGAATAAATAGCAACCTTTATAATAAACTGAATAAATAGTCATGAAATGACTTCTAATGACGTACATATCGGTACATAAATCAACCCTTATTAGATAAGCATCTTCTTGCAATAGATAGAAGTTAACACAGTGACCCACAATTGGACAACGTGCAGAGACAGACTTTGTAGCACTCAGTCCTAAATGGGATGTCTACATCAAGGCCCTCCCATTGAGGCTCGGGGAGCTGTGCAGAAGAGGAGGCAGAAAGATCGTAAGAGCCAGAGGTGATGGATGGTGCCAAGGAAACAGCACCTATCAGACACAACAGGACTGACTGCACACCTGAGCTCACAGAGACTGTGGCAGCGGACACAAGACCTGCACACGTTCAAGCCAGATAGTGGGGTCCCAGGACAGAGAGAAGGAAGTGGACATGGGGTCCCACCCCTAACTAATCTGTATAAGGGAAAATCAGTTTTCTCCAATGGAGTGTTACTGGTTATATCACCCATACTCCAGGGTAGGCCCCATGCCCAAGAGTAGTTGGTCAGTAGAAAAACAGAGTCTATAGGGTTTTTTTTGGGGGGGGGATGTTTTTTCTTATTTTGTTTTAGCATTTTTTTTTCTTGTGCTGCGGTTTTGTTTGTTTAGAGTTTTTTTTTTGTTGTTGTTTGTTGGTTGGTTTGTTTTTGCGATAGAGAGCATGAATACTATGTAGGAAGGTGGAAAGGACCTGGGAGAAGTTGCAAGAGGGGAAAACAAGATCAAAATACAGTATATGAAAACCAAACTTTTAAATGAGGAGGCTGAAAGACATGCTGAGTGAATCCCAAGCCCCTAAAGGAGAAGAGGTATGACTCGGGTGATCCCTTTCCCGCGGCTCGCTGCTCATAGCTGTCAGTGCAGTCCAGTGTCTGTGGCAGGACAAGTGGGCTGGGCTGGAGAAGCTGATAGCCAGAAGGTTGAGCCATAGTTGTAATGTCCCAGAGAAGCAGGTCACCCTCTCTCACAAGCTCTGCTTGGGTGTCTTGTGCTCCTCAACTCTCCTATGGCCAGTAAGAGCCTTCTGTTCCCCCAACTGCTGGCTGATGATCAAAGCCAGCCTATCATCACCCCTGTCTCATTCTCATTTTTTTTTCTCTGCTCACGGCCTCCATTGATCCTCCCTTCCCATGTACGACACAGATTCCTAATCCTGCACCATGCACCTCTGTGACAAGGGATGGGGCACTATGGATTCAGTAACCATCAGAAACTCACTCCAAATTGCACACTTCCTGCATGCACTCAGATAGTACTTCTAAAGCTCTTCATTGCTTTGTCTGACGCCTGCTGCTCACCCCACCACACAGGCCCCCTTTGCTTTCCTCCGCCTTAGTCCCGCACCTCTTAGAATGATTTTCAATGATATCTGCTGGCCACCATCAGATGGAAGGGGACAAAGACAGAGAGTTTGACTCTTCTTCCACCCCCATGTGGCTAGAAGGAGTATACTCCCCTCCTTAGATCTGATCTGGATTGTACCTGGGCTCCCAGAACCTAGCATGGCTCCTGGACCCCCCTGGGACTAAGAACAAGTTGCCCTTACAAGGTAGTTGCACGGACAGCAGATGTGATATTGGTTGCTCTGTCTCCCACTGGCTCTTGGAGTGGCCTCCCCTCCCAGCTAGAGAGAAGGTTCTGGTGACGAGAAGCACAGTCAGTCGCACAGGAGAAAGAGCAGGTAAGAAGTGTGTTTGTCAAAATGCCTGCTTGCACTGAAGTCCCCGCCTGGAGTCTTCCTTCTGCCCTCCTGATGATTTTCTGGCCTGAAATACACTAATTGGCTGGACATAGCATGATGAGAAAAAAAGAAAAGGATGTCTCAGTTCAGTCAAGGGAAGCAGCACTTGCTGGTGGAGGACTGAGACCAGAACAAGCAACCCAACCCTGTAAGCTACTGTTGTATCCTTACAGCCCGAAGCCTGTCTCCACTACCCTTCCCTGCCTCCATGTCAACCTCCCTAAGGTGGGCTCTACGCTCCCCAAACCTGCTGTTCCCCATATTGCACCTGGCAATGTCTAACCTCACTCCCATGGCGTCCACGAGGTTTCTACTGTTAGCCATGCCACGCACTCACCCTGCTCCTTGCTAGGTGCTACAGAGACACATAAAGCCATTAGTTCCTCATGAGGAGCCATTGACCCCTGTGCCAGCTTCTTTCCACAGTAAGGTGAGCAGGTGTTTGGCCTTGCCCAAGACCTCTCAGAATCCGAATCTGGCATCCGGGCTAGCCTCCATGCTGCCGTGATGTTGGGTACTGCCCTCTGTTCCATCCCAGCAGGCTCAACTGTGGTTGCCTTTGCCACCACGGTCAGAGTCACTGCTTGCAAGCACACTGTGAGGCTTCTGAGCTCTTGGCCCTAGTGAGTCACTGACTCCCTGCTGCAGGGACCCTGCGGAGGCTCACCAAGAGTTTCTTTCTCCTTGCCCATTCAGCAATGCGCAGTGCGGCAAAGTCAATAGTTTTCCCTCTTACGCACATACTCAGAGAGTAAGTCTGCGGAAGTCAGCCAGGTGGCCGGTGGTGGCCCAGCTCCAAGCTCTGTGTCTCATTCTCTTGACCTCCACGGCTTTTGCAAAGAGAATCTCTGGGCTGTCACAGCTTGAGCTTAAGAATTCAGAAAGGTCAGGCTCATAAATCTCAGCCATCCTGAGGATGCAGCTAGGACGACTGGCAGCACAAGGTGGCCAGCACGTGGCACAGAATGCCCCACAGGCACATCTGTCTGCAGGATGACTCCTCCTCCCTCTGGATGTGCGACTTCAGCTCCTCACCATTGAGCACTTGAGTTTTCTCACTCATGGGTGCTTACCCTGGAGCAGAGAAGAGAGTGGGCAGGAAAGGGGGAAGGAAGGAGCCCTCCATCTGGTGTTCGGGCTTAACACGCAAACTCTCACTTCTGCCTCCTTCCACTTGTGAGAAGGAAGGTTTCCCTCCATCTCATGCCAGGTTGGCGGGGGACAGGGAGACACTCCACTCTTTGGATGTGGAGTATCAAAGAGAATATATACCTTGAGGTTGAAGGGAACAAAGTCCACTTTTGGGGAGGTGGGATACCAAAGGCGTGCAGGCGTTGAGGACTAGTGCTGTGGGTAGAGGGAGGCTTGGGTCTCTCTTCTTCCTTAGAGCACTCTTACCCCAGGCATCATGCTTCATTACCTCCTGGCGCAGTCCCCCCTGCTCTACCTGCTGTGGTTTTCCACAAGCCCCTCCTGGGGACGTCTGTTCTGCTTCATCTTCTTATTCGCTCTCTCTACCTAAGTGCCAGTGTGGCTCCCACTACCTTTCTTCCTGTCACTGGGCTGTGGAACCACCTGGACCTGAGCATCCTGTCTGTATTGCTGTGTGGCCTCATTCATTAGCAAGAACCTTGCTGTTGGGAGAGTAGCAGGGTGGCTAGGTCCAGCTTTTTAGGAGAAGCAAGAAATGATGAGCTGTGTGTGTGTGTGTGTGTGTGTGTGTGTGTGTGTGTGTGTGTGTGT
>CAJQZJ010031511.1:7965861-7982494 GCA_907164525.1 Lophiomys imhausi
ACACACACACACACACACACACACACACACACACACACACACACACAGAGAGAGAGAGAGAGAGAGAGAGAGAGAGAGAGCGATAAATATTATTTTAAAATGAGAGAGAGGAGGATGCACAAAATATACAAAACAGGTAGAGGGCTGGAGGATGAACTGGGAAGGAACATTAGCTAATATGCCTTTGGAGGGATAGAGTGAGCTGGAAAGAGGAGAGACACACAGAGAACTTGGCCAAGAGTACCCTGAGCCAAAGAAAGATGTAAAGTCTTCAGGCAGGAGATGTTAGTTGTGACCCTCACGGGGATGCTAGAGACAAGGAAGCAAGACAATAAAATCAAATCACCAAAAAAAGAGGGGTCTAGCCTGGGATTCTATGCCCAGCCAGGCTGCCACTTAAAGATGGCCGAATGGTGTAAGGTTACAGCCAAGTCGGTATGGTGCTTGAAGCCCTGGGTCCCTTCCCCGCCACTACATGGTGCTGTATGCCTGTTATCTCAGCCTCTGGTAGTTGAATACATAGGAAGCAGAAATTCAAGGTCATTCTTGACTGCATAGCAAGTTCAAGGCTGATCTGGGACTATATAAGACTTTGGATAAAATAACATCAGAGCCAACAAGATAGTAATTAATAGTGGGAGGTGGGTTTGTGAAGCAGGGGAGGGACCACTCCTGTCCTTGATAAGAAAAATGGGAATTCTGAACAATTCCATTCTCCTTGAGATACTGAAGTAACTATGCGCTGTGTAAATTTAAGTAACCACTAACATGCTTGCAGTGGAATTCCCCTCCTCAAAATCTACTGCAAGGTATCAGTACTACTGGAGCCAGCAGTGGAGGTGAGATCTGGATGCATGCTCTCCAGTTTAATAGGGAGAAATCTTTATTGTCATAAGATGGTAGTAGCAGGGGGTCTGTGGCAGGAGACTAGGTCATGAGAGCAGAGCCTTCCCAATCCAGTTAGCACTTTTGTAAGCAAAGGCAGGTCGCAGCATGTGTTCTCCCAGATCTCCAACACATGAGGCATAAGGAAGTGGCTGTCCACAGACTGGCAAGATAGCTTCACCCAAAACCAGACCAGCCAATCACTGACTGATGTCAGGTATCCCAACCACGAAGCATAAAGGCTTATGTGAGCAACACACCCAGGGCATTTGTAATGATTGTTCAGATAGACTAAGACAGGAGATGAAAAGGAAAAGGAGAAAGAAAAAGAAAAACAAAGGAGGCAAGTTCAGTATAACAGTGTTGAATTTAAATAAGTGCTAAAAACAGATTATAAAATGAAATCTATGCAAAATTCATCTGTGTGTAGATGGAAAGGTTAAAACAAAAGCAGAGATTGCTAATTATAGTGCAGAGATTCTAGCAGCATCAACAGCAGGCAAGACTGATTCTAGAACACTTGGCTGGGGGAAGTTCCACACTTGAGTCAGAATAAGGCTGAAGGCTGTGAGGTGCTCTGCTCTGGCTCCTCGGTGGAACCTGTTGTGCGCCGCAGTAAGCGAGGGGAAGCACAGACAGGGGAAGAGTTTCATGTGACTATCTGCAAATTACATGATTGTCTACTTAGAAAATCCAGGAAAACGTGGGCAGAGCTGAGGAGAGGATCTGGCAGCATTCCTGGTGCAGTGACCAACACAGAAAAATGATAGAACTATCGCTTAAAAAAAAAAAAAAAAAAAAACAAACCAATGGCGCTCCCATGCACCAAGGAGCAAATAAGCATGATGGAGGAAAAACCCTGCTCACATCAGCAACACCAATTACGCACTGTGGGGAAATAGATGTAGTGAGAGGGGATGTGGATTTTTAATGAAGAAAATGGCTAACTGAGCTTAGTGACGCAGCTTGCAAGTCCAGTTACTTGGGAGACTGAGAAGAAAAAAATGACTGAGGTTCAAGGCTTGCCTGGGTAACTCTGAAACCCTCTCTGTCTTAACTCCACTTCCTGCCGCTGTGATGAAATACTTGATACAGCAGTTTAGAGGAAAGGGGGTTTTCAGCTCACAATTCCAGGTGATGGCAGGGAAACCAAGGCAACAGGAACTTGAAAGAACTAATCACACTGTATCCACAATCAAGTGCAGAAAGCAATGAATTAATGGACTCGTGGCCATGCCTAGCTAGCCTTTTCTGCTTCTATACAACTCAGGATCCCTTGCCCAGAGAATGGTGCCACCCACAGTGGTCAAGTCTTCCAACTGGTTGAGATAATCCCGTCAGGACATGCCCACAGGCTGTCCTAATCTAGATGGCCTCTCATTGAGACTCTTGTCCCAACTTGACTAGATCGTGTCAAGATGACAATTAAAATTAACCA
This sequence comes from Lophiomys imhausi, assembly GCA_907164525.1. Lineage (NCBI taxonomy): Eukaryota > Metazoa > Chordata > Mammalia > Rodentia > Muridae > Lophiomys > Lophiomys imhausi. Next base: position 7,968,185 of record CAJQZJ010031511.1, read on the forward strand.
TCCCTCCCACTGTCTCATGATAACACGAAAAAGAGGGTTGAGGAAATGGCTCAATGATGGTGCCCCTACTGTCCTACTTAGATCTGTAATTAACTTGATACAGCCTAGACTCATCCATCTGGGCCTCAATTGGCAGATTTTCCAGACCAGATTGACCTGTGGCTATATCTGTGAGAGAGGCTGACAACTGAAGCAGGAGAACCCAGCCTACTGTGGGCAGCACCATCCACAGGCAAGTGGGTCCAGGCTGAAAAGAAAGCTAGCTGATCATGAGACTGGGAGCAAGCCAGAAAGCAACATTCCTCCATGGTTTCTGCTTCAAGCTCCTACACTGAGTTCCTGCCCCCACTTCCCTCCATGATGGATTATGACCTGGAATTGTAAGCCAAATCAGCCCTTTCCTCCCCTAAATTCCTTTTGTCACAGCATGCAATAGAATGTACCAAAAACATTTGCCTACCATGTGCAGGAACCTGGGTAGTACAAAAAGAATGAAGAAAGGAAGAAGAAATGGATACAAAGATATGAATAAATGGAACACATTTCATGGATGAGTAGATACTACATCACACGAGTGACACCCACCCCCAAACTAATTAACAAACCCGATGGTACCTCAAATCAAAATCTCAACAGCCTTGTTAGCAAAAATTGACAAATCTATTCCAGAATGTATGTGGAGAGGCAAATGAATAGAAGGATTTTGCGGAGATTGGCTTTCAGGAGAAGGCATGTGCACAGAAGCCAGGAAGCCTTACGGAGACAGAGTAAACACTGTGAGCTGCCCTGGTATAGGTTTACACAGGGATTGATGGTATAAAACAAAACACAGAGCAGCTGGCACCAAGATGACGTGGATGAGTATCTGATGGATTGCAGGGATGGGGCTGGGAGTGAGTAAAGAGATGGGTGACTTCATATATAGGGACTTCCCACCCCCCAAAAAAGTAATTAGATTTTCTCTTTTACTATGTTCAGAATAATGAACTTCACATGACTAAAGACAAACAACAAAAACCAACAACAAAATCCAAAAACACCCCCCCAAAAAAAAAAACAAAAAACAAAAAAAAACCAAGGATTTTAAAGAAGCTTTAAAACTTCTCAGAATTATAGGATATCTTCATGATGTCCTAAAGCATGTGGGAGAGCAGGCCCTGCACCTTACCTGGGGAGCACACCCTACAGTTGGCCCTGGATGTAGGGACTGTGGGTGAGCCAGCCCTGAGGGAGGGAGTGTGGGAGTGCCGGACCTGCCTTTTGTCTGGTTTGTAGTGGTATTGGTGGGGGAGAGATGCCCTCCCCTCCCTTCTGCCCTCACCACACGTGACAGACCGGAACTCTGGCCCTGATGGGGGCACAAGAGCAGGAGAGCTGTCCCTGTTCCTCACATGCTGCAGCACTTGGGAGAGCAGGCCTTGCACCTTGCCTGGGAAGCACACTACAGCTGGTCCTGGATGTGAGAGTTGCAGGCCCAGAACCAGGGCTTTGAGTTGGCCCACACTATGGATGAACTGCTGGAGTGAAGAGGCCAGTTCCACAGACTCAAAATTACAGGATATCCATGACACCATATAACAACATATCTGAGAAGAGCCCCAGTGAGGTCCCAGTATTGACAAAGTAGCAGAAGCTAGAGGCCTCATACTAGACCAAGGAATCATTATAATGAACATTCGCAAGCAAAAAATGTGTGGACAAAAAGGATATTGTGGGACACACTGAGACACACTACAGCTTCCACAATGAGATTTTTTTATGTGAGGGGAGGTTGGGTCTGAAGGGAGGTGGGAGAGGAGAGGGAACAGGGTGCATGAGGTGAAATTCACAAAATAAACAATAAAAATGAAGAAAAAAGATTTATTAGACAATGAACGATGTCTAACAAGAAAGAAAGTAAAAAAACAACAAATGAAAGCCTTCACCATTGCCCCCCGCAGAAAAGTCCCATAACCTCAAGAAATGTGACCACAGGTTATGAGCAATGTGCAGCTGAGAGACCAAAGTATACTGATGTCCTTAGCAACCAATGAGAAAAACTAAATAATGTAACCAAAAACAAAACAAAAAAACCCAAAAGGGCAAAGGATGGAGATTTCAAGCCACCAAAGAAAGTTCCCAGGTATCCATCTGAGGGAAGAGAAAGAAAGCTGTATAGAGTCAGCAGCCACCGGGGTCAATGTGAGGTTAGTAGCACACATCGATTCCTACCACCACAGGGGCAAAACCAAAGTATGCCAGGATGCCAACAGCTAGTGAAGACTCACAAGAGGCACCCCCCACAGCCAGAAGCACCCACTGCTTCAATACCAGAGAAAGTACCTGCTCAGCCAGTATGAATGTTAAGCCGGGGGCTATTCTTACTGGTGACATTGACATTCAGGAACAGGAAACACATGATCTGAACCATTGTCACTACCCAGACCCTGAGAGCAGTACCTATCCGTGAATCAGCTACCCAGACAATGAGCTTCTCTTATAATGTTCTGAGCCAAGTGAGATTCAATCTGAATGCTGCAGGGAAGGTGTAGCATGTACGTTTAGTTTACATTATATCTGCTAAAAAAAAAGGAAATATTTTTAATATGAGTCTTAATTCATTTTGTGCTGGCTATTGCAAAATAGTGTAAACGGAGCACCTGATAAAGAAGAGGTTATTTGGCTCATAATCCAGATAGCTGGTAGGTACAAATAACATTGCATTGGCATCTGGTGAGGGCTCCTGGCTCACTGCAACATGGTGAGAAAGAGGCAAGGGAATCAGATGCATCCAGAGGGGTCCATCGGTGGGGGCCTTGTTTTATGGGAACCCAACCTTGTGAGAACTAACCCAGTCTTCCAGGCATCCACTCATTGATAGTGATGGAGATACCATGATATAACCCTTCCACCGGGCCCTACATCTTAGTGCCTCCACCACGTTGAGGACCAGGCCTCCAGCATGTGAACCTCTTGTGGTCAAACCACATCCAAACTATCACAGTATGTCAGATTGGGTAGAAATTTACCTACAGGAAGGCTCAGATGGGGCCTTCAATATTGAATATGACACAGGCTGATTCTTCCTAAACATACCATCATGATGTCCAGCACCCCTGGCCTCTCACCTCCATACACTAGTTGTATAAGCACTCCTATAAGTATGAGCTGGCAGCTTGACAATGGGCAGTAATATGCCAGTACTCTGCCAACTTCTCAGGCACACACGGGGAGCTGTGTATGAAGTTGTCTAGAGTGGCACTTAAGATGAGAAACATGTGTAGAGTAACCATGCATGCCAGACAGTCCCACAGCCATTAAAGTAAACTCCGAACACTTTTGCTTCTTATAATTTTGGGTGGTGATGGGGGGGGCGGGGGCGGATCAGTGACTGCGTCAAATTTTCTCCTAAACCTGCTTGGAATCTCTAAACAGGATCTAAAAGCGTTGAGTAATGGAGCAGAAGAGGGTCTGTAGCTGAGATACAAGTCTAGTCAAGACTTTGATTAAAATGTCACAGCAGCCGGGCGGTGGTGGCACACGCCTTTAATCCCAGCACTTGGGAGGCAGAGGCAGGCGGATCTTTGTGAGTTCGAGGCCAGCCTGGTCTACAAAGCGAGTCCAGGACAGCCAGAGATATTCAGAGAAACCCTGTCTCAAAAAACCAAAAAATAAAAAAATAAATAAAATAAAATAAATAAAATAAATAACAAAACTTTAAAAAAAAAAAAAGTCACAGCAGGTACTTCTTTGATGAAGGAGGAACCGGCTTTTCAACAGGCAGTGCTAAAATAATGGAGATCTGTGTGCGAAACTGCAGCTGGATGCCCAATGTCCATGACACACAGAAATGAACTCAAAGTAGAATACAGTTCTAAGAGTGAAGTGTAAGAGTCTGACGCTTCTAGAAGAAAGCATAAGAGAAACTTTTTGTGACCTTTAAAAAGACTAGGAATAGACTATATGGTCCATGATCCAAATCCAGCCAAAGGCTTGTTTTTAAATGAGATGCTAGTGATTTTCACACTCTTAAGTAACAACACACACACACACACACACACACACACACACACACACACACACTCCTCAAGAAAATAGACCAAACCTCCCTAAGGACTATGCCATTGAAACAGGTGGAACACCCTGCAAAGACAAACACATTGACTTCATGATCATTTCAGAAATGGTCAAATCCACTGTGGAATTCTGGACCACACCACAAGATGCTCATCCTTTACCATGGAATGCTGGGCCACATAGTCAGATGCTCAGTCATATCACAGAATGCTCAGTCACCATAGGACATAGGGCCATGTTATTGGAAGCTGGCCCATACTGAGAAATGCTCATCAAGGAATGGTTGTCCCATAACACTTCTGCCACTATTGTCCCTGAAGGTATGTCTTGCCTGGCAGTTTGTATTGTAGTTCATTGAGTTCATAGCTGGGTAAGAACACCAATGCTTTTTCTCCCCTGGTAAACCACGTAGCACTTTCTTGCAAAATAAAGCTAGCCAGCAAGGAGGAAACTTCCCCCTCAGTTTTAGATTGATTTCTCTAGACCTTGCAGTCAAGGAATGTGGTGTCTTCTGCAATAGGATTTTCATCATCTTAGAACAACCAAGAGGAAGAGCATGTGCCAGTATTGTTTGGAGCCTCTGCGGCCTGCCCGACCAATCACATTTTATAAAGAGATAGCCCACACCTAGCAGGGAGATTTCTGTTTAACAACCATGGCTTCTAGGAACAGCAGCATGAAGCTAGGCAGAATAACTCCCTTCCAACTCTTTCTTTTTTGTACTCATATTCTTTTTTTTTTTTTTTTTTGGTTTTTCGAGACAAGGTTTCTCTGTGCAGCCCTGGCTGTCCTGGACTCACTTTATAGACCAGGCTGGCCTCGAACTCACAAAGATCCACCTGCCTCTGCCTCCCAAGTGCTGGGATTAAAGGCGTGCGCCACCACCGCCGGGCTCGTACTCATATTCTTAATTGGCTTACAAAACAGTAAGTTTCCAGATCAAACAGCAATTTTTAAATTCAGGCATTCTAACCCAACACAATCCAAAGATATACTAATTTGATACTCACACGCTGAGCGATGACAGTACGACAAATATCAAAAGTCTTTTGTTTTGCGTAGTTGCTATATTTCTGTGAGAGCAGAATAGTTTGTACAGTAAAAACATTGCAGTCACAACAGAGCCTCCATCTGAGCTGAAGTGTTTCAGGCGGTTTTTGGTGGTATCAGACGGAGACACATGCAGCATGACGTAAATGCAGTACAAAGTGCACATGGTGTGCGTCCAGGACCAGAGGTACAGTGAGGTCCTGAGATAGGACACAGGCCATACCTTACCGAAACACCTCAGTTCATCACACATTGATCTTGAGTTAATCTTTGGGTGTTGTACATTCAGAACTCCTAAGCTGTTGTGGTATTTTTCATGACCCCACATTCAGTTATGTGCCCCGTGAGGTCATGGAGTACCGTTTATAAAGCTGGGTTCTAGAGGGCTAAGAGCTCTGGTAGGAGTCTAATATGAATGGTGAAAAGACCACCACTGGAGGGTGTTCATTTCAGCATTTAGAATTGCAAATGTTGGAAATCCACAAGTCAGGGATCTATTTGTTTGCACATGTTCTGATGCAGGTTTCAGATGCTGGGGGATCAGGGTGGAATGTTGTGGACCAGTTCCAAATGCAACCGCAATTGAAGGCAGTGGGCTGTGGAAGGCACACAGCACAAGAGCACATAGCTATCACTCCATCACAGGTGTTGATTTATAAATCAGCCACAGGGATGTCTTGAAAGCCCCAAGGCCAGTACACAGGCTGGTCGCTGAAATACATCATAGCAATAGAAATGTAAGCTCTAGAAAGTCAATCTCCAAAGGTAAGAAAGAAATTTTTCTGGGCCCTAGGAAAATAAAAACAGAAACAACTTCAACCTTGAGGAGAGGGGTTGTTCATTTCTTTGTTACAAAACTCTGAAGCAAAACAGATATGATGTTTATTTGGATGGGTAGATGCAGACATATGCTTTTAATTTACTGTGGGTATCTTTTTAAAGATGTTGCATCCTCTGCCTGTGGACACAGCTGGCTTCCCTAACTTGCCCTTCTATGCCCTACTCTGTGGGGTTAGATCTGGGATGTGGAAAGCCATTATCACCAGCTTCTTCTGCTGAAGGGACAGGTCAGCAGAGGTGGCAGGAAGACCCTCATTGTCAAGTTCCTCACTGAGTGGCTCTCTAGCATTCACCCAGAGGTTCACATCTGCCTCCAACCTCCTGGCTCCAAGCAGTAAGCATAGCTAAGGTCTGCCTTCTGGGTATGCACACCATGGGGTCCTCTGGCCTCCCAGATACTGCAAATATCAGCAACTCTACAACCCCCCAGTGCCTGTCACCTCAGCTTCCCAACTACCAGCAGCCAGGGAGGGTCATCAGCTCTACACCTTCTGATGGCTTAGTCACAGTCCTCAGCCGATTCAATTTTCCCTGTGCTCCCGGGATGTCCCATACCAGATACATTTGGGCTCCACATCTCCAGAGTCTAGAGGGTACAATGTAATGAAAACACACCTGCCTGGGAAAAGCCACAGAGCAAAGTCGATGGGAGTGCACAAAGAAGCTGAAGCCACAATCCGCATGGCATGAAAGTAAGCAATGGCAAAAGGAGGCATTGACATGGTATGGAAAAGAGAAGTTGCCATGTGAAACTGAAGTGCAGTGGCCTGTTCAAAAACCTCCAAATGGAAGACTCAAGGGAGTTTTCTGGGCTTATAATGCTGAGGTCAGATCCTGCCGAAGGGCAAGGGGGAAGGACATGCAGGGCCGAGTGAGACAAGCAAGAAGGCATAGGAAGATCCAGACGGCTCCACACAATAGAAGCCACTCAGAGAATGGGAATGAGGGCAAAGCAGCCTGCTGGCCACAAAAGTCACACTGCTGAAAAGCCAAGGTCAAAGCTTCTGGTCAGCAAGGAACTCTGAGCAAAGCAGTTTGAGGTGGCAGCGGTGGGAAACACCCTCCAAGCTATGCCCAAGCAGCGTCTGATACCAAGGGCATGGAACAATGAGCCCTCCTGGAACAATGCTTGAGCTCATATATGCTGACTTCCTGGGAACAGGGACTCAGCCTAGCTGTCTGCCACCCTGATGTCCAGACCATCATTAATCTTTCTGCCTCCTACCTTCACAATCATCATTGCTGACATCATTCTCCCCTTCTGCCCTTCCCATCTTCAACTAATCGCCACTGGACAAAGACTGAAGCTCAGGCAGTTTCCAACGGTGGCAGAGTCTGGTCCTGGCCTTCCTGTCTAGCCTCCTTGTGCTCCTTTCCCATCCTTGCTCTACACTGGGTCCTGTGACTCCATCCTGCTCCCTGTCTGCCCTCTGCTGTATCCATTACCAGGTATTTGCAGTCTACTAGCCATGGCCAATGTGCATCTCACTGAGATTCTGCCTATTTCCCGCCTTCCCTGAGTCAAACAGGCATCTTCTTCATTTTCAGACCCATCAGGGTCACTCATTTGCCTTCTTGTCAGTCTCCATGTCTTCCCTGGCAGTACAACCTGAGTGTGTCACTCTCTCAACTCCAACATAGACTTGTGGCTAAAAACACCTAGAGAGCAAACCAGGGAGGAGCTGCCTCAATTTAGTCAAAAAAAAAAAAAGTCCACAAAATTTATACTTGGCACTACCTCCAGCCAGAATTGTAAATGACAATGATGCTTAAAAAATGGAAATGGAGAGGATCCAAGATGGCGCCGACCATAGAGCAGTGCATCTGAGTAGTAGGTGAATGAGATTAGTCATTGTGGAGTGAATGTGAGGTCCCCTAGCCTACAGTGAAGCACAGACGGTGTCTGAATGCCCACAGCGAACATTGAGACTGGTCACCAGGTAAAAGAGCCCACGCAGTTCCCGGGAACACAACTCTGAGATCAGCCAGCTCCGTCACCGGTCTGGAGAGGAGCTCTGGCTAGAGATCTAGCCCAGGAGCGGATCCAGCCCACGGCTCCAGCCACAGACCAGCGGCCCCGCCTGTCTGCCTGATATCCAGCCTGCACTCGAGCCGCACCACAAGAGCAAAGGTAAGTGAGATTATTTTTTTCCAGAGTTTCCAAAATGGTGGCACAGTGTGCACTGTAGCGGAGAGGCAGAGACCTAACCCAGTCACAGCAAAGCAATTAGGAGCCAAGACTGCCTGCAAACAGAGCCCGGGACAGTGTGTTCTCCACAAATGCTGGGGCGGGTGGGTCACTCACCCTAGCACCCAAGCATCTGAGGCAGTCAGCAACAGGCGCACTGAGGCCGGCATCTGTTGTGGGTGGAGCTCCCTGCCTGCATAGTCAGCCCAGCTGGGGAGCCAGAACAACTGGGTCAGTGAGAGGAGAACACAGACCCAACCACAGCTCTACCTGCCTTTCTGAGGAGACCTGTCAGCTCCCAGGTCCTCAGAGGCTAGCCCTCTCCCCACTCCAATCCCCTCTATATTGGTCCAATTGGGTCACAAGCAGTTGAGGAGAGCAGCAGCCACCCTCCTCTCCGAGAGCCAGTCAGTCTATTACAGGAATCTGCCCGCCATCTGGAGGTAAACACCAGGATCTCAGGATCAGCCAACCCCCAGGGCAGGGAGTTTTCCTGAGCACCAAGGTCAGGTAACAAAAGAAACAAACAGATAACACCTGGGTCCATCTGATGACAAAAGGTCAGCGCAAGAACATGGTAAAAAAAAACCAAAACAATAGGATGTCTCCAGATCCTAGCAATAATGCTACAGACAACTCTGGACAGCTGAACCCAATTGAAGCAAAGGAAAATGACCTTAATCCTACGCTTATACTAATAATAGAAGGCCTAAGGGAGGAAATCAAATACCTCAGAGAGCAACAACAAAGTACTGCAAAGGAGGTGATAGAAATGAATAAAGCACTTAAAGGAATGGAAGACCTGAAAAGGGAAGTTGAAGCAATGAAGAAAATCCAATCTGAGACATCCATAGAACTGGAAAACCTTAAGAAAAGAATCGGAACTACAGACACTAGCATCACCAACAGAATACAAGAGATGGAAGAAAGAATTTCAGGCTCAGAGGATAAAATTGAAGAAATGGATACATCTGTCAAAGAAAATGTCAAATCTAAAAAAGTCCTGACACAAAACCTTCAGGAAATCAAGGACACAATGAAAAGACGGAATCTCAGAATAATAGGAATAGAAGAAAGAGAAGAGTCCCACCTCCATGGACCAGAAAATATCTTCAACAAAATCATTGAAGAGAATTTCCCAAATCTAAAAAAACAGATGCCTATAACTGTACAAGAAGCTTACAGAACCCCAAATAGATTAGACCAGAAAAGAAAATCTTCCCGCCACATAATAATCAAAACACTAAATGTACAGAACAAAGAAAGAATTTTAAAAGCTGCTAGGGAAAAGGGTCAAGTAACATATAATGGCAAACCTATCAGAATCACACCTGACTTTTCTTCAGAGACTCTAAAAGCCAGAAGGGCCTGGACAGACATCTTGCAGACCCTAAAAAACCACAAATGCCAGGCCAGACTACTATTCCCTGCAAAATTGTCAATCAACATAGATGGAGAAAACAAGATATTCCATGACAAAGCTAAATTCAAACAATATCTATACACAAATCCAGCTCTACAGAAGATGTTAGAAGGAAAACTTCAACCCAAAGAGGTCAACTACACACAAGAAAGCACAGGAAGCAAATAGCATGCCTGCAGCAAAAACAAAAGGAAAGAAGCTCACTCACACACTATTTCTACCAACATCAAGATGGCAGGAAGTAACAATCACTGGTCGTTAATATCTCTCAACATCAATGGACTCAATTCCCCAATAAAAAGGCACAGGCTAGCAGAATGGATGCGAAAACAGAATCCCACATTCTGCTGTTTACAAGAAACACACCTCAGCAAAAAAGATAGACATTATCTCCAAGTAAAGGGCTGGAAAAAGATATACCAAGCAAATGGACCCAAGAAAAAAGCTGGAGTAGCAATTCTAGTATGCAACAAATTGGATTTTCAACCAACATTAATCAAAAGAGATGGGGAAGGACACTATATACTCATCAAAGGAAAAATCCACCAAGATGAAATTTCAATACTAAACATCTATGCCCCAAATGTAAGACCACCCACATTCATTAAAGAAACACTACTGAAGCTCAAATCCCACATTGAACCTCACACATTAATAGTGGGAGACTTCAACACACCACTCTCACCACTGGACAGATCAACAATGCAGAAACCAAACAGAGAAATAATGAACCTCACAGATGTCATGAATCAAATGGACCTAATTGATATCTACAGAACATTTCACCCCAAAACAAAAGAATACACTTTCTTCTCGGCACCTCACGGAACCTTCTCCAAAATCGACCATATAGTCGGTCACAAAGCAAGCCTCAACAGATACAGGAAAATTGAAATCACTCCTTGTAACTTATCAGACCATCATGGAATAAAGCTAGGCTTCAATAGTAACAAAAACAACAGAGTGCTTACAAAAACATGGAAACTGAACAACTCTCTCCTCAATGACCTCTGGGTCAGGGAAGAAATAAAAAAAGAAATTAAAGTCTTCTTAGAACTCAATGAAAATGAAGGCACAACATACCCAAACTTATGGGACACATTGAAAGCAGTGCTAAGAGGAAAGTTTATAGCTCTAAGTGCCTTCAAAAAGAAACTGGAGAATTCCTATACTAGCCACCTAAAAGAACACCTGAAAGAGCTAGAACAAAAAGAAGCAAACACTCCCAAGAGGAGCAGACGAGAGGAAATTATCAAACTCAGGGCTGAAATCAACAACTTAGAAACAAAAAGAACAATACAAAGAATCGACAAAACCAAGAGCTGGTTCTTTGAGAAAATCAACAAAATAGACAAGCCCTTAGCTAAACTAACTAAAAGGCAGAGGGAAAATACCCAAATCAACAAAATCAGAAATGAAAAGGGGGAAATAACAACAGACATTGAGGAAATCCAAAGAATCGTTAGGTCCTACTTCAAAAACTTGTACTCCACAAAATTGGAAAATCTAAATGAAATGGACAATTTTCTTGATAGATTCCACCTACCAAGGTTAAATCAAGAACAGGTAAACAAATTAAACAGTCCTATAACCCTTAAGGAAATAGAAGAAGTCATTAGACGTCTTCCAACCAAAAAAAGCCCAGGCCCAGATGGTTTCAGCACAGAATTCTACCAGACATTCAAAGAAGAGCTAACACCAATATTCTTCAAACTCTTCCACAACATAGAAACAGAAGGAATACTGCCAAACACATTCTATGAGGCCACAGTTACCCTGATACCTAAACCTCACAAAGACCCAACGGAGAAAGAAAATTTCAGACCAATTTCCCTTATGAACATGGATGCAAAGATACTTAATAAAATACTTGCAAAAAGGATCCAAGATCACATCAAAAGTATCATACACCATGATCAAGTAGGCTTCATCCCAGGGATGCAGGGGTGGTTCAACATTAGAAAATCCATCAATGTAATCCACCACATAAACAAGCTGAAAGAAAAGAACCACATGATCATCTCATTGGATGCTGAAAAAGCTTTTGACAAAATACAGCACCCTTTCATGATAAAAGTCTTAGAGAGATCAGGCATACAAGGAACATACTTAAAAATAATAAAAGCAATTTACAGCAAGCCAATAGCCAACATCAAACTAAATGGAGAGAAACTTAAAGCATTCCATCTAAAATCAGGGACAAGGCAAGGCTGCCCACTCTCTCCATATCTCTTCAACATAGTACTTGAAGTTTTAGCTAGAGCAATAAGACAACTAAAAGAGATCAAGGGGATACAAATTGGAAAGGAAGAAGTCAAAGTATCCCTATTTGCAGATGATATGATAGTATACATCAGTGACCCCAAAAATTCCACCAGAGAACTTCTACAGCTGATAAACTCCTTCAGCAAGGTGGCCGGATACAAAATCAATTCAAAAAAATCAGTAGCCCTTCTTTACACAAAAGATAAATGGGCTGAGAAAGAAATAAGGGAATCAACACCCTTCACAATAGCCACAAATAATATAAAATACCTTGGGGTAACTCTAACCAAGCAAGTGAAAGACCTGTATGATAAGAACTTCAAGACCCTGAAGAAAGAAATTGAAGAAGATATCAGGAGATGGAAAGATCTCCCTTGTTCATGGATAGGTAGGATCAACATAATAAAAATGGCAATCTTACCAAAAGCAATATACAGATTCAATGCAATTCCTATCCAAATACCAACTCAATTTTTTACAGATCTGGAAAAAACAATTCTCAACTTCATATGGAATAACAAAAGACCCAGAATAGCTAAATCAATCATGTACAATAACAGAACATCTGGAGGTATCACCATCCCGGATTTCAAGCTGTACTACAGGGCAATAGTAATAAAAACAGCATGGTACTGGTATAGAAACAGACCAGTTGACCAATGGAATCGAATTGAAGACCCAGAAATAAACCCACACATCTATGGTCACTTAATTTTTGATAAAGAAGCCAAAAACATACAATGGAAAAAGGAAAGCATCTTCAATAAATGGTGCTGGTCTAACTGGATGTCAACATGTAGAAGAATGCAAATAGATCCATACTTATCACCCTGTACAAAACTTAAGTCTAAGTGGATCAAGGACCTCAACATAAATCCAGACACACTAACATTACTAGAAGAGAAAGTGGGAAAAAGCCTTGAAATCATTGGCACTGGTAGCAACTTCCTGAATAGAACACCAATAGCTCAGGCACTAAAACAAACAATCAATAAATGGGACCTTATAAAATTGAAAAGCTTCTGTAAGGCAAAGGACACTGTCCTTAGAACAAAACAGCAGCCTACAGAGTGGGAAAGGATCTTCACCAACCCAACATCTGACAGAGGGCTGATATCCAAAATATATAAAGAACTGAAGAAATTAAACACCAAAAAATCAAATAACCCCATCAATAAATGGGGTACAGAGCTAAACCGAGAATTCACAGAAGAGGAATCTCTAAAGGCTGAGAGGCATTTGAGGAAATGTTCAACATCTTTGGTTATCAGGGAAATGCAACTTAAAACAACTCTGAGATTCCATCTCACACCTGTCAGAATGGCTAAGATCAAAAACTCAAATGATAGCACATGCTGGCGAGGATGTGGAGAAAGGGGAACACTCCCCCATTGCTGGTGGGACTGCAAACTTGTGCAACCACTTTGGAAATCAATCTGGAGATATCTTAGAAAATTGGGAATAAATCTACCTCAAGACCCAGCCATACCCCTCTTGGGCATATATCCAAAAGATCTGAAACGAAACCAAAAGGACATTGCCTCAACAATGTTCATAGCAGCTTTATTTGTAATAGCCAGAAACTGGAAACAACCCAGATGTCCATCAACTGAAGAATGGATAAAAAAACTGTGGTACATATACACAATGGAATACTACACAGCTATCAGAAATGAGAAAATCATGCAATTCAAAACCAAATGGATGGAACTAGAAAAGCTCATCCTAAGTGAGCTGACGCAGTCCCAGAAAGATAAACATGGTATGTATCCCCTTACAAATGGATATTAACCATACATCAGAGGATAACTATCCTACAACCCACACACCCAAATAGACAGGAACCTAGCATATCTATCCTAGGAAAAATTCTACCCACCAGTGAGTCATGGAATCTGCTGCAGGTTAGGGGAACCCCACACCCTAGATGGTGTGCCTTATCAAGCTCCAGTACGAGTGTAAGCTCTTGGGCCTCACACGACGCAAGATCTGAGGGAGTATGATATGTGAGGACCCACCTCATCTGAGGAGAAGGAGAGTACCAAGTAGAGGAACAAGGAGGGAGGGAGGGAGGAAGGGAGGGAGGGAGGAAGGGAGGGAAGGAGAGAGGGAGGGAAGGAGAGATGAAGGGAGGGGCCAAGAGGGGAGGAGGGAGGAAACTATGTTCTAGAAATAAATAATACTTTTTTAAGAAAAGAATTAATAAGCTTAAAAATATAATAAAAATACAATATAAAATTTTCAAACTATAATTTACCTTACTGGCATGAAAAGAAAATGGCCTTAATTTCAGATTAGAATGTTAGACTGCAGGTGGCTACAGAGATTACACAAACTTAATAGCAGCTTAAAAGTTTTTTTTTTGTTTTTTGTTTTTTTTTTGTAGAGGTATAGGCTATTTCCATGGTTTGGCATTAAAAAGCAGGTAACAGGTTTAAAATACTGTAAATAAATTAAAGGTGACAGCTGTTCAACCTGGTTTTACAAA
>CAJQZJ010031511.1:8012494-8037983 GCA_907164525.1 Lophiomys imhausi
TAAAATTATGAGGCAAGTTAGTATGAAAGCTGAGTTAGATATAGAACTTTAAACTCATGGAGATGGTTAGATAGTAGAATGTTAAAGTCAGGTGCCAAATACATATGGACTGGACATTGGGAATGTATGCTAAGCCATATAACTCTTATAATCGTGGCCTATTTATTTCTGTTGTTTTGTATTGTATTTATAGTTATAAGAAAAAGAACCATTATTTGGACTGAAAGGGAGAGCTGTTGGGGGAAAAATAAATACCTTAAACTAAAAAAATAAAAGAAGGGAATAGGATGGTGGGGCTGAGGGGGAGGAGGGTGGAAGGGTGGGACTGGAGGGGGGAGTAGGGAGGGGATTGTGATTGAGATGTAACTTGAAGAAATAAAAAATAAATTATTAAAAAAAAAAAATGGAAATGGATGCTACTGCCCCGGTGACAGGCAAGGACACCCACTCCCACTGCAGCAGTCTACCTAGAAGGTCTAGGTATTGAAATAAGGCAAGAAAAGGAACTAAAGGACAGACAAATCGTAAAGGAAGACATGAAGGCAACCATTGACTCAGGACACGATCTACAAAGAAAGTGTCTGGGAGTCTACAAAACACGTCTCCTAGAAACAGAAAGTATGCCGAGCGAGGTTTCCGGATACAAGACCCAACACAAAGATGGATTATCCTTCTAAATACTGGAAAAGAGTATTGAGAAATCAAAACCTCAGAGACCATTTTTAATTCCCCAAACGAACTGTATAACTATAACAAAATACACTATTTTACAATCTGAAAAAATATATATACCACCAGAGAAAGAAGTCAAAGATGTCCTCAATCCACAGACAGACATGTACGGTGTTCATCAATTGCAAGACTCAGCATGATGATGATGTCACCTATTGTTCCAAATTGATGCACAGACTTAGCTGGATTCCAGCTGATATTCTAGTGTGATGTTTTGGTAGATGTAGTTAAGATTATTTTAAAGTTCATATAGAAAGGCAAGTAAGTTACGAAGGCTAAAACAGAGAAGAGGGAACAGGAAGAGGACAGGAAGGGAAAAGAAAATAGAAAAGAAACCCAGTTTGAAGAGAAAGAAAGGACAAGAAACCCAGCCTAAAGATTAAAGTTTATATAAAAATTAGCTGAGAATGGGCCACAGATTTAAATGTAGCTATAAAGTTTTTAAAAATATAACACAGGAGAAAATTTTGATGAATGGTTCTTAGATCTGACATCAAAAGCAAAATCCATAAAAGAAAAAAAAAGATAAATTGGATCTCAGAAAAATTAAAAGGTTTTATTGTATAAAGGTGTCTGTTAAGATAAAAAAAAATACAGCCCATGGGCTGGGAAATATATTTGAAACCCACACATGTATAAAGGACTCATAACTAAAATATATGAAAAATTCTCAGTTTTAAATACTATGAAAACAAAAACCAAGTTAGAAAGTTGGCAGAGGACTGAGGGGCATTCACTGAGGAAGATACATGGACACAGACACTCTGGGGAATGTGCTGGTGACCCCTGAAGACAGGAAGTCCCACGCTGGAGCACATGACCCCGAGGAAGCAAATAGAAGAACTAAAATTGTTACATGTGTAAATTAGGTGAGAAACAGGTGGAGGTAAAGAGAAACCAGAGCATCCATGGGCTTCTGGTAGGAAACTAAAATAGTAAAGGTAGTTCAGAATACGGTCAGGCAGTTTCTTAAAAATATAACAATTGAACATTTACCATATGGCACAGAAGCTACACTCTTGGGTATCCCTCCCAGAAAAATGAAACCCTCTGTCCACCATTCTTGTGCCCAAGAATATCCACAGCAGTTCACTTTCCAGACATCAGAGTCACAGATGATCCAAATGACCTTCCACACCATGGAATACAACCTGAGTATTATCCAGGAGGACTGTCCAGGACTGCTCAGAAGCACTGACCAAAAAGACCACTACCCAGGAGTACTCAAGAATGAGACATACATACATACATACATACATACATACATACATACATACATACATACATACATGTGACAACTCAGGTGCATCTCAATGCACTGAGCAAAAACCAGCCAAGTCCCAAAGGTCTTGTGCTGTATGAACTCGGGAACATAACATTCTTGACATGGCAAAAATCATTGATGGAAAATAGGTTAGTGGTTGCCGGGGCAGGGGTGACTGTCAAGGGTCACAGGAGGGTCTCTGTCCGATGAAGTGGCTCTGTCTCTATCACACTGAAGGTTATGTACCATTTGGTATCAGAAAACTCAACACACCTAGTTCCATGTCAAACTCCTGGTCACAACAGTGACCTCTATTAAACTACGCAGAGTGGTGTCCAGAGTGACTGCCAGGGGTCTGGATAAATGCAACTTTCTTTTATTTCAAAATAAAAAGTTTGAACATGATGATTACAGAAGTTGAAGGACACACTAAAAACAGACCTACATGCCCCAAGATATGGCTGTTCCTATACCTTCTCCAGAGTCATAAAGGCCCTGGGCAGGAGTTCAGGGATCAGGTCTTTTTTATGTAGCTTACCAGAAGGTGGGGAGGAGTCCCATGCTAGAGCTAGAAGCTCGGGGTCACTAACAATCTAGTGATTTCTCAATGTGCCTCCTGGCTCCTATCTGTGGAGTGGGATGAAGGCAATAAGAAACAAGGCTGGTGACAGGCGTCAGACACTTTGCAAACTGAAAAGGTGTTATAGCGGTTAATTTCCACTAGCAGCTTGATTGGACTGAGAAATGCTTGGGGAAGTATGTGGCACATTTCTGGATGTGTCTATGACTACATTTTGGAGCCGGGTAAGTGAGTGGGGAACACTCACCTTGGATGTGGTGACACTATCCCATGGGCCATAGTTTGAACTGAATTGAATGGAGTCAAAAAGAGAAAAGGAGAAAGCCCACTGAATGCAACATTCCACTTCCTAATCCACCAAGATGTGAGCAAACAGCCCCCTGCAGCCACACCCTCCCACCACCACTGACCAAATCTCCTGAACCCTGAGCCAACACAAACATTCCTCCCTTCACTTGCTTTTTGTCAGGTGTTCAGTCATAAAAAATGAAGAAGAAAAAAAAAAGTAAATAATACATGTGGAATACTGGGAGAGCAGGCATTTCCTCACTGACTGCTGAGCTGCCAAGGGCATCCTGGGACTGGGCTGTATTTTCCTGGATCCTAGGTGCTGACTTGGCCCCTGGAGGGAGCGAAAAGATAGTTACTTTGGTTCTCAGACAGAAGGACATACAGGAGATGTCATTTCTCCTATCTGTAGGGGATCTGTAGCAAGGAGGTGAGGCACCCACCTCGGTTCCCAGGGCCTCAGAAATGGCAGACACGAGTGGGAGGCTGGTGACAGCTGCAGCCTTCCAAAGAGCAGAGAGGGCGGGCAAGCTGGACAGCTGGAGGCCTCCCCCTGAGAGCTTTCATAATTAGAAGCAAAATCAAAGAAAGGCCCAGCCCAGTGATGACTTCAAACAGGCCTATTTTTAAATCATCTAATGCCAGGCCTTGTCTGGAGATCATGATTAAACAGGACTGTATGTATATGTGGTGTGTGTGTGTGTGTGTGTGTGTGTGTGTGCGCGCATATGCACATACACATGTACCTCTGCATGGTTTTGATTTTCCTGTAAATATTCCCAGCTTTCTCTAAGCTAAGCTTCTTTCTAGCTCCTGTCGTCTCTCCTGGGACCATTGTGCAGCTTCATATCCATTCACTGGGTGTTTCTCCTGGAAAGAGTGACCTCTGCCCTGTTCAGTCATGGCTGACTGAGCAAGGTCAAGGTCAGGCACGTGCCTATCCTCCCAAAGGGGAAGTCCACGGAAGCCAGTGGTCTCCCATGGCTCAGAGGAATTAGGGTCTTTCCAGAAGGTATAGAGTATCCAGATGACTGCTGAGCAAGGGACATGAGAGCCACTCTCAGCCAGAGTCCAGAGCACCAGGCGAACAACTGGAAAGGGCCTTGATCAAGTTCCTTCTCTGTGACCCAGACTAACTCGAGCAAACTCTCAAGGCCGTGTTAAAGTCTCCACCTTAAGTTTTCATTTGCCTGTTGCCTCCCCTCTGTCCTCCCACCCTGTCCTAAACAGCCCCCATTGTCCTCACCCACTGTTGACTTAGAGGGTCTGGACAGACAACACCTATAGTTCCTTTCTGTTTGTCTCACCCCTTTGGGCTGCTCAGGCCCTGGACCTATTTTCTGTCCAGGGCATCCTGCCCACAGGGCCTCCCCTGCTCCCCCACTGCTCCTGCATTTTAACCTGTCTCCCTTGCTCTCTGCCTCACAGGCCGGACTAGCAGGGTTCTAGCCCGGCTGGAGAACTTTCCAGAAATGAGATAAGCAGAGGTCGTCTTAGAGCTCAGGGATCAGGATACTCCAAGAGATCTGAAGTTTCTATAGGGTGCTGAGATAAACAGACTCGCAAGGGCTTCGAAGCCTTGCTGTCAGGGAAGCCTCTTCCACCCTGACCTTGGGGCTTCATAAGCAGAACTTCAGCTTCAAACTGTGGAAAGGATCCTCACAGGATGGGAGGCCTGGGCAGTGCCTGACGGCCCCCTGCAGGGAACCATCAATTGTCCCAGTGTGATTTCTTAATCATCTCGCAAGTAATTAGCCAGCATCCTCATTAGCACACCGAGCTTTGTAAAAGTTTCAGGGAGGAGGCAGCTGCAATGGGCAAAATTCAAATTGGGTGATTTTTAATTACAGACGAACCTACCAGGGACGGTCGCCTTGTCAGTTCTGCAGCCTTGGTGCGGTGTTCATTTTCCAACCATCCTTGGAAATGAAGAGCAAAATGCTGTCACTCACCTTTGTGCTCACCCTGAGGGACACAAAGCCACAAAGGAACAGAGTAGTTAGTTAGCAGACAGTGGCTGAAGAAGATCCTGTTTCCAACATACAGACAGGCTTCTCCATCTTGAAACTGACAGGGGCTCACAGGGAGGGATTGCCCCGCCAACCTGGTTGCTATAACAGAACACCAGAGACTGGACCCTCCAAGGAGTGGAGCACTCATGCCAAGGAGTGGATCACTCACTCCCAGTTCCAGAAGCTGAGTGTCAGAGCCAGACAGGCCCCGTGTCTGGTGAGGGCTATCTCCCACCTCCCTGACATATGCCCTCACACTGAGGACACCAAGAGAATGGCTGCCACACAGACTTCATCTTAGAAGGGCACTGATCCCACCATAAGGCTCCATCCTCCATGTCTAGTCACCTCAACACCCTCAAAAAGTCCTGCCTTCTGGAAGTATCGCCTGAAGATGAAGTTGTCACCATGTGGGTTTTAGGACTGATCTGATGGTTAATCCTAGCAGGAAGTAATCTGTAGAGAGGACTAGAGCTGGGTGCCCATTGTCCTCATTTGATGAACCGGGAGTCAGTGGAGACCTCTGAACCTGAAAAAACATAAAAGAGTGTTGGGGGCAGATTGGGGACCCAGTGGCTGACTAGGTAAAGTGGCACATGTCAGTTACTGTCAGATGCAAATACAAGTTGTAACGGCATCACGCCAATGCCACCTGAACTATTAAGACAGTCACTAGAAGATTCAGGGAACACAAGTTAAAAGGAAATGGAGGCAGTATGAGGAAGGGACCAGGGGAAAGTAGAGAGTAGCTATTTTTTTTGCCACAAAATGGTTTCCTTTGTTGTGTACTATATGTTGGTTTATGTTTATTAAATGTCACACCCTCAATGAGGAACAGTGAGGAATCTCCACCTACCTGGCAGTGGAAACAAACAGAGGTGTGTTCTGCACAGTGCGCAAGAGCTGCCTGTTCTGGAAGGGATGGCCTTGTCACTATCTCATTTTCTTATCACTTGCTTGACACTGTCATCTTAATAGGATCAAGAATCTCTCAGAAGGCAAGCCTCTGGGTACGTCAGCCAGGGATTGTCTGGACTAGATTAAGTGAGGCAAGAGGAATCACCTTCATGGCGAGTGGTACCATTCCACGAGCTGATGTCTCCGGATGAATATAAAGGAGGAAGCTACCTGAGCATAGCGTGCATCTCCCTCTGCTTTCTGACTGTGGGTGCCACATGACCAGCTGGCCCATATTCCTGCTACTTGACCCTAGTCTTAAACCTACCCTGACCTTAACCCTAGCAATGACTCTCTCTAACACTAGCCCTAGCCCTAACCCTAATCTTCATCCTAACCAGGACTTGAAGTGTGAGCTTAGGTTGCTTTGCCAGATATTTAATCACTGAAATATCTCCCTTCTCTCAAAAGTTCTGTGTTCTAGAGGCTCTGCAGTTAAGAGCACTAACTGCTCTTCTAAATGATCAGGGCTTGATTCCCAGCACCCACACGATGACTCACAACTGTCTGTAACTCCCATCACAGAGGATCGGGTGCTCTTTTCTGGCCTTTATAGGTACTTACTGCATGGGTGTGGTGCACAGTTATACATGCAGGTGAAGAACTCATACACATAAAAATAAAATAAAATAATAAGTCTGTGTTGTCCTAAGTAGAGCTGATATCATGTCAGAGCTTCTTACCCAACACAATCCTCTAGCGTCAGGCTTGGTGGCTTAGCAGGACTGGGCAGGGACAAATATAAAAAGTTGATATCCACTGATGAGAGTGGCTCTTTCCCAGGGCCACGGGCTTGTTCCAACCTGGGCTGGTGACCCTATCCTATAGAATGAGGAACCCCAGAGGGATGTGGGAGGTGTTCCCCCGAGCTTAGAGGAGATCCTTCCTCTTGCAGAAGCCTTAGCTGTGAGTTGGAGAAGACCAAACAAGAAGGAGATCTGTGCAGATGGTAGACTCACTGGGGCGGACACGAGGCTGAGCCTGGGTGAAGGAGAAATCCTGCCCAGGCAAACCAACAGATGCCAGACGCTGGTATTGCTAGGATTGGTGTCTGTCAAAGAACTGCCATCAGTTTTAGACAAGCCACGCTTAGGATGCCCTAGGGTTAACCGACAGAGAGATCAAGTTATCACCCCATTGTTTACTAAACATCACTGTACACCAGACGCCTTTCAAGGTGAGTCACATATATTACCCATGTAATTCTCCCAAAGGCCCTACACTCAACACCCCCGCCCCGGTTTAGAAGTGGATTGAGGCAAAGAGCAGTCAAGACACTTAGTCCAAGACTGCCCAGGTAATGGAAGGTGATGTGGTAAGTGGTCTGGGCTCCATCTCTGTCTGAGCTGAGATCCAGACTCTGCTTCCTGCTAGAGGCTAGCCCCACCCCTTTCTAGCCAGCTTGACTTCTGGGACCCCTGTGGGTGGGAGAAGAATGAACCGGAGTGTTGGTACCCCGACCCCCACTTGCCATGCTGGGCCAGACACCTCACACTGACTCCAATTTCATTGCTCCAGAGAATTCTGTACCCTTCCCTTCCTTTGCACCTCCAGTTCTGGGGTGTGCTTGGCTCCCTGTGGTGTTAATTCAGTTGGCTTTCCTAAAAGAGCCCACATGCTTGTAAACAGTTCTTGCCATGCATCCTGTGTGAGCACACCATCTGTTTCCTGGTAGAACCTGGTCTGTAGCAAGGCACAGGGGAGATAAATTGGAGAGTCATTAACATAAATACAAACATTGGCGTTACAGGTGTCAGGGAGACTTCTTAAGGAGAGATGGTGGAGGGACAAGGGCTTCCCACGACCCTTGAAAGACATCAGGTTGGAGGGGTAGGCAGAGGGGCAGGAATGCTTCAGGGGGTTAGGAACTACCTAGGAAGTACTAGGACGGTAGGAACAGGGCTGTGCTACCAAGAAAAGGTACACGTACCAAGCTGTCCACTAGGTTAGGGACTAAGAAGGTCAAAGTTGCTCACCCTGACTTCCAATTTACAAGCGGGTCAGGTGTAGGTATGAGTCAGTAAGGGAGATGGAAGGAAGGTGGTGGATCAGGCATTATGTTTTCTAAACATATAAAATACCCACATATTACATATGTGTTAGCCCCACCCCAGAGTCCCTGAAGGGAAGCAGGGGGATTGGCTGTTAGTTTCCCCAGGAGTTTCCCCTCCTTTCCTTTCTCCTGGGTCCCTGAATCTCTGTAACGTGGCTGATGGGGATGACAAGAATAGATCTTCACCATGGTAATGCTGGTCACTTCTCAGTCTTGAGGGACCTATGCCACAGGAACCATTAGTACTGACTCTTGGTCACAGGCCCTTTGATCTGTGGCAATTCTGCCACGCCATGTTCCTTATATTCTTTGGCTCTTTCCCTTGGTTTCTGAGACCCATTAATTAAGTCTTCTCAGGAGACAGACACAACAGTGTCCCCTAGGTAGACGGTCTCTGCCTTGGGAACCAGGAACTCAGAGACAAGCAAATTAAAATCACTTGCCCCATAGACATGAAAGGGCAATCATAAGCTGGGAAAGGCTTGTCAGGTGTGCTCCACCTTTGTCTAGCCCACTTGTAGCCCTTCTACTCAGGGCATAAGAATAGCTCATATCTTAGACTTCAGGGAACAGGCTATGTGACTCCCTTGGTGAAGGATTAGAGGGTCTTGGGGCTGTTAAACGATTGAGTTGTTGTTTATAAAGGCCTTTGTTTTGAGTCTTATGCATAACTGGGGTTGATAAACTCTTCTGTTGCTGTTATTTTGATAAATAATGAATGAGACACGAAACCTAAAAGATGAGGCAGGTAGCCTGGCAACTGGAGTCAGAGGTTGTACAGGAGCTACCTCCTGCCTCTCAGCTTCACTGGTTCATCTAGGCACCCAAGCGGCAGTTACTGAACACCATTCTGCCCTGGCAAAGGAAAGGAGCTAGACTCTACTTTTGGGGGCAGAGGGAGAGGACATATGTGGAGTTCAGGGCCATCTTTAGGGTTGTTCAAAATAGTACTGTGGCCAAGGGTGCTGTAAAGAGGGAGGAAATTGTGGAAACAGAGAAGTAAGGTAGAAAGTACAGATGAACAGGGAAGCTGACCCTTCTAAGAACCAGGAAGCTCCTGGAAGGTGCAGCTCAGGGCGGGGTTGGGAGTGACAGAGATGAGGCAGGAGCCATCCTTCATTCTTCAGGCCTGGGAACCCCACCCTGAGGTAGCTATGTCCTGGCACCTGGAGGCCCAGAGCAAATGATCTTGAGAGCCTTGAGGACAGTTGCCTGTGGAGATGACGTCTGTACCTAAGGAACCTGGAGCTTTACATTAGGCACGAACAGGGAGCTGTGGCTGGTCAGGGTGTCTAAAGAGAGTGATGATGACCATAATGAGGGTTGAGAGTGAAGTGAGGGCCAGGCAGGAGTGACATAGCTCATAGGACAAGAGCAGGCCTCATATGGATATGTCGGTACAAGAGTGTAGTGATCCTTGCACAAAACTTAAGTCCAAGTGAATCAAAGACCTTAACATAAGGCCTGACACACTAAATCTATTAGAAGAGAATGTGGGGAAAACCCTCGAACTCATCGGCACTGGTGACAGCTTCCTGAACAGAACACCAACAGCTCAGACTCTAAGACCAACAATCAATAAATGGGACCTCATGAAACTGAAAAGCTTCTGTAAGGCAAAAGATACTGTTATTCGAATAAAACTGCAACTTACAGATTGGGAAAAAATCTTCACCAACCCCATCTGACAGATGGCTAATATCCAAAATTTATAAAGAACTCAAGAAATGAAATGCCAAGAAACGAAATAATCCAATCAAAAAATGGGGAACAGAGCTAAACAGAGAATTCACAAAGGAAGAATCCCTAATGGCTGAGAGACACTTGAAGAAATGCTCAGCATCCTTAATCATCAGAGAAATGCAACTCAAGACAACTCTGAGATTCCATCTCACACCTGTCAGAATGGCTAAGATCAAAAGCTCAAATGACAGCACATGCTGGCGAGGGTGTGGAGAAAGGGGAACACTCCTCCATTGCTGTTGGGAGTGCAAGCTTGTACAACCACTATGGAAATCAGTCTAGCGATATCTTAGAAAACTTGGAATAGCTCTAACTCAAGACCCAGCCATACCACTTTTGGGTATACATCCAAATGACTCCTCACCAAACCACAACGACATTTCCTCATCTATGCTCATAGCAGCCTTATTTGTAATAGCTAGAAACTGGAAACAACCCAGATGTCCCTCAACTGAGGAATGGATAAAAACAAAACAAACAAACAAAAAAAAAACTGTGGTACATCTACCCAATAGAATACTAGTCAGCCATCAGAAACAATGAAATCATGCAATTTGCAGCTAAATGGATGGAACTAGAGAAGCTCATCATGAGTGAGCTAACCCAGACTCAGAAGGATGCACATGGGATCTATTTACTTGTAATCGGATTTTAGCCATATAATACAGGATAACTATACTACAACCAATGAACCAAAAAGAACAGTAACATAGACTTTGTTACCAGTCAATGAGACACTTTGCCCTAGTGGTGCTGCCTTGTAGGCCCCCAGTGTATGAGGAGGCTCTTGGCCCTCATATGACTGCTGAACTGGGGCAGGGGACTGATATGTAGGGACACCCCACTCCAGAGGAGTGAGATGGAAGGGATAGGGGGTCGAGGGTGGGAGGGCGGGACTGGGAGGGGTGGAAAGAGGGCACTGTGATGGAGATGTAACCTGAAGTAATAAATAAACATTTAAAAAAAGAAAAAAAAGAGTGTAGTGATCACTTGGGACACTCCATCTGGGATATGTTTCCAGTGAATATTGTCTGTTTCGGGATGAGGCACAAAGGCCTGGTGGAGTGGGGGATCGAAGGCACTAGTCCAGAGGTAGTGAACACACCCCAAGGCTTGACGAATAGCAGTTCTGGAGGGCTGTAACCCACATGAGGCCCAGCAGAGGAGCTGGAAGGGTCTCATGTCATAGGGAAAGGGGCACATAGTGTCTCCGTGCTTCCCAGAATGGAGACAAATCTGCTAGGAACTTGTAAGAGCTGGCAGGAAGTCACCTGGTATCCCACAACTCCCAAAACTTCCCTGGTACTGTGCAAAATGAAGTTTTACTGTGAAGCATTCTGGGTAAATGGTCAGGGAGAAAGGACCCTGTGGCACAGCGGCTTGACTATGCAGGAGCAGGGTTACCCAGTTTATAGGGGAGCAAGCTGAAGTCAAAGCTCTGGGTTTGTTTCTTATGTGAGAAAGATCTGGGCTTGTTGAATACAGATACAGAAAATATCAAAGAGAGTAAACATTTAGAAAATATTTTATTTTAAATTGCGTGTGTATGTGTAGAGGTGAATGCAGGTGCCCATGGAAGTCAGAAATGGTGGATAACCCTTGGTATTTTGTTATAGGTAGGTGTGAGCCACCTGAAGCAGGTGCTGGGAACTGAACCTGGGTCCTCTGAAAGAGCAGTGAGAGCTCTGAACTTCTGAGTCATCTCGGCTTTTAAATGCAGTAGAAAAGAGACAGATCTCTCTACAAGGAGGCTGAGCTAACAGGCTGTGCATTGACTATGTAATGTGATGCTCAGAAAAGAGTCGGTCACCCCTATATCCAAGAACTGTAACACTACTGTTAGTTGAAGTCTCACAAAGGTGGGTGCCAGCTCCCACGCACACAAATCTTTTAAATAGCATCCATCATTCCAGCAGCTGGAAGGAACTTAAGCACCAAGGACAGGTAGCAGCACATGACTTTTGAACTGGATGAACTCAGTTCTCAAGGTCTCTGGGAACAGAGAAAGTCCCGATTTACCCAGTGGGTGGGATCTGCTAGGCCCTTCCACCAACAAGCCATTCCTGCACAGGGCCGTGTACTCCGTGTCCTGTGTGCCAACCCACACCCTGCCCTGGCATGCTGCAAGGAAAATGAACTAACTCAGACCCAGGCACCAGCAGAGAAAATTCAAGCAGGAGTCAGTCCTGAAGTGGTCCTGGAGCCTGAATTCACACTCACTATCTGCTCTGGAAAGCATCAAGATAATAACTTAATTTAAAGGACGGATAGAGTTCCAAGACCCCAACAGCACAGGTTCATAGTCCCCTGGGAGACAATCAGGAGTCAAATATAAAGCCATCATGACAACAGGAGAATAGTGAGAACTGGCTGAAAATGAACATGCTCCCAGCTTGCTGAAGCCAAAGTAGTAGACTGGAGAAAATGGATGGTCTTCACTCACTATGAGGATAAAAGGCAGACCATAGTTTATGATGAAAACATCCGTCAATGGAAGTTAGGAGGGAAAGCCTTCCAAATTAAACCCAGCACAGAATAACAAAGTTGCAAAATGAATAATAAGGAGAAGAAAAATTAACGAAATGAGAGACCAACAGATAAGAGAGAAGGGCAAAGCTGGTCTTTGAAAACATTCATTAAAATGAAAATGTTGGGGCTGTCGAGATGGCCCAGAGGTTAAGAGTACAGGCTTCTCTTCCAGCTGACCAGAGTTTACTTCCCAGCAGAGCACTCACAAACATGTGTAATGCCAGTCTCAGGGTCTGATGCCCTCTCCTGGCCTCTGAGGGCCCTGCATACTTGTGGGGCACAGACTTTCATGCAGGCAAAGCACCCATATGCACAAAATAGAAATAAACAAAATCTCCAGAAATATTTTTTAATAAAATGAGTCACAGTGAGACATATGTGCGGCAATCAGGGAAGGTCAAGGCCAGTGGACAGGGCTGTCCAGTAAACAGGGATGACCAGGAGATAGAATCATAGTTGTGAGATGTAATGAGGAGACCATCAGAGTCTGCAAGGAGCAGTGGACTGGCCTTAGATCCCTGATGGTGAATCCAAGTTGGGTTTGTAGTAACTTGACTGTAGCTACATTTGTCCTGACCTCTTCAACATAATACTGAGGGAGACAACAAATTCCTTCAAAGAACACACACAGCTGCCTCCCCTCCTATGAAGCTCAAAACCAGGCAAAATTCAACAGCATCCTAAGGTACATGCAGAGAGAGTAAAGGACACAGCAAAGAGAATGATGGCTTACACCAGGGTCACAAGGGAGAGAACTTTGTGAGTCTGAAGCACAAGAAACGCTCCCACTCTCCAGTCCCCTAGAAATGCTGTGGACACTCAGGTTACCATGGATACATGAGTGCGTCATAACGCTCTGGGCATATGATGGGTTTTAAATTGTTATATTGGTTAATGAACAGTATCTCCTTGAACATCGGGAAAGGATTACATGGAAACCAGAGCTTTCTAGAAAACTAGCATCTCTTACCCATGCACAACACCACCCATTCGCTAAAGCAGGTGCAAGAACACTTGGAAGCGAGCCAAGAATCAAAATAAATAAATAAATAGCTGCAAGGAGAGAAGCATAAGCTGCTGGCAAAGGCAGAAAGCTATCACGGGTTAAATGGACACAGGGGCACAAGGGAAAGTGGGATATGCCAGAAAACCGAGTCAGCAGCAACCTCAAGATGTATCCTCCCACCTTAAGGGAAAACTGTAAAATCCCAGATCCTAAGTGAAAAGGGTTTTCTGTTGTTACTGGGTTTTTTTTGTTTTTGTTTTTTGTTTTTGTTGTTGTTGTTGTTTTGTTTTTTGCTAGCATGGACAGAGAGCAATAATCCAAACTCCGTGTATGGAAATGCTTCTGAGAATGTCTGCCGCCCTGGAACAATTATGAAGAACATGGCTGAAGTAACATTACCGGACAGAAGGAGAACAGAGTGGGAAAGTCAAAGGACCTGTCCTTCCCCAGTGACACTAGAGGAGTGCCAGGGGCCTGCCAGTTACTGCTCTATTTCTGAGATTCCAAGAAGGAGTATGTCATCCTCCGGCACTGTCAGGGAGAAGAATTACACTACAGAGGCACAAAAATAACACAGGTCTCTGACTTCTCATCCACAGTAAGAAATGCTAGACGATGTTAGGTGTGCAGCTATCCAAGGCGAGTCCAGCTTGAGTTTCCAGAAAGGTCTCCATGAGAGATGAATGAAAGGTGACAACCTCAAACTATCCAAGGGAAGGAGGGACTGGATCAAAGTGTGACCCAGCCTGGAAACTGTAAGCCAATGGATGGTGATTGGAGCCATAAGCATGTTTATGAGTGCCCAGAGATGGAGGATGAAGCCCATAGGGAACCGAAAGCCACCAGAGAAAAACAGGAAAAGATGGGACAGGAACCAGGCTGGGTACAGCAAGAGCATATCTGAGGCCCGTGGTAGCCAGACTGAGTCCTTATACCCATGGTGCTTATAAGAATCAGAATGATAGCTGTGTATGTAGGACCCAAGACACCAATGGCAGCTGTGTCTGGACAAGGAGGAGCCTAAAGCTAGACTCCGTGTTTTCCTCAGGAGGTTCCAGGCACTTGTGACCAGTATCTGTGGGTCACACCAACAGTGGATTCCAACTATCTCCTATGACTCCCATCTGCCTGCCATGCCTCCTACCTGTTCTCTGTAGCTCCCACCTGTCCCCTGTGGCTCCCACCTGCCTCATGTGGCTTCCATCTGACACCCTGTAGATCTGACTTGTTCTCCATGACTCCCATCTGTCCCCATGGTTCCAACTTGCCTCCAGTGGCTCCGAGCTGCTTTGTGTGGCTCCCTTCTTCTGGGCTCAGTTCCCACCTCCCTCCGTATTGGCAGCACCATAGACTTCCCAGAGGACAGGAGCCAGACAGGAAAGTGCTACTCACAGACCACCCAGCTGGCCCTCTGCTAGCCATCAATTTTTCTACCCTGGATGGATTTTTCTACCCTGTGTCGTCAGCACTCCCAACCTTTCCCAGGGACCAGAGGTCAAAGCTGAACCAATTAATTTGAACTCCTCATTCCACAGTTAATAACTTCCTGGCACCACACTCCTTCAGTGGCCTCACCGGCAAGCTGATGGATTGATGATGTTTCGCTAAGGTTTATCGTGTTTTTCTTCTGCCCTGTACAGGGTGGAGGTGAGGAGGGGAACCCTGTTTCCCCAGGGAACAATTAGAGCTCTTTGCTTCTATGCCAGTGAGCCACACCTGTGAGCTGGATTAGCTGGGGGACATGGCCATGGCACCCCCTTACTATGCGAGGCTGGAAGGGAGGACTGCTGATGCCTTCTGGGAGTCACAGCTTCCATCTGCCATCGCAGCGATAGGAACATTTACATATTTTAAAGGTCAGAATGAGGCTGAGAGTGAATGCTCACAGGCTCTTTGCTGGTCTGTGCATCAGACAGGGAGATGGTGGAGGTATCTATTGGTCACTCATGAGCTAATTCAAGGATCATTAGTAGGCAGAGAGAGCAAGAGGGAGCCCCAGGAGCTCCCAGCAGCAGCAGCAGCAGCAGCAGCAGCAGCAGCAGCACCTCAAGGCAGATGCCTGGAGGGGAAGAGCCTGCCCCTGGGAAGGAGCTGGGGTTCACATAGGTAGAGGCCATGGTGGGACCCTCTTTCTACCATCTGGGCACTCCTAAGAGGCATGTGTCAAGATGCTTGTAAATACGGTGTAAGTCTCAGGGTGACTCAGATAAGTGGACAATCTGAAGTCGTAAAGCATGACTCTTTATTAAATATAATTCAGTGGAATGGAATAAAATAACAAACACAGTATTACAATGAGCCAGTGGGTTAAAGCTACATTTTTCCTCCCAGATGTTGTCGATACCAGCACCAATTGCCCTAAGGTACAGAATGGAATGTCAGAATATTGTTACAGGGTTTTTCTTTTTTTTTTTTTTTCTTATTTTAGCACATAGACCTTAGGATTTGCCCAAATGTCTTCCTCCTATAGAAGCTTTAAGATGTTTAATTAATTTATTTAAAACTGTTATTTAATTTCTCTGTGCAAATACCCACCTCTGCATGTTTTTGCATAAATGTGAGCACATACCTGAGTTGCCACAGTCTTCTCATTTGCCTCTTGCTTTGTGCATCTCCCCGGCACTGCCTTCCCTCCTAACCCCAGACAGGATGCGGCTTGCTGCTCTAAATGATGATTTATGCTGCACCATGTGTGCAGGGCCCTGCAGTCGCATTGGCTTCCACCTGCCTAACTTCCTCTGATGCTCTGGGGGCACCCTGTGGAAAGGCAGAACGGGACTCGCTGCTCACTCCACATACGGCAAGGGGCTCTGCGGGAGAAAATGGTTCTCCTGGGCCCTCCCAGCAGATCCCAAGAAGCCTGGAAGGCAGCCAGAGCTGCAGACTGTCTCATGCCACTGCCTAAAGTAGAGCGAGGCCTGAAAATGACACTTAGCACATTGTAGGGTTCTGGCCTGCCTCCAGGGGACTGTGGGCAAAAAATTAAAGCTTGGGGTCTTCCACCTGTCCCCATCTCATAGCATGGCTATGCTCAGAGGCCAAGGGAGCCCAGCACAGCATATGGAAGGCCACCTAGTGTGGGACACTCCTATAAATTTGGTCTCTCATCACTGTGTTGGATGTCAGGACAGAGCCCATGGACCTTGCTATGGCCCAGTGGCACAAAGTCCTGCACTTGAAAGACGACCTTTAAATGCTGTTTGTTTTTTAGCACAGAGAGAAAAAGGCATGGCCTGGCTGGCTAGATAACCATCTAAGCCATTGCCTCTCTTAGAGTTCACTCCATTCCCTTTTTGACCCAATATCCCACTGGCAGGAGTTTCGTCTCCAAGCAAGAAGAGAGGGCAGTGTGGGAATTTAGCTCTGCCTTTGCCTCCCCACATGCCCAGGCCCCCAAGCAACTGCTCAGAAGAGGGCCCTTCACAGGAAGGTCCAAAGGCATGCCTAACTGGGGTTCTCTACCTCTGGGAATTAATAGAATTTGGTTCCTAAGCAACAGGCAGGGCCACTGAGGAGACTCAAGGTCCTTTTAGTATGAGAACAGCAGCTATATGGACTCAGTGCTCTCACTCCTAGGCTGTACCCTCTCCCCGACTTAAAGTATCTACTCAGATGATCTCTCTGGCTGCTGCAGTGGAAGCCACAGGAGTGTTGCTTCTTCTCTCTCTTTCAAGCCAGGATGAGTGGCTACGGCCTCCTTGGGCTCTTTGGGTTGAGCTAGGGATGACCCCTATAAACAGGAACATTTGAACCGGAAGCTAGTCAAAGACAGGCAAGATGGACAGTGTGCCTCAGAGATGCATTGCTACCCACCATGGCCTAACAAATGCCCTATGAGCCAGGGACGGCTCCTTCCAGGCCACCTTCCATGCAGTCATTGGTGTCACCAGGCCTTCCTCCTGCGGGCACACTTGGCACTAGCTATCGGCTGAGCCTTCTCGGCCTCTCGGGGCTCATCCTTGAGGATGGATCTCCAGAGGCCAGAGCAAAGCCACAACACCTCAGGATATGTGTCCTTCTGCTGAATTCTGTGGGTCAGGGCCAGCCTGGAACCAACATAGAAATAACCGCTGCATCCCAGGAGTGGTAGGGGACTAGCTTAATCATCACAAGGCAAAGGGGGCATGGAAAACATGTGTAGAGCACTGAAGACATTATAGCCAAAAATATACCACATGTTCTAAACCCTTGACCAAGGTTATTACATGGGACCCCACAGAGAGCTGCCTACCCATTGACTGGAGCACATCAGGACTGAGAGACAACTGCCTCCACCATCCCATCCACGTACTGTTCACGGCTTGCCTGTGTTCACTGCACATTGCGGGAAGGCCAGAAAGAGACCTTGCCCACCATGTAGAATGAACAGTCAAACCTCTTGAGGTCATTGTGAGCCAACGAAAGCTGCCATGGGCATTGCTGAGGTCCTCACCAGTGTTGTATAGGAACATGGCTTGAAAGAGGCAGGTGCTCTGTAGGGTGCATGGGGCAGGCATCACCCCGTGTCCCTGTGGCTTTCTCTAGTGGAAGCACAGGGTCTTTCTGTCCCACAGAATGTTCTGGATATCTTCCATCAGGTCAATCAGGAGAAGTTCCAAATAGGCCCCAGGATTGGAGACTCATCTGGATCCTAAGTCATTACTGTCATCAAAACACTGATGGGTAAAATGGTACATATTTGCCCTGTGCTCACCCTGGTGGCCCAGCAAGACATGGACTTTGTTCACAACACTGGGTTGAGACAATAGGGCTGCATAAAACTCCTTGGGTTTCTCATTTTCTCAATATTGGCCTTTTATGTGGTGCTGGGGAATCAAACTCTGGGACTCACACATAACAAACACTCACACACACAACCACTGAGCTTCACCCCATCCACACAATGGGTTCATTGCTGAACGTGCTTTGCCCAACAGACAGTTACATCAGCAATGTTCTCTCAGGAGGCTCAAGGGTCATCTAATACAGTGGCTTTCAACCTTCCTGATGCCACAAGCCTCTAATACAGTTCTTCATTTGTAGTGACCCCCAACCATAAACTTATTTTCGTTACTACTTCATAACTGTAATTTCGCTACTGTTCTGAATCGTAAGTAAATATCTGTGTTTTCCAATGGTCTTGGGTGACCCCTGTGAAAGGGTCATTCAACCCCCAAAGGGGTTGAGACCCACAAGTTGACAACCACTGATTTAGTTAGTGGTTATAGAAAGCTTGTCATCAGAAGCCACTACCTTGGCCACCTCCCAGACTCCACATGAGGCTTTAGCACATCCTGTCTTGGCCATTCAAATCCTTTCTTTGGAAGTCTACAGGTTCCAGGTCTAATAGATATCAGAGCAGTGGTTATTTTAAATCCGGCAGTTAAAATCCACACTACTACAGCATATTGGTCTAATGAAACCTGGTGTTTTCGTTCTGGGAAGCTCACTCCAGGGTCATCCCTCCTGCAGTTTCAGACTTTTCTCAGCCAACCTCTGTGTACCTGTGCATGGTTCTGGACATTTCTCAAGGCAGGGCCTCTGTAACCTGACCTGATGGGGCGGGAGTGGGAGGCAGGCTGTGGCAGGTAAGCTATGGGCTGATGGCTGGCTTTGGTTCGCTTCCACCTTTTCCAGGGTGTTTATGAAACCTCAAGGCCCCAAACCTGCCTCTCATCAATGCACCCCTACATGTCATATTTTCTCCCCAGAGGCGGCTTGGGAAGCATGATGAAAACCACCTTAGGGCTTTTCGTGAGCTGAACACAGGAGTCAGTAGTGGGGAAGTCACAAAAACTCTGTGTGTGTGATCACTGAGCCTAATTAGAGCCCCACTGACAACCCTGAAGGTACTGAGGCCAGAGTGGGCAGGAAAGAGTCATGGGCTCCCTGCTCACAGGAAACAGCTCTGAGAACATGGGCTCTGTAGAAGTCCTGCCCCCAGATATGACCACAGGCGCTCTGACTGCCAGGCTTGGTTGTCTTTACAGAAAGCTCACCTCACCTTATAGCCCTGGTGTGGGTACCACCCGGGATGGTTCCGTGGGGGCTGAGTACCCGGTCACTGTGGCCGACTTTCTACCGTGGTGATGATGACAAGACAGAAGCCAGGAGTCTGACGGGTCCACCTGGTTCAGCAGCCATCCCATTTGCCTCTCAGCCAAGGGTGAGCTACAATGGTTTGCTTAAATACAGTAGGACGATAAGATGATGTGGTAACTCTAAGAGTAATCATCTGTGTCAGAGGAACTGGACTGGCAGGAGCTGCAGACATACCAAAGGTGCACTTCCCTGGAGAAAGGACAACTGGCCTCATTATGAAGCTGTGGTTGTGGAGGTTTGGTGCCGTCCAGGGATCCCAAACTCCTCTCTGAGCTCCTGCCTTGGCCTAGGCTGCTCTATTCAAGCTGTCCTAGTTCCTGTTCCTCACCCCACAGAGGCCACAGGCTCAAAGTCCATAGTAGGAGGCTTAGCAGGAACCCCACAGGGGCAGAAGGAGATGGACAAAGGTCAACATGGAGGATGCTCAGTATGGACCCTGAGCCGTATACCACTCCAAACCCTGGCGTGCTAGGTTCTCAGACTTTGTCAGGGTCTGCGGGAGTTGAAGGTATAGAGACACTTCTGAAACCCTGGGTCTTCACACACATGACCCTGAGGGGGCTGCAGAGAAGGGGCCTGGACTGTAAGGTGCACCATTCCTTTTTGCTCCTGAACACTTTCTTTCTGGCCACTCTCATCTGATATCTCCCATCCAGGTTGCTCAACCTGGGCACGGTTGACCTGCTCACTGTGGAAGGACCATCCTACTGACAAACACGCTCATCCTGTCCAGTCACAGCCCTGACCTCCCATGCACTAAAGCCACCTAGACGTGACAGCCAAGTGTCCCTAAATCTTGCTAGTGCCCTGCTGGTAAAACCATGCCACCGAGAACTTTGGGTTAGCCTCCTCTTTTATTGTGGTAACACACATCTCTGCAAATCTCGAGGAGTGAGGCAAGAGTAACAACAGCAAGCACGTGGTCCCAGAGCCTGTCCCGGGCTGTCACACTCATTAGTTCCTGTAACACTCACAGCAGCCTGCGAGGTGGGAATTACTGTCATCCCCACTTTACATGCACAAGAACCCAACGCAGGAGTAATTTTGGTATGCGACAGAATTTTAAGTGCTTGACTGTAAGGGCCTCACCCTCAGTCCTGATTTGCCATTTGCCAGGGTTGGGAAAGCTCCAGAGACTCCCTTGAAGGGTCAGGTCTGGCACGGCTGCAATGCTACCATGAGGCCCTCCAGCCACCTTGTGTGGCCCTTTACCTTTACACAATTCAGCAGGCATTCCTGAGAGCTCTCTTTTCTGCTCGAGCCCACTGTTTCTTATGGCAGCCATAAAGGGGAAAGGAAAACCCGTGCCAGTTAATTGTAGGTTCCGCAGAAGTAGCGTTCAGGGCGTCAGCATTGAAACCAGCTTATTATTGATCAGCAAAGACAGGCCTGCACACGGCCAGCCTTTGTTTCGAGACGGCTGACATCGCTGCGTTGTTTTTCAGCTGGTAATTCCTTAAAGACTGAGACAATAGTCGTTTAATATCGTTTGCTCAAATGAACAGTTCCCCCAGCAAATAATAATAATAAAAAAAATGTCCCCAAGAAGCCAATTAGACTCTGCAGCTTGTACCCAGCGACGGCTTTTTTAATAGACGCCCTTTTTACAAGCACAGCTGTGTCACCCAGATGAAAAATCGGCCCCCCTTTTGCTGCTGATATGTAAATAAATGCAGGCGATTGCATCTGTAATAGCTCTCTTCCATCAACTGGCTTTAGAAACCCGGTAGGAATACTTCAGATAAAGGAGTAATTTGTGGAAGAGATTTTTCTAAAGAGACTGAGGGATGGTGGAGGGAGGGGAAGACGAGGAATGATAAGGGTCAAGAAACATGACAGAGCCCGAGAGAAAGCAGAGCTTTCCAGGAATAAGTATGTCTTCAGGCTTCTATGGGCAAGGATGCTGGAGCAGGTGCACAAGGATGGCAATTCTCAATTTGGGGTGTGCATACCCCTTCAGGGTCTCTAACCCCTGAGATCTCTTCTCCACAAATTCACATGTTCAGTGTTCTGCATGCATATCTGGGGGTTTGGGGACCCCTGAAGTCAAGTCTGGGTTTGTAACCTAAATCAAAATCGCAAGAGACTTTTGGGGCAAGGGAACCCTGTTGGAGCAATTCTGCCCCCAGGGCCATGTAGCAATGTCTGGTGGCAATGTCTGGTGCCACAGGGAGATATGGCATCTCTTGAGTGCAGGCCAGGACTATTGCTGTACACCTGTACACCCTACCCTACAGGTCAGAACTGCCAACAAGGAGCCACTTAACCTTGATCTCTGCACTGGAAGTGAGACATGGGCCATATGGGACTCACAATGGAGCCCACACAGTGTCCCTCCAACAACTTTGCTCTCATGCATAGGGAAACTGAGGCCCAAAGCAAGACAAAGGATTTTGCTTATGCCCAGGTCTTGCTGTTCATACAGGCAGGTCAGATTTCAACAGTGCAGCCAGGGGAGCCTTTGCCCACCACCAAGCTGACCTCCTGACTTGGCAGGTATCCATAAAGGCCCCTGGTGACTTGGTCAAGGGTCTGTGAGGCCTGGGTGACCTTGGCTGTGACCTTGAAGGAGCTACTGCTTACTGGCTTCAGAACATGCAGTGGCCTTTAACGTGTGTTCTGAAGTGGAGGAAGAGCAGGCCAACACTTCCCTTCTCACCCGACCACAGGGCCAGACACAGCCCCACCAGGCCACAGCTTTACTGGAATATGCTATGGCCACCTGATGCAAAAAAGGTAGCTAGCATGGGAAGCGAGGAAGGCTCTACTAGGAAGCAAGCATCTCCAAGAACCAGAGGAGCCTGGGGTCAGGAGGAGAAGGTGCAGGAAGAGGAGGTAGAAGACATAAGCCAAGCCTAAGAATAGATGTTGGAAGAGAGTAGATGCTTTGGGGAACACCGGCAGCTGGACAGTTAGACAGCTCCGAGCAGAAGTCACTCCTCTAGTACCTCAGAGGCTGCAGAGAGAACCACACAGCAAAGTCAGAGTGGACAGAGGTTGTCCCAGGGAAGGACCTTCCAGTGATAGAGCCATTGGCTACTGGGCAGTCGTGAGTCCCCGAATTTGGAGTCCCTACCTGCCCTTCTGGCAGCCTGGCCATCCATCATACACTGGAGGCCTGGGCTTTGAGGCTGCTTCCTGGAGGCCCATCACCCTCCATGTCCTGGGTGTCCTGTGCCAGGCTACTTATAGCCATGGGGCCCCACAGAAATCTTTCCAGGCAGCCTTCTCAGTTAAGCTCTGAGCACCATTACCTGGGGCCTCCTTCCCTGTCTCCTCCAGTCTCTAACCTCCACAAACCTAGAGAGGTGCAATGTTGGGGTCTCTCATGACCTCAGACACC
Organism: Lophiomys imhausi; assembly: GCA_907164525.1. Classification (NCBI taxonomy): domain Eukaryota; kingdom Metazoa; phylum Chordata; class Mammalia; order Rodentia; family Muridae; genus Lophiomys; species Lophiomys imhausi. The sequence continues at coordinate 8,035,083 of CAJQZJ010031511.1, forward strand.
AGCCAGGCAGTGTCCTCTGAAGCCCCAGAGCTGACCCGGTGGGCTGCTTTCTCACTCTAGGCCTGAGCCGCCCTGGTATGGCTCCTCCCTACCACCCCTTGCAGTCCTTTTAGCTGCTCTTTGTGTATTTTTTTTTCTATGACAAAATGCCACTTCACTCAGGATTCCCAAGAACGTAAGATTATGCACAGGAAAGAAGCAAAGCCCCAGTCTCTGCACCCTGCTCCACCAAGGCCACTGCAGAGATGAAAGGGCACCTATCCCGTTGGCTTGTTGTCTTTAATCATACAAACACGGTGTAGTGCAAATGTGAGTGTGTATGTGCGCGCGCGCGTGTGTGTATATATGTGTGTGTGTGATGTGTGTATCTATATTTAGATGTGTAAATGTGCAGCCTTCCTTTTTTAAACCAGAATGGAATCCCACGGTCGCTGTCCCCAGAGACTCCTGGCTCCCTTAATAATCTGCAGAGGCCATCATTGGGGTCAGCGCACCACGCTGGGCCTCATCCATTTTAATAGCTGCATAATAGCATCTTGCCAGGCCCTGTTCACATCTTTATCGCTGCTGGGCAGTGAGTGAGCTTCCTGGGAAGGGTGGGCCTCACTCAGCTCAGTCTCCTCAACAAGATGTGTGTGTGTGTGTGTGTGTTTGTGTGTGTGTGTGCTATGCACCACAGGGTCAGATGAAAGAACCCTTTTAGGTGCCTTCCCCTACCTAGAGGTCTTGATTTCCTTCAACTTTATGACAGCATCTTACATACATCAGGGAGCTCTGAGTCTGCAGAAACTTCCATGAGGCAGGGAACTGAGTGAGGGTTTACTCACTGAGCACTATACCGGCCTGACCTGTGATTTGGAATAGGGTGTTTTCCTTTGATGTGCTGACCACAGCCACTCAGACAAATTGCCATATTGAGTGGTTATACAGAAGACATTTGAGTCTCAGCAATCTGGAGGCTGAAGTCCAAGATGAAGGTTGGCAGGGTAAGTTCTTTCTGAGGCTTCTGCCTTTGGCTGTACCCACCATCTTTGTCCTGTGTCCTTGAAAGGTAAATTGTCTTTGTTTCCAATATCCCACGGGATCAAGGACACTCTGTTGACCACTGAATGATCTTGGTGAAGGGCTTGTCTCCACAAACAGCTCCAAGGTACTGGAATTGGGGTTTCTACAATTTGGCGACATGGTTTAGCTCTTGTCAGTGCCCCTACATGGATAGATGGACAGTGCCCCTTTGTCATGAAGATCTGGCCAGGAGAGCCCCAGTGTCTTCACGGTAGGACACACATATCAAAGCAGGGATGGCAAGCTGGATTTTTCTGTCCTCACTTTCTGAATGTGCCCCAGAGGTCCGTCATGTTGATGGAGAATTTTATGCTCTAGAGTGCACTGGGACAGGAAGGGCTTCTTCCTCCCTCTGTTCTATCTTCTAACCTCTCCCTCTCCCATCACACTCTCCTGTGGTTTCCTAATGGCAAATCAGTAACAAGCCTAGGAGGAGGATGGGACCAAGGACTCTGTTGACAGTCTCAAATGACCCCTCCTCCCTCCCCAGAGCCCACACAAGCTACTTGGGGTGAGAAACCCATTCCTCAAACTCATCTATGGTACTTGTCTCCTGCATCCTCCTGATGGCTGTCACATGCCACGTGGATGTCATAAACCATGCAGTCACCCCCTGTTCTCTCTTCCCTGACAGCTGACAACTGTGTCGTCAGATCCAATTACAGCTGTCATTTGCTACCAGGGTGTCACAGGGGAAACAGATTCTAAAAGGCCCTGCAGCAGCAGGGGTCCACCTGCATACAGATCTGCCAGACTCCAAGCTACTCCCATGCACCCCCCCCATTAAATCCCACCCAGTCTCATTCTCCAAAGACACTCTAGAGTAAGTGGTCTCTAAAAGCCAGCTCAGCCCTCAGGCTGCTTGTACCAGGTAAGAAGATGATGAAGTGTAACCTCACTCTGCAGAAATCTGGCAAGCGATCTTCTCCAACTTGTTCATGAGTTATGGGGAAACTGAGGCAAAGCTGAGATGCAGTTCTGCCTCCCTCAGAAACCTGAATCCCAGCAGCCACTGCCAAGGTGTCTCTAGGGCTGTGGTCATGGTTCAGAGAGTTGGTCCCAGAGACTTCCCCGAGGCCTACCATGGCCCCACCACTCTTTTTACTACACTGGCCCTGGGAACTGGACATGGTGCCTGGCTCTTGTCAGAAGTGGGCAACATGCTTAGGGATACACAGTGGGTTACTGACTACAGCTGGAGCCCCACCTACCTCCCAGGAACTTGGGTGTCCCTTTCCTGGGACACCTAAGGGGACACGACCTATACTGGCCTCAGTTGTGCAGGAAAAATGAGAGGAAACTGACCTGAGGCCTTTTAAATCTTGCCGGGCAACTATAAGTCGCCAATGTCCCTGTCACTCTGCAGAGCTGGCCTGGCATCCCACTGCACTCCGACCCAGGCAGTCAGCAGCCAGATGAAGAAGCTATCTTCATCTCAGCCCCCTTTAGGGGCTGCTTACTATGAGTTGCCTTGGTCACATGCACTGGACAACAGAAGTACTTTGTGACCAGGCTTTTCCTTCTTCTGACTGTGCTTAGTGTGCCCTGAGAAGGGATAGTCTGTGAGTTTTGAGTTCCAAATTCTCCCTACACAATCCCTCTCCACAGGCCACCCTCCCCTGAGGCTCTCCACCAGCATTCTCTCCACTGAAGAACTCTCCACCATACTCACTTGGGCTTAGTCTTCTATCCAGACATGTCCTCCTGAGATGACATCCAGTCACAACCATCTCTTCAGCAGGATGTGAACCTCAGGAACCATGAGGTAACCACTGGTATTTACTGAGCATCTACATAGCCTCTTACAGACCTCAGTTCCCTCAACTCATTGCCCAC
>CAJQZJ010031511.1:8037993-8087266 GCA_907164525.1 Lophiomys imhausi
CTGTGTGCAGTCCACAACGAGTCAGTGTGGAACACTGTGCTTCCTGTATGGGTGAGGTGGCAGTGAGTAAAAAAATCAGGCTGTCTCTGCCACTCTGCTCTCAGGCCACTGTGCTGGCCACTGGTGTTGGGGGTTGGGGTGGGATATGACCTGACATTCCCTTGGAACGCCACCCATACTTCTCCTTCATCTGTGCTTCTCACAGTTGTCAATCAATCCTGAGGTTCTGGCTTGGAGTGCACTACTACAGTTGTGTGTGCTCCATCCCCAGAATCCACCCAAGCATGTGGCAACAGGTCCCAGTCATACCCCAACCACCACCATGATGGGCCATCCCACCAGACATAGAACAGGGCAGGACAGTATGAGTCCAGCATTCAACCATGGTGGGTGGGTCTGTGCCCCACCAGAGAGTCTATGCTCCAGCCTCACTGTTTCCATCTCAGGAGTGACAGAGATATAAGTTTTGACTCCCCACCAGTACCAGCCTGGCTTCACATCACAGACTGATGGATCAGCTCAGCAAGGATGGAATCCCCCTCTGAACATAGCAATGCTTCCATCAACACTGGAGGGACACTGTCACTCCTACCCAGGATGTCCAAATCCAAGAAGAGTGAAGTAGCATGGAAAGACAGGGAAAATTATGGGTACCTGGAAGATGAAGGGGCTCTCACCTCAGAGTCAAGTTGAAGGCTCTTGCCAGCTGAGAGTCATGAATTCCAACACAATGTTTGCCATGAAAGTTATCAGTGTGGAGACAATATTTATTTTACATAGAGATGTTTTCATAAAGAAGTGCTAACATAGCAAGGAACTGTGCTTAAGGCTTCAAGATATATGACCTGCAAATACAGCTGTGTTTTAAGTGTACCTCTTTCCCCAGAAGTACACTTAAAATTTTCTGGAAGTCTCACAAACAAGACTATAAAGTTTTATTTACAGTAAAAAAAAAATGCCCTAACTTCACCTTCAGCTCAGGGTTTAGCCCATCAGCTTTGTGATCCCACCTAGTGAACCTTAGGAATTTCTCTGTGGTCTCATTTAGGCACCTTAGTGACAATCCTTTGAGATGAAATTTAGAAGTCGCCAAAATTGTTCATGGGACTATTGTAAAGACAAATGTGTGACTTGTGACTTGTGACAGCCTCCCCTTGGGACTCCTTATACTCTAGGGTATTCGCCTTCTTCTCTTTTTCTGATCCCATGCTGAAATCCATGTTAATACTACTCAATAAATTCCAACTCTGCTTCATACTGACATGTCCTAAAATTATTTTCTGAGGCAAAGAATCTTTTCTTCACCCAAGGCAACAGCTGGCTGCTGTGGATGGCAGTAAGCAGCTGCTGACAGTCGGCACTCTGGCCACCCAAGGGGCACTGCTAGAGCCAGACACCAAAGCAGGAGGCTGAGAAAGAGTTTTCCAGGCCTTTCTGTCAAGTCCATGTGGATCCCTGGGTGTGGTGTGGGAGGCCTGCCTATTGGCATGACGTGGGCTGAACTTACGGGTTGTCAGGCAAGGGCCTGGTGTACTTGGCACTGGGGGCAATTTTCAGGCCCTTCCATCTCTCATTGCTCTTTTGTATTCCTTTCCTTCCTGCCCTCCCTCCCCTCCATGCCCTGAGCTAAGCACAGGCCTCCGGAGAGGTGGGGCACATGTACACATCTATTATCTGGAGAGGCGGGGCTTGCTGTTCCACATGTATACATATATTATCCCTTAGACACTTTTACCTTCCCCGAGCCCAGGGTCAGCCCGCTGTCTCCATTCTCTTGACCTTGATAGCCAAGCTGCTGAGGCCTCTCCCAAAGTCAGTTCTCATACTCAAAACCCCCCCCCCCCCCCCCCACCCCAAGCTGACCCCATGTCCCACCCCATAAACAGAACACTCCTTCCAGGAGTTGCCCTGGGTGATACTATCAGGAGCTTAGGAATTCCAAATATAGAAGGCCTTTCCTGTTTGGAAAGTTCTGGATTGGCGCCTGGGCCCCCTGTTTCTCCTCATGTCATTTGTCCTCTTAGAAACAATATGTTTTTGTAGGCAAAGCAGAGTCTACTCCCTTGAGCTACTCAACAAATTGTTCATAGATACAAGCTGATGATTGGTGCCACTCTCATCTGCCTCGCTCCTGTGCATCACTACCCCAGGCCCTGACCCTGATTTCAGCAGCGCTAAGAGATCCTCAAAGCAGATGGCACAAGGGAGCTGGGGCCTCCTGCAAGAGCCCAGGCCTGGCCAGAGCCATCTGCCCTGCTGTATCTCACTGCCGCCAGCCACACATGCACACTTTCAGCCACATCAGCATTTTGAAAAATGCCAGCTCTGAACAGGGACCCTCACAGTCTGCCATGGCTACCAGCCATCCAATTTTGACATACTCCGGCCATTGGAGCTTCATCTGTGAAGCTCCATTTTATTTCATTTGAAAAAAAAAAAAAAAGAAAAAGAAAAGCACCACCATGTCAAGCAACTCCAATTCACACAAGTACTGCAGGCTTAGGGGAATCTTGACTCCCCTACTCCATCACTCCTACTTCCCATTGTCTCTGTAAGGATTCCTCCAGGGACCAGACTGTGAGGCCTCTCTAGTGACCTTGTCTTTCAAAAAAAAAAAAATTAAGGAACAGGCCTTGTGCCAAAATGCCCCCACCTGCCCCTCCCATGCTTTATCAGATAGTGAGGGAGACCCACTGGAGGGATTCTGAAACATGAAGTGGCCAGGAAATACTTGACCACAGGGAAGAAGCCTGACTAAGGCCTCCCTTAGAAGTCTCCTGCGGTCATGGAGACAACCATATGTTCCTCAGGGCTGTCTACTGTAACAGCAACCAAATTAACAGGTGTCACTTAGATACTCGCAAACACACATACTCTCTCTCTCTCTCTCTCTCTCTCTCTCTGTCTCTCTGTCTCTCTGTCTCTCTCTTACAGAAGGGGAGGGGGAAGGAAATGGAGGAGAGAGGAGGGAAAAAAAGCTTCTGGCTCAAAGAGTAGCTGGGAAGACAAGTGCATCTCTGCTTCAGTAGTTAGATCCAGGAGCGCAGGTTGGTCTCATTCTGTATCCATCCTCCTTCCTGCCTTAGGAGTCCATGTGTGGTGAGCTGTTCTGGGCTCATGACCTCAAGACTGACGACCTCTCAGAAATTTCAGTTTGGGCCTCACTTACTGGCTCAGAGGGTTTAACCCAGCCTTTGGGCAGCAACAGGGCAGAAGTCAAGTGTCATCTGAGACCCTATAGCTGCCCGTGGAGCACAAGGGCTGGCTGGCTTCAAGGGGAGGAAAATGGCAGTTTCTGACCCCGTGTCTCTCTTGCTAGGTGGATGAGGTGAGATTCCAGCCTCACGGCCTAATCTAAACATCTGCTCAGAGACCAAAGCCACACCATCTGGAGGAGCAGAAGGGCAGGATCTATGCCCAAGAAATTCCTGTCTGCAATGTGTCACATGCCACTGCTCGGGCTGGGCATCACTTTGAGTTCCTGTCAACAAACACTCAGTGATATGCAGGGTACTGAGCTGACGGCTGCACATCTGAGGTGGCCAAATGCTGGCACCAGGTTCAAGCTGCCATTCCGGGTGTTAAGATGCCTCTCTGGGAACCCAGATACAGATGATGCCAAGCTGGGGAGAGCCAGGGTCAGGCTGGTGGAACTGAAGAAAGGAGCTAGTGCTAGCCCATGAGGCTTTCCTGAGGAGTGATGTATATGAAGAGGGCGTGGCCGTGAACTGGCACTGGGTTCAAGTTGGCCTTGGGGTAGGGCACACGTACAGGAGGTAAAGACAGGAATTCAAGATTGTCTTGGCTATATATAGAGTTCAAGGCCATCACAAGCTCTCTGAGATCCTGTCTCAAAAACAAGAAGAACAATAAAAGACCCCTTTGCTAGGGAGGCACAAGGAGGCCTGTGAAGGTGGCACCAGGAATGAGGCAGGCAGGCTTGATGGAAAAGATTCCTGAGGATCTCAGCCTCCACATGGTGATGAACAGTCCCAGATAGGCAGGGTTTAGGGGACACAGTGAGGAAACTGAGGCAAAAGTCAACAGCAGCATAACAGGGTGCAGGGCTCAGGTATACACAGGTTGGATGGTTGAGTTGGGTGCACTTTCAACTCTGATGTCCCCACCCCTTCTCCACTGACTTCCAAGGGTCAATCTGCATCTCAGGGAGATCCCAGAGAACCTGGCTGACCCTAACCATAGCAGACGGTGAGGTTCTCAGTGAGCCTGTGGGCCCAAGTCCCCCAGTCTCCCTCACACTTTCCCATGGACAATACACCTTTGAAAATTCCTCAAGTCCCTGAGTCAATCTGTCCCTGAGGGTATTTATTATCAGCATCTGGCCTTTGACTTTGTACATGCAACTAGTGGACTTTTTGGGCCTTGTCCCCTCTGTCCTCTGATGAGTGGCAGTGTGCTTCCCATTTTTGCCTACATCAAAAAAATCACTTTAGAGAGCATGGGTGTAGTCAGTGGAAAGGACTGTTTCTGGCCATGAGAGATGTTGAACAAGTCTGTGCATCATGTGACCACAGCACCTTTACTCCGAGAGAGCTCTCTTCCTGAGCACTGCTCACAGTCAGATGGCTGGCCCTCCTTTCTCTCTGTGGGTGGGACATCTTCCCTGTCCTTGCTGAAGATCCTGCCTGGAGTCCACACATTACAAAATGTGGTCACTCACTCTGCCCCTATGGCCTCCGGTGTCCTCCCCTTGAGAATGAAAGGTCACCTTCACTGAGCAATTCTGTGGCCATTTCTTGCCTTTGGGCCCACAGTGAGGTCTTCAGGAGAAAGGTAGCTCACTCCTATAACCTCAGTCACTAGGAAAACTGAGGCAGAAGGGTTGCCTCAGGATAAACTTCAAAGCCATATTAGGCTTCATAATGAGTTCCAGGACAGCCTTGGTTAGGTTACAGAATGAGTCCATCTGAAGAAGATAGGGGGAAAAAAGGGAGAGGAAAGCCCTCCCCTCCACCTCAAGGTCACAAAGGTATTTTCTGAATTATAAATGGTATCTTCGTTGGTTATCCTTCTGGTTGATGTAAGGGTTCATCTGGAGTTTAGTTGGCCTGATGTGAGGGACAGAATGTTTTATTTTCTCCATATTTGCCAGCATTTCCCAACCCTACTTAATGATTACCCTTTCTGTCCACGATGTGGTCACTTCTCCAAGTCCCCTTCTCTCCTTGCCTTGCTGCCTTCCTTAACAGACCTACATGCCCAGTGCCTGTGGCTTCCTGTTCTGTTTTGAAGTCCAGTAAGTGTGCTTTCTCCATCCCTCGCCTCCAAGTTTTGCTCACCCTTTTCAAAATATTCTAAGCTATCCAAAGACTTTATTTTTCTATACATAAACTGGAACCTGTTTCTCCAGTTCTAAAAATGCTGACTGGAGTTTGATCAGATAATGCGGAGCCTCACTGAGCTGAGGAGAGGCTGACACCTTATCACAATGGTTGCCTGGGTCTGACACATTTGTACTAGTCAGCACTTGCTGCGTTAATGGTGTGTAACAAGACCCCCCCCAGAGACTCACAGCAGCAAGCAACATGGCTGTCTGTGAGGCTGTGGAGTTGTGAGCCTGGGCATGGAGAATGAAAGGTTGCTTTCAGTGTCCTCATTTTTTTTCTGGGCCAATGGACTGGCCATGGCAGACTCTGTGGTGACCAAAAGAGCAGGAGAGAACTCCAGTATAGTAGTGAGTTGCTGAGAACCTCCCTCACAGTGCCTCTGCTACCTTTCACCAGCCAAAGATAGACAAGTGCACAAGCTCCACACCAGCTAGAACTGGAAGCAACTGGGTCACAACCCTGGGATTTCCCAGATCTTTAACACCCTTAGATGGAAGTGGAGGCTTAAACCCGTTATTTCATCTCTGGTGGAAGGTAATCTTACTTATCCATTTCTTTGCCACTTTCAGGTGATTTCAAGGGCTACCGTGTGACCTGGCTCCCTCCTCCAGGCCAGCATCTGCTAAGTAACACCACACTGGGGCAGATGAAAACAGGGCTCCTGCCCCTCTGTCAGCATGGCTCTGAGAAACACCATATGAACAGGGTAGAACTGAGCCTCAGAAAGAGCTCAGAGGTAACACTGCACCAACTCAGCCTGTCAGTAATGTGCGTGTGTCCCATGTGATCTCTGGGTACCCGATGATGTCATGTCTCGTGCCAAGGCTGCGAGGTGCCACAGACTTGGAGTCTATGAGATCCGAGGAGATAGAATTTGAAATCCTGCCTACAGGGATATATCTGGGTGTTTAAAGAGGGTGTGCATACACAGGGTCTATGTGTATATGTGTGCACATATGTGCTTGCATGTATGTGCATTTGGGGACATGGGATGTACAGAACTCCACAGTGTCCCTGCCTGTATAGGAAATAATGGAACAAAAGGAGCCACCTTCTCTAGCATGGCTACAAATGTCAGTCCAGGAGCTGATGTCCAGAACACAGAGAAATGACCTCAGCTCAAGTCAAGGGAGCATGTGCAGACAGTTGACCTGGGCCTGGCAGGCCTGGACCCTGAAATTTTCAGATGGTAATAAATTTGCCTTCTAAAGTACCCATCTATGTCCAGCAACACAAGGAAGGCCCCTCACCTAGCCTTCTCTCCCCTGCATGTGGCCTCCACAGGTACTTGCTGAAGCAGCTGGTAAAGCTGTGCCCTAGTAAGCTCCAGTGGCAAATCTGACCAGAGAATTCCTAGGCTGTGTGTCCCTAAACTCACCGGTGGGGAGTTTGGATGGGAATGGGCAGAGAATAAAGACAAGGTGAGGCAGGCATTCACCTGGGGAGAGGACATCTGTCCTTAGCATACCAGAAAGAACTGGTGGTGGTTTCCAAGGTAATATAAGATCGGATATTCAAAGCAAAAATCAGAAATGAAGCAGAGAAGGGAAGAACCCTCTTCCAAAGCCCAGAGGTAGCATCCTGGGTCCCACTGTGTTCCAGGCTCCATTTCTGTCCATTTCTCCCAAAGGTATTGGAAAGGCGTGCCTGGGCATCCCATGCTGAGGGGCCCATGGTTGTATCAGAGGTGAATAGCTGCTTGTTGGGACTCTTAGGTAGTGTGGCTGCCTATAAGTTGCCAGAGGCCTCTCTTCAGTGCTGCAGTTCCCCACATTATGCACGGGATTCTTCATTGATATATCTGTAAGTCACCCTGGAGACTTCCCTGGTGGTGTAGTTGCCTTTGAGTTACCCATACTCCTATAAGTAACCTAATAAACTCATCAGTTCACCAGGCTGGACTTGGAGAGAATTCTTTCTTTGGCCTGCTGGTTCCTCCCTCTCTAGGAAAAGGTTCCTTGTCACATGACAAGGGAACCAGGCAGGCTGTGGCTTGGCACAGAGCTGGCGGTTCAGAGGACAGAGAGGAAGGCAAGGGGGAACTTCCCAGAGCTTCCAGTAACAAAATGAAGACGGTTAATAATAATTCAGAAGGTGTTGAGCACGATGCCCTTAACTCCTCTTCCCAGTATGTGGGATAATTCCTGCTATCTTTTCTGGGAAGAAATAAGGTCAGAAGTAAACCCTGAAGCTCACGGTCACCTCACCACTGACAGTTTAAAGGTTGTATGGCATAGAAGACAGGCGAGCCCTGGGCCTCCCTTGGGTGGCATTTCTGAGCACATTTGGCGGTGGGGTTGGCACCTCCTGTCCTCATGGGTTTCAAGGTAGACTTGTCTCCTATTGAGTCTTACCAAAACTATCTGGAAAATGAAGATGCTGAGACCACCAGGAATGTTGTAGCTCTGGTGGCCTCAGTTCAGGAAGAGCCAGGGCTATCCCTCTCAGCTCCAACCACCCACAGCTTCTCCTCCACCTGCACTGGGAGCAGATCACCCTGGCCTCTCTCCACCTGCCATTGGCAGAGTCTCTCCTAACACCCAGCACCCCCACTCTCAGAGCACCTGCCTTCGTGTTTCCATGGCAACCATTGACCCCCTGCAGGAAGACTCATGGGGTTCTCCTCTTTTCTGTAGCTCCAAGTTCTAGCACAGAGCAGATGTGTGCCGAATGCAGCCAGTACATGCTTGGGAGGAAACTCCATTTTCCTCCACAGCACTTCAGTGAATACCCACTGTGCCAGACTGAATCTGGCTGAGCTCGAAATTCTAATGAGCTATAGGGTCAGAGGAGGGAAGGACAGGACTTTCTGTAGGGTGGAGGGGGGGAAGCATGGCTTAGGAGATACAAGAGTAGCATATATGGCAGCCCTCCCCAGGCTTACACACACCATTCCATCTGTCTCTTCTAATTTTCATGACAAATTCTGGAGACAGAGACTACGTTCTCCTTTAGCTATTGAGTAGCTGGGAAATGGAGAAAGTCAGTAACTTTCACTGGACCCTCAGCTGAGAACTAGAACTCTAAGATGGGCCTATCTCACCTCCAAAGTAACATGTGACAGCCATGGGTGGTTCCAGAAGGATAGGTTTATCATGTTGCATGAAGGACACTTGTTCTCTTTCCTTTGAAGATGAGATTATAATTGGAAAATGTGCTTGTGCCCCAATCTGCCTCTGTGGCCTTGCGGTACAGGAGCAGTGAGATTTACAGAGGCTGTGGTGGTCACACCAGGGAGAGAGAGACTTAGAGAGGCTGTGGTGTTCACACTAGGACTATATTATCTGCCCTGAAAAAAATGAGTCCAGGTGGAGCTGAACTCGTATGAGTAACAGCGTTGGTTATGGTAGAACTCGACTAATATTTATTTTAGAAATCCAAATGTTTGTGTTGTCTGTACTCCAAAGCACCACCAAATTATTCCTCATTTTGACTGGACTTTGTACAAGCAGCCTGGACAAATTAGGACCAAAGATGACTTTACTGAAATAATCCAAGTAATTGCTTCATTTCAGATTTTTTTTAAAAGCATAAAATCATGTTTGCCAGACCCCCAGAGTGTGCTCAGGACCAAATTAGGCTGTGTGAAATTGAAATTTCAGAGGAAAACAGAGGACAGGAGCACTCATCCTGCTTATGGGAAAGCTAATTGCTTGAAACAGATGCCCGCTGCAGCTAGGGCGCTGTGTACCAGCCCAGCCCAACACAGCTGACAGCCCAAGAGCAAGGGAATGCCAGAGAAGGTGCTGCCAGAGGGCACCAACATGGTCTCCCAAGAGCAGGGAACATGGAGGCATCCCTGGGGCCCAGGCAAACAGCTACACTGCTCATGCTGAAAAGACAAAAGAGAAACTGGGGGCTCTCTATGATGTTTCTGTCATGTCCTAAGGCTTGAAGAGTCACAGAGGTTCAGAAACCAAACAGGAAGGAACTGCACAGGATTGCAAAGCCATAAAGAGCTCTGGTGAGAGGCTTGCAGAACCCGGAAGAAGATACCTGGGGGGGTGGGAAATAAGGGCCTGGGGAGCACCTTCCCCCAGAAGATGTGTTAGAACTCTGTGGACCAGAATGAAGACGAGGTGTTATAGACCAGTCTCGCTGGCATCCAAAAGCAGTTTCAAAACACCCCTTGCCGTGACCAGCATCTTCTTCCACTCACCCTGTGGGCTGGAGATTACAGATGCCTAGAGAAGGCGACCCCATGGGGAGCCACTCGTGCACAATGTTCGGCAGTCGATCAAAACATACCAGGCGTGAAATGACTTGGAAAGAAAAACAAGACAATGGAAGCAGGCCTGCACAGAATCTAGATTTCAAAGTTCGCCAACACAGATTTTAAAATCACTTTCATTAACGCATTCAAGAAAGTGAACGACTAAATTGAGAATTTTATCAGACATCCAAGAAGCGCATCTGTTGAGAAACATAATAACTGAAGAGAAGGACCATGTGAGCACCAGGGACCCAGCTGGGAGATCACAATCGCTCACAAAGGAACTTTAATAGAACAATGACCTGATAACAGAAGACTACAGAATTTTTTTTTTAAGGTCACTAAGAACACGGGGACAAAAGCTTCAGGGGAGACCCTCCTCTAGCAGAGCCACAGCACATGATCAAGGAAGGTGTTGGGAACAGGAGACCTTGAAGCCGCAGGCCCAGCCTCACTGAAGAAAGTGCATGGCCACCCCTAGGTGGAAAAAGATCCTAGAAGCCACAAGGTGGTGGTGCAGTAGGGTTAGTGCCTGCAGAGTGGGTGATGAGACGGTGACTCTTGGGAGGGGTGCACTGTGGGAAGCATGGTGACTCACTGGGAAAGGGGAAGTGAGGGGAAGGGTGAGTGTGGGTAACGGTAACAGTGCTGAGAACTGGCAGGCTGCACACACACACACACACACACACACACACACACACACACACACACACGTCAAACAGAAATACACGAGAAGCGCACAGCTCCCAGAATGGGAAGTGGCTTATATTAGACTAACCTTCTTGCCAGAAACAATTATAAACTCTGGGGAAGGATTAAAATGACTGTTGGAAGGCACCGGAGAGTGACTAAAGCAGGCAGAAGCTGGAGGCAATGCCGCCCCGGAGATCAGGGATTTAATTTGGGCAAACTCTGCATTTGTCTGGCCTTTCTCCCAGGGGAATCCCCAGTCGCAGCCCACAGCAGGTGTGAACTAGGTGGCAGCAGGCTGGTGGGGCTGTGGAGCGAGGAGCTATGTTCAGGGCTACAGGAGGCTGGAGGCGACTAAAATCTCCTGCAGTGAAAGAGGTCACGTGGTAGGCCTTATCTTATTGCGTGTGCACGCGTGTTCGCAGGTGTGCTTGTGCGTGCACATAGACACACACACACGCACACACACACACGTATGATGAGAGACAAAACAGCAAAGGTCAGAGACTGAGCAGAGACCCCCAACAGCTGACTACTGCAGAGAGGCAGCGTGCAGGGTTCAACTTTTACTACATTTTAGGAACTTAATAAGCACTTATAGTAGGATTTTAGCTATATAGTAGAAGGTATCGATATTACAACTAACACACCAAAGGGAACTTGGACATAGACTTTTTATTTTTTAATTTTTATTTTTTATTTATTTTTTATATGTTTTTTTTTCTATTTTTTAGTCTTTTTTATCTATTGTCTGCTTATTGGTTTGTTTGTTTAGTAGTTCTCTCTCCCAGGCAATGAGACACTTTTCACTGATGGTACTGCTTCGTAGACCCCCAATGAATGAGGAGGCTCTTGGCCCTCATACGACCTCTCAACTGAGATGAGGGACTGTTATATAAGGACACCCCACCCCAGAGAAATAGGATGGAAGGGTTAGGAGGTAAAGAAAAAAAATGAAATGTGATGTTTCGGCCTTTTACTACTAATTGTCATAAACTGTTTAGGATAATTAAGAAATGCAAACTAATGGTTATGCAAGCTGGTCATTCTGTTAGGTACTATGACAGCCTATTATAGTTACTTGCTAAGCTAATCAGAAATAAACCTGCTAAGAGACAAGCAACATCTGCTTACCCTAATATAAGAGATAGATAGGGCCTCTTCAAAAACCTCAAGAGATCTGCAGAATATGGCATTCAAAGATGTTTTCGTAACTTTAGATTTTTTTATATCAAGACATATCAACTCCTGACAGCACCCCCTATTCTACCCCAAGTAGAAGATGAGCATCGAAGAATCTCCAGTGGGAGATGATTGAATTAGTCGCAAGCCTATCTCTTGGTAGGAAAAGCCCCTTGCTCCAACTGTAGACAGAATGCTGTCCAAAAAGGACAAAACCTGGAAGCAGGTAAGTCGACAGCCTAGCTCTGCCAAGACAGGGTAGGAAAGTCCTTCATAATTCCTGATCTATAATCAATGTCTGTCAGAGAAACGGGGCCAAACGACTGAAGATCAATGCAGTAATATATGGAGAAAAAATGGGAACTGTCCAGGCAGCCACTGGTATGTCATTTCTTAGTTTGGGAAGCTGCAGGCCCTGTACTTCCTATAAAATCAGATATATTTATCCCTCTCAGGTCTCTGAGGTGGTTGAAGAACAGATATCTAGAGTCTCATAATTAAATTTTGAGTTGTTTTGGAGTCAAGAGAGTGTTATAGATCTAAGAAGATACTTTTAAAATTGTGTTGCAAGTTAGTATGAATGTTGAGTCAGATATAGAACTTTAAACTCATGGAGATGTTTAGATAGTAGAAAGTTAAAGTCAGGTACCAAATACATATGGACTGGACATTGGGAATGTACGCTAAGCCATATAACCCTCATAACTATGGCCTAATTACCTCTGTTGTTTTGTATTGTATTTATTATTATAAGAGAAAGAGCCATTTGTTGGACTGAAAGGGAAAATTGTAGGGGGAAATAAGATATACCTTAAACTTAAAAGAAAAAAAAGGGAAGAGGGTGGGGAATGAGGGTGAGAGGGTGGGACTGGAGAGGGGAATAGGGAGGGGACTGTGATTGAGATGTAACTTGAAGAAATAAAAAATAAAGGAAAAACAAAACAAAACAAAACAAAAAAAACACCGTGAGTACTCAGCAGAACCCCCAAAGCAGTTTAGGATTAAGAACTACACCCTAGGGCCAGGCATGGTGGCGTACACCTTTAATCCCAGCATTCAGGAGGCAGAGGCAAATGGATCTCTTAGTTCGAGGCCAGCCTGGTCTACAGAGTGAGTTCCAGGATAGCCAGGGCTACACAGAGAAACTCTGTCTCAAACAACAACCAAGGAACCAAACAACCCCTCCCCCCCCAAAAAAAAACCCTACACCCTAAAGCTGAATCTACCTAATAGCCTACAGAACTTCAGGATCAATAGGATGTGCCAGACTTTTCATCACTGTGACAAAACGCCAGGTGGAATGACTTGTAAGGAGAAGAAGCTTGTTTTCACTCATACTGTCAGGGGTTTCAGTCTCCTGGTCAACTGGCTCCACAGTCTCTGGGGTGTAGTGAGGCAGAGAGCTTCAAGGTGAGGAGCATATGAGAGAGCGGAGCTGTTTGCCCCATGGTGCTGGAGAAACAGAGAGAAAACAGTGCCTAGCTAGGTCTTGTTTCCTCTTTCTTTCTGTCTGGATTCTAGCCACCTGCATTCCAGGCAGGCATTTTCCCACCTCAACTCATCTCTGGAAACCTCCTCATCAGCACAGCCAGGGGTTTATGGATCTCCTACCTACGACTCAATCCAGTCTAGTTAGCTATCCAAAATAATCCTTTAATTTCCTTTAGAGCAAAACTTGGCACCACTTTGGAGAAGATGGCAGAAACCAAAGACCCTATAAATCAGTACTCTTGTGGCACCAGACATAGGTGAAATCTGGCCCCCCCAAATCAAAAGAAGAAGTCGAAGGCAGAAGCAAAGCCAGGGTGTCGATGTTGACTATGTGAGAGTAACTTTAATGTATGTGGCTACTGAAGATGGTGTTAGGTATCACGAGGGAAATGCGTGGGTGTAAGGAGTAAACGGGTAGGAAGCCTGGGGCAACCAGGGAGTGTGTGGGAGTGAGTGGGAAAACCAACTCAGAAAGGCTGCTGAATTTTAAAATGAACAGTGGTGTCCACAGGATGGGCTGAGGCACGGTCAAGGTGGTGTGGCTGAGGACTGGAGTCAGAGCTCAACTATAAATGTGAATTGAGACAGGAAAGTCCGAGAGTCACGGTGCAACAGGGAGCCACCTAAGGTACACAACTGAACAAGACAAAGGAAAAGAACGCAGACAAGCCATCTTTCATGAATAGCGGAAGTTTCCCAATTGTGTCTAAAATGCCCATCTTCTAATCCAAGAAATTGAATAAAATGGGGCCAGTGAGGTGACTCAGAGTATAAAGGGGTCTTGTGACCCAAGCTGCATCCTGCAACCCTACATGATGGAAAGAGACAACCAATTCCCTAAAGTTATCCTTCGAGCTACACACATGTATGACCTCACACACACCAGACACGCATATATACATTAATAGTAGGTAAAATTTAAAAGCTAAGAGAAACCCAGTAAAGCAAAAGGTAATGGGAAAACACGAAGGACACCGGAGTAAAACCACCAAGCATCATAGTTGAAAGGCGGGGAGGTTGAGTGTTTCCCTCAGAAGGCAAAGACAAAAGTCACAGCTGATTTGTCGCCAGGAACAATGAGGCCAGGAAACAATGAGGTGAGCCATCTTCAAATTGCAGCCTAGACATCTGTACCCAGACACAACATGTTTAAAATCAAGGGTCAAGTAAAAATGTTTTCATAAACATGAGGATGAATAATTCACTAACTGGATTCCCACACTGGAAGGAAAGATAAAATTCTTTCCACCCAAAGAGAAATGAGAGATGCCTCTTTGGGGAGGTAAACGGTTGGCAAGCAGTGACTTTCCCCTTAAATTCTTGAAAAGCCAGTTGACAAACAGAAAGCAAAAGAAGAAGAATAAGGAGGAGGAGGAGGAGGAGGAGGAGGAGGAGGAGGAGGAGGAGGAGGAGAAGAAGTAGTAGTAGTAGTACAGAAGGGAAGGACATCCTTTGCAGCTCAGAGGGAAGGAGAGACTGCAGGCATTGAAGGTCGGTTGCTATTTGTATGGCAAAACGAGATACACCCAACCTCTGGCCAGACACCAAATAGCAACTTTACAGAGGGCTTAAAGCCTTGGCCTGACCCAGTCCCTGGCTTAGATGCCAGTGTGCAGGAAAGCATAAAGGAAGGACAGAGGCGGGTAGGGAGAATGCTATCGGCAACATCCAGCCTGGAGGTCAACTCCGAGTTGGAGGCGCCAGGCTCCCCTGCAGACAATGGCTGAGGGGAAAGAAATAAGAGGAAAATTTACAGGGCAGAGAAAACTGAAAAGACATGTCAGATTTTCAAAAGTCACGCAGGACTAAGCTGTAGTGTCCAGGAATTCACATTTAAATGATAAAACCAGGCTTTTAGATATTGGGAGTCGGGCTGATGCTTGTATGGGAGTGAAGGGGGCAGCTGCAGCAGGGCTCATTCCAGGGCGAGCAAGCTCTGTTTCTTGAATTCATGTTTGCTGTAGATTTGGTTTTTGTGATTTTCCATACGCATTTAATCCTACAATATAATATTTAAAAAAAATAACCTGACATTTTAAAGCACGAACAACAGTTCAGTATGAGTTGCCTTGGCTTCCTTTACTGTTGGTATAATTACTTTCTTTTTTGACGGGGAAAGGTTTGTTTCTGCACACAGTTCATAGCACAGTCTGTCAAGGGAGGAAAGTCAAGGCAGAAGCCTGCAGCAGCTGCTCAGGTCACACCCACAAGCATGAGTACATTTCTCCATTTGCACAGTCCAGGGTCCCAGGCCCTGCCCGGCATGGTGCCACCTACGGTGGGAGAGCCTTCTTACCTCCATTAATATAATCAAGACAATCTGCCTGAGGCATGCCCAGAAGCCTGACTCCCAGGTCTAGACTCTGTCAAGTTGACAACACCAATTACCACGGGGGTTCTGACACACACACGGAATAAAAGGACTGTGACTGGACATACACGGTGAGGGAGTGGACAGGACTGGAGAAAGACTGCACTGAGCACCACAGCTTGATCCCTCAGACTCCCACAGGTTGGCACAAGAGCGTCCTCTCTCCACAGTTGAGACTTCAAACTTCAAGGTCTGAAGGGTCCAGAGGGCCTCACCTACAGCAGTGCCCCTCTTCTCTCTCCTCATGGTGGCCTTGACTTACCGTGACTTCAGAGAAGATGTGGAAGGGTCCACTGTGCCCATGTAACTCATGGATGGGTCCCCTAGCAAAGCTCAAGGATGTCTGTAGAAAATGAAAAATTTCCAATATCCCATAAATGAAAGTCACTTTATTCCAACCGGAACTCACGCACATGCAAAGAAACAAAATCATAAACAAACCAAAACCCAACCAATCAACCAAACAAAAACAAAACAAAACAGGAAGGCATGACCAAGGTAGTGGAGCAGAAAAGCTCAGAGAGCAGGAACACTGGCACAAATGTTAGCAGAGCCACCGCGTTGATGTAACTGTTTACGCCGACACAGGGAAGGAAGACTGATAAGGAAATGGCATAGATGTACAAGGACCTGAAGTAATTCCCAAGCTGGAAACCACCACATCTATGAAGGCAGGAAAGAGGACAGCAAACCACAAACAAACATATTAGCAGCATAGATAGAAGCCAAAATGAAAAATACCATTAAATCAAAATAATAAAATCTACTTTATTTTATTTAGTATGTATGTGAGTGCATGTGAGTATGTATGCATGTGTATGTGTGATATTGTGTGTGTGTGTGTGTGTGTGTGTGTGTGTGTGTGTGTGTGTGTATGTGGGGTGGTCAGAGAACACAGAGAATAACTCTCCAATGTGAATTCTCTCCTTCCACGATGGCACTGGTTCTCAACCTGTGAGTCACAACCCCTTTGAGGGGTCGAATGACACTTTTCTAAGGACCACCTAAGATCATTGGAAAACATCAATATTTACATTTTATGATTCAAAACAGTAGCAAAATTGTTGAGGGAAGGTCTAATATTGCTTCTGATATATTGAATTCAATGCTGAGATCTGGTTACCGCCCCTTCTGAGGCATTCTCTTGATTGGTTAATAAAAGTCGCTTATGGCCAATTAGCTGCGCAGAAAGAGTATAGGAAGGCAGGACTTCCTCAGATCACAGCAGGAATTCCGCACACTCAGAGACTCTCTCCTTTTTCCGCTGGGAGACACAGAAGGAGATAGATGTCTGGAGAAATCTGGGAGGTACTCACAGGCACATGTTGGTTTGGGGTTAACTTAGAGTAGCTAATTGACAGTCTGCCCAGCTAAGGGCTAAGCGTTAAAATATTAAAGGTCTTGGTGTGTTTAATTATTGGGGAAAAGACTGCGGCGGCTTATAGCCCCTCAGTCCAAGCAACCCCGGGCTGTTGGATTCCCAGACTCCCCTTGAGCCCAGGCGAATCTCCCGCCAAGCCGCCGGTAATTCTACTGGCCTAATATAACAACTTATATTAATTAACAGAGTTTAGGTTATAGGTGGTGTAGGCCACCTTTGGTCCCGGGGCTTTTTCTCCAGGAAAAGTTTGGCAACTGGTTAAGGCACTCAGGCCAGGCCGCCTGCTCCTCTGCCAAGCCGCCGGCTACTCAGCTGGCTACTCTGCCGGCTTAATATTACAGTTTATACTTACTAATAACTACATTAATTAATTAATTTTCAGTTTTCACAAAATTAAAGTTCTGAAGTAACAACAAAAACAATTTTATGGTTGGGGGTCATCACAGCATGAACTGTATTAAAGGGTCACAGCACTAGGGAGGTTGAGAACCACTGCACTATGGGTTCCAGGGATCGAAGTTAGGTCATCAGGCTTGCATGGCATGTGCTCCTACCCAGTGAGCCACCTTACCTGCTCTTGATCTTATCCACATCTCAGAGAGAAGATATCTAAACTCCAGACTGGAGTTTAAGGGAAAAAGGCCCTGCTATACACTGTCTACAAGAAGCATGTGGAATAGAGGAACTCTAGGGGACAGTGTCCCAGGCTCACACTCCACCAGTAGAAGCCATTGCTGCATCAGTATCAGACAAAGTGGCTTCCGGAGCAGAGAATGGCACCAGGTACTTAAAGTTGATTTTTAAAGGGATAAAGGGTCATCTCATGAAGAAGACTTGACAGTCCTGGATATCTCTGTATCTATCAGAAACCGCAGTTTGCTTCTGTGAAGCAAGCCTGCTGAAAACGAAAGGATATCAGTGGGAAACACTCCTCCCATTGCTTTCAGAACAAGTGGAGGAATGGCAAAGATGTAGAAGAGACCCGACTGACACATGTCATTTACACAGCACATTCTTTTGACATGCATATGGAACGGTCACATGATAGATCACCTTCTGGACCACTGAAACAGGACCTTGACATAGAGGTGGGGCCTTGAGAGGATCTAGAGCAGTAATTCTCAAATCATCCTAATGCTATGACCCCTTAATACAGTTCCTCATGTAGTGGTGACCCCCAAACATACAACTATTTTTGTTGCTACTTCATAACTGTAATTTTGTTACTGTTATAAATCATAATATCTGATATTCAGGATATCTGATATGCAACCCTCATGAAAGGGTCATTTAACCCCCAAAAGGGTTTTGATCCATAGGTTGAGAGCCGCTGGTATAGGCAGTGAGGACCCCTCTCCTGCAAATGGCCTTGTGTCTTTATAGAGGAGGTCTCAAGCTATGCTCTGCCAAGTGGACTTCTGCCTTCCATTATATGAGGCTAGTGTCTTTGTCTTCAGTAGGATGTAGTCTCCACCGACATGGACCTTACAACCTCTAGAGCTGGGAGAGATGAATTCCTAAGGCATTACCCAGTCTCAGGTGTTTTGTTCTAGCTGCAGCTATGGATGAAGATGATTGCAATGAACTTAGACCAGAAATCAGTAGCAATATGATCCCCAGAAAGGCCTTAAATGTTTTAAATACAAGCAGCTTATTGGTAAATAATTCACGCATCAAAGAAGAAACCCAGAGAGAAATTTAAAAGTGTACTGAGAAGAACAGGAACGCGGGCAGGGCATATCTGATGTGTAAGGCAACGCTGAATGGAAGGTGGGGAAATTTAGAGAGAGACCTAGATTTCAAAGAAAGGAGTCATGTTAAAACACTCTGCTCTCCCTTAAAGGAGTAGTTGAATGGAAGAGAATCAAGCTCAAATCAAGCAGAAATGAGGAAACAAAGAAAGGGAATCGATGGGACAGAGAGCAGAAAAACAGCAAAGAGATCAATGAAGCCACAGCTGATGGTTTTGAGACCATTTCAGCCCATAACCAGATCAATCAGGAAAAAAAAGCAGCAGTGAACTGTAAATATCAGAGGCCAGAAAGATGACGCCAGTACTGGGTATCCTGACACGGAGGAGACATCCAGGAAATATTGTGAATTCAATTCCAATAACTTCAACAGAAAAAATAAAAGCACAGATCACTTAAACATACAAACAACCCAAGGTTCCCTAGGAAATGCCCTTTTACCAGTTGAAAGAAGCCAGATTTTCCCTATGGCTCTTCCCACAAAGGACTCCCTCATTCCAGATGAAGTAGAGAGAGATGGTCTTTCCCAAAGACCACAGAAGCTTAACAAAATACCCAGATGGGGGAAAATAAATGTTCCCTCCCTCACACCACCTGAAAGCAGTTTAAAACCCATGTTAGGACTCTAATTCCAGATTTTAATCCTAAATGGAAAAAGTTAGAAAATGAAGTTTCTTTCTTTGTGACTTTGAAGGTGTCACTAGGGAGGATCTCATACATTGTATCCTATTAGAATCTATCCTTTATATTGATCAAAAAATTCATATTTTAAAAAATAACCTTCTGTAAGTTAATGGAGAAACCAGATAAACTCATTTTTCAAAGGATGGCAAATGGCTTGGCGGGGCATGTCACAGGAGCAACGAACAACAAACCAGATTGTCAGCAGAGTGCTGGGTCCCTTAGTAATCAAAAACATGCACATTACAGAACAGTGTTCTCTCTGGAAAGGCTAATTAATGTTTGAATACTTCACGTGAGTGTGATCACATGCATGAAAGTGTTCAGGAAGGCCAGGAGTCAACCTTGGTGGTGTTCTTTGGGAACTGCCCAGCTTGGTTTTTGAAAGAGTCTGTCACTGGGAACTGGAACTCACAAATCAGATTTGGCTGGCTGACCAGCAAACCCTGAGGTTCTCCTGTCTCCCCATAACCCCATCGCTAGGATTGCAGGCTCACAGCACCACATCTGGCTTTTTTTTTTTTTTTTTACAATCTTGCTCAAACTCAGGTCCTTATGGTCTCATAGCAAGTGCTTTACTAACTGAACTGTCTCTCTAGCCCCCCCACCTTGAAGTTTTCTATTTATTTTGTAGTGCTGGAGACCAAGCCCTATGTCCTTAAACATGCTGAGAAAGTGTTGCACCACTAAGCCACATTCCCAGATGGAATGGCAAAGATGTGATGTGGCTGAAATGTATAGCCGGAGGACAAAGATGGTCTTCTCAGTAGATCACATGTATGGAATCGGTTGACTTAACTGTATCAATTGTATTAGTTCTGGTCAGTTTTTTTTTTTTTTTTGTCACCTTGCTACAAACCTAGACATAACTGGGAAGAGGCAATCTTAATTGAGAAGATACTTCCATAAGATAGGTCTGTAGGTAAGTCTGTGGGGGTACCGTCTTGATTAATGATTGATGTGGAGGACCCCACTCATTGTAGATGGTGCCACCGTGGACAGGAAGTCCTGCATGGTGTATAAGAAAGCCCTGAGCAAGCCACAAGGAGCAAGCATGCTTCCACGGCCTCTGCATCAGCTCCTGCCTCCAGGTTCCTGCCCTGTTTGAGTTCCTGTCCTCACTTCTCTCAGCAATAGTTGAAAGTTGTAAGCTGAAATAAACCCCTTCCTTCCCGAGCTGTTTGTGATCATCTACTTCTATGGTAGTTAAAGAAGAAAGGAGACACAACAGAGCATGGGCAATGCCCTTAAGCAAACAAAACTGAGCTCTGACATTCAAGACTGGGGTTCAACTAGCAGGAGGCATGGAGGCCTCAGAACCTGCTGTCATTCAATTCTTATCCTGCTTGGATTAGCTGGAAGTTCACTGTGATGTCTTACCAGCCTGTTTGTTCACTCATGACTTTGATATCTTTTAGAATGTTTATTATGTTTAAATAAAATGTGACTATCACATGAGATAGCCAACAAGAAGATCTGAACGGTACAACATGGATGCCTCACAAGGAGAGTTCTGAATTCAAATCCAGACCTAGCAGGTACCTGCTAACCCAAGGGAAAGCATTTCATCTTCCTCCGCTACAAAGGACCCATCTTCCAGCCTCAGGACAACATTGCTTGAGGGTGAACAAACAACGGAATCTGATGCTCCTAATTCAACACCTGGTCTACAACAAACAGTCTAAGAAAGAGAACATCAGAAGCCAGTAGTAAGGCTGGGCCTCAGCTGAGTGTGAAGGCTCCGGCTCCAGCTGCCTAGGGCGGAATCTAAGCCCCATGATGCAGCTGCCTGACCTTGGAAGTTACTCAACACTCTGTTCTCTGCTTCTTCATCTATGAAATGCACCTAATGATGTGAGAATACCCCTAGTTAAGACTTAGAAAGCACACAGAACATGCCATCTCTGTGTTGGTAATTATTCTAATTAGAGCTTGGAGAAGGAAATCCTGTAGGTGGCAAGCTGTGGGAAGACTGAAAGATAAGGGGGACCTCAGGAGGCCTCAGGAGGATGAGAGTTGAGATGTCTTCATTCAGGTGAACTGGGTCTTCCTCCTTAGTTTCTATTCCACTGTGTGTAAACAGGACTCCCTGCCAAGAAAAAGTGCAGACAGCCCAGCTTTGATCTACTCTCTTCTATTTCCTGAGAAGGAACCTCCTGCCTAAGAGGCAGGGTGACCTTACAGGTTCTGGGTGATCTGAGATGGGAGGGGTCAAGCTGCTGCTGCCTGAGATGGGAGGGGCCAGGTTGCTGCTGCCTGAGATGGGAGGGGCCAGGTTGCTGCTGCCTGAGATGGGAGGGGCCAGGTTGCTGCTGCCTGAGATGGGAGGGGCCAGGCTGCTGCTGCTCTGCTCCCCAAGCCACCCCAGAATACTATGCACCCACTCTCCAGGTTCTGTTGCCCGAGAATCCAGTTCCCAGCTTAGATATGATGCTTCATGAGCAGATATTGTATCCACGTTCTAGGTTTGTATCCAGCTTCAAGGGCTCTCAGGAGCACGAATGAAAAGGGAAATCTTAGGCATTTAACTGAGAGAACATGTGTCTTTACGCTGACATGACCATCGCCAGCTTCCCCCGTACTCCCATCAAGCTTCTGAACAGTAAGCAGAGAGCTAATGGGCCCGCACGGCTTTTAAATCCCACATTCTAATTATAGTTCAAAGAACCTCGCGCAGATTCAGGCATTTTCTCTTACCATATTTCCTGATCTTCATGAAGAACTAATTAAAACCTTTTTTTCTGTTGTTGCTTGTCTGACAGTTTTGTCAATTTGCAGTCTGACACTCGGAGCTAATTGGAAGAGAAGGCCATCAGCAAGTCCTTCTGACTAGGATGCCAAGGTCTAGGAGGGCAGGGTGACGTGCCTCTGAGAATCATGGCACATCAGAGATAAGTCAGCTGCTTGATAAAGGCTTAGTAAAGTCCCTAGGTTGAGAGAGCCACACTGGTGTGGCTCTGCCTGGCAAAGCTAAGGTCACCATGTAGCAAGAACATGAACACGTACATAGAGGTATGGTAGATATCACCCAAGACCCACTTCTGCTTTACATGGGACACTGAGGCATTCAGAATAGAGATATCTTTAATGGCAAATGGATGCCTCCTTAACCTCTCCGAGCAGCCCTGCAAAATGTGACGGCTGTCCTCGCTGCCGAAATAAAAAATTTCAAAGCTGAGAGGGGTCCAGGGATTAATGAATGTCCCTGCCACTAAGAGGTGACAGGGTTTGACTTTATGCCAAACTGAAACCTACCCTCTTTTCACATTATAGAGCTGAGCAAATTCAGCGGCAAGAAATAGTGTGGCCACATGCCTGTATCATAGATAGATACCATAGGTATATGTGACTATGCAAATATGTATCTATCATATGTAAATATGATATATACAAATAGATGATCAGATAGATATTCAGACAGGAGATTGACTGATTATAATCTAGGAGAAAAATGAATTTTAGACATGTCACACTAAACCATTCTAAATGTTGATTGGTCCTGTTTGCTGTCTGTTACTTAATTGACTCTGATTGGTTAAGTAAATGCTGAGGCCTGGAGATTGGGCAAAGACAGAGGTAGGCAGGACTAGGACTTTTATAGAGAGCATGTTGGGAAGAGGATTGTGGGGGGGGGATGGGGAGAAGAAGCCAGGAGTAAACAAGGAAGACACGCCATGGGGTAGATTAAAGGAGATCCTTCCATGTGGCCTGGAACATTGGCTTAGCGTGGAGAAAAATAGTCCAAAGGGACGTATGTATATATAGGGTTATATTTGGGTAATAGAGTTATGAGCTAGCTTAGATGGGCTAGGATTACACAACCCAGGCCTAGGCTTCTTAAAATCCACCCGGTGTCTGTGTGTTTTCATTTATAATGGCGGGTTAAGGATTAACACCACAGAACAATTAAACATAATATAAATACTGGTTAAATAATTTAATTGGCCATTATTTTTTTCCTACACATAACACCTCCCGATACAGATATTGCAAGAATCCCCATTTCACAGGGAGTCCCCAAGCTCTGTGGACTAACCAGATATAATGATGCACCCCTTTAACCCCAGAACTTAAGAACCTTGGGAGGCAGAGGCAGGTGAATCTCTGTGAGGTTGAGGCCAATCTTCTTAACATAGTGAATTCCAGGATAGGACAGCCAGAGCTATATGGTAAGAGCCTGTCTTGAAAACACAAACAAACAAGAAAGGACTGTGGATCAGAGCACACAGATGTGGAGAAAAGGGGCACTGAGTGTGGCCTTGTTGAGGGAACCCTATGCATGGGAGCCACATCTGGAGCCTTATCCTGTCTCAGCTAGTTTGGAGTCACTAAGGATAAAGGAAGAAAGTGGAGAAGGCAAATCGGGGGGGGGGGGGGGGGCAGCCTTCAGCACCTTTGAAGAAAAAGGAGGAAAGAGAATGGAGGTCTTGAGAGGAACATAGTGGGGTAGACCCCAAAGGCAGCTCTAGGGTTCGACTCACTCTGCTTTCCACAGCTACCTGCCTTAACTGTATATATCTTCAAAGCAGCCATCTTGTCTACTCTGAGAACACTGTCCTGGCTACCACTGCTGTGCGTGTGTGTGTGCGTGCGTGTGTGTATGTGTGTGTGCATGTGTGTGTGTGTGCGTGAGTGCGTGTGTGTGTGTGCATGTGTGTGTGTGTGTGTGCGCGCGTGTGTGTGTCTGCGTGCGCGTGTGTGTGTGTGCACGCACGCGCGTGTGTGTCTGTGCGCATGTGTGTGTGCGCGCGTGCGTGTGTGTGTGCGTGTGTGCGTGTGTATGCGTGTGTGCTTGTGTGTTGTGTGTGCGCGTGTGTGTGTGCGCGCGTGTGTGTGTGCGTGTGTGTGCGTGCGTGTGTGTGTGCGTGTGTGTGTGCGTGCGTGCATGCGTGTTGTGTGTGCGCGTGTGTGTGTGCGTGTGTGTGCGCATGTGTGCGCGTGCGTGTGTGCGTGCGTGTGTGTGCGCGTGTGTGTGCATGTGTGTGTGTGTGCGCGTGTGTGTTTGTGTGCGCGCGTGTGTGTGTGCGTGCATGTGTGTGCGCGTGCTTGTGTGCGTGTGTGTGTGCGTGCGTGTGTGTGTGCGTGTGTGTGCGTGTGTGTGTGCACGTGTGTGTGTATGCGTGCGTGCGTGCATGTGTGCGCGTGCGTGCGTGTGTGCATTTGTGTGTGCGTGCGTGCGTGTGTGTGCGTGCATGCGTGTGTGTGCGTGTGTATGTGTGTGTGCGCATGTGTGCGTGTGCGCGTGTGTGGTTCAGTGGCTTGAACACATTCGTAATTGGTGAGAGCATATTATTTTGTGGATGATCTAAGATACCAACTAAATCTCCTTCCAGGTAGTGATCCACACACAACACAAACTGGCCCACATCCTTTTAACTAGGCCACTGGCCTCGGTCCTCATCTTGATGCCACGGATCTCACGGAAACCATGGTAGCGGACGTAGAGAAAAAGATGGGAAATATGTCTTGTAGGAGATGGCTAAGTCCTTGCAAGTGCCCAAGGGTGTACGAGCAGAGTTGGCAAACTGCTGTCAGATCCTGACGTTACTGTTAACAGCCTGAGCCACTCTGAGTAGAAGCAACTGTGCTATCCATCTTGTAGGGTGACCAGAGAGTGCTCTGAGAGCCTCCAGAGCTGGCTTTCAGTGTACCTGCTTATGACAGGTTCTGTGCACACAACCAGACTCTTTCCTTCTCCCCAGCCCCTCCCTCCTAGACTCCACCCTGCTCCGCAAATGGAATCCAACAGATTATGTAATGTTTGTTATTTAATGGGTGATAAAATAGCAATTAAGCATGCAAGCCGACGTAGCCACACATCAAGCCATAAACTGAATGTTGAGTACCTTCTCAGTGCTTGCAGGGTAATCTTAGCTGAAAGCCAAATTCAGAACCACAGATAACATCGCATGCAGGCAGAGCAGACTA
This sequence comes from Lophiomys imhausi, assembly GCA_907164525.1. Taxonomy (NCBI): domain Eukaryota; kingdom Metazoa; phylum Chordata; class Mammalia; order Rodentia; family Muridae; genus Lophiomys; species Lophiomys imhausi. Next base: position 8,063,030 of record CAJQZJ010031511.1, read on the forward strand.
CCGCTGAAGGCCCTGGGCCCAAAGAAACCGAGACTTTGCATTATTCTATTCTTGGGGCCACTCAACATCTGTTCCCTGCATTGTGACATTTCTCTGCTCTCCTGCATTATAATTTTCTGTTGTAAATATCTGTTACACATATGTAGCATGCATGTGTGTAGATGGCAGTATGTGTGCATGTCTATGAAATACATACGGCTCAGAGATTGGCTCCGTCTGTAAACTGCTTGCCACAATAAGCATGAGGACCCAAGTTCAATTCTTAACATCTGTGTAAGCCAGGTGTGGTCATACATATTTGTAATCCCAGCACAGGGAGTCAGAGAAAGATGGGTCTTCAGGCCTAGATGGCTAGCCAGTCTAACTTGATCATTGAACCCCAAATCTCAGTGAGAGCCCCTGTCTCATAAAAAAAGGTGATGGCTTTTGGAATAACAGTTTAAGTTGACCTCTGGCTTCCACCTGCATGTGCACTCACATCTATGTACACATATCTGTTCATATAAGCACACACTCAAACACACAAAAATACATATAATCATCTTCTGCACATACATGTTGTGCATATATGCCTATATACATATGTACATGTATGTGCACATGCATACAAAATGTGACTCCATGTTCCTGTTACTACCCTCCTGGTCATCGCATGACCTGAGCAAATGCTCTGTTTGTTTCTGCCTCCTCTCCTTCTGTTATCAACTATAATGCTAATCTGGGCGTTCCCTCAATTACCAGACAGCGCTTGTCAGCAACTCCCTGAGGCCAGGCATGTCGGTCATTTCTTATGCCTAATTTGATTCAAATTGTTGCCAATATTTGGCAAGATGACCCACCATGCCTACCTCTGCTCCAGGGACACCTTGAACTCTTGTTCTCCCTCACTTCGTTCGCCATAACTCTGCAGATCCCTGGGAATTGCCACCAGGCCAGTCTTTTTTCTTAACTCACTTCCTACATGAGTTAAGTGTTTGTGCCTAAATTTTTTTCCTTAAATATCAGATTCAGATATCCAAGTATTAAATCCAGACTACATTCAGAGATTTCAAAGATGTGACAAGCCCATCGACCCAGTCCAAGTCCCTGCTTTCCCAGACACCAGCCCTCCTCCTCGTCTCCATATCCGTGAAGGAGGATCTTCTCAATGGCTCTTGGTGTTGAAAGCCTTGGAGATACTCTGGCCCCTTCCTCCACATCATACCAACTACATTTAATTCAAGAAGAGAAAAGCTTTCAGAGTAAACTAAGGTGCCTACCTGTCACTCCCCACCTACTGCTGGTACCTCAGATCCATCTGCTGCTACATCACCTTCTCATACTCCTCTCCACTCACCCCATATTGCCTCTCCACTCTCTATCCCTCCCTATCTCCAATTCTCTATCTCCAAATCCTCCTGTCTCTCCCTTTCTCTGTGCGTCTCCATCGCCTTCTCTGTCTTTGCCTCTTTTTCTCTCTTTTTTTCTGTTTCCTGTCTCCTACTCTCTGGTCCCCCTTCCTCTCTCTGCCTCCCTTTGTCTTTGTCTCTATTATCTATTTCTGTCTATCTCACTATATCCCTCTGTTTCGTAAACACCCTGTCACTTTCTCCATCTGTGTTGCTTCACCCATCTTCCTTCCTCCTCCCCTTGTCTCCATTTCTTTTCCTCCTTCCTCTCTCACTTCCCTCCCTCTTTTCTTTATCTCCCTATTCAGCTTCAGGCCAGTGCTGGCAAAGTGGCCAATGCCTCTTCTCTGTGCACACTCTGCAATGTCCTCCCCCTCTCTAAAAATGTAGCCTGAGTCCTTAGAACTTTTGAAAAGCCCTAAGACTTTCCCCCCACAATCACTCAGCATCATATCATATGTACCTGGCCCAGGGCTTTCTTCTCCCTTGCTGCCCTCTCATGGCAAAGATGACTCTTCCCCAATGCCCTCCAGCCTTCTCAGCCTTCGGCTCTCAGTTCAAGGGCCATCTCAGCAGACGTCTCACCTGTCCATCTTCTGCAATGGTTTTTTTTTCTTTGACATATGTCCCCCAATCCAGTTCCCTGTTCTAAAATGTCCGCATTTGTGTGGGCAGGGTGCAGAGGGCGTAGGGAAGAATGGTGACAGAGCCCATGCCCCATCACTGCTTTGCTCTGGAAGTCAGGGCATTCAGGGCAGTGTGTGCTTCTTGCCTCCAGTTCACAGGGGATGTACTCTGCTCTCCATGACTGATGTTTCACTAAGGAGTGGAGGGAAGCTGCCCGAGTGGGAGGGTTCTGCTTTGTGTCCCTTTCAAGATCATGTTCTCCTAGCACAGCTTAGACTCTATGCAGTTCAAGAACTCGGAGCCATGGGCTGGAATTTGGGTGGGAGAGATCAACCAGTTGTCCCTGAGAACAGGTCTGGGGTAAGATGAAGAGGCTCTGCTTTATAATCTGCCACAACCCTCTGGCTGGGACCTCCACTGAGGTTAACGCCTTTGAAATGAAAGAGGCCAAGGCACATTTCTCCATTTGTTTTCCGAGGTAGACAGAACACAGATAGATTAGAAGCAGCACACTTCTAGGAGATTCCTGGGATCACAATGACATCAGCAAGAAGCCTGGGATCCCTGCTTCTGAGAATGCCTGATGGGTGTCATTCCTTGAAGTGACTGCTCAGAATGCCCCCCACCTCCAAAGGAAGATGGGCCTCCTGATGTCTGTGAGAGTCAGACATCTCTAATTCAATCAGCAACTCATGGGTGATGTGACGGGTCACTGGTCCACAAGTGTGCCCATAACAGAGGCACATGGACGCCTACGCATTCTTTCTAAGTGGCTGTATGTAATGAATAAACGAATAAACTGACACATCATAACTCAGGCCCCGGAATGCAATCAGATACTTGAGGGAAGCGTGGTCATGTCTGAAATGGATGAACAGGGGGACAGATTAGTGGCAGCCTCATGCCTCTTTCTTCTCAGAGCTGTCCCCAGGCGCTTCACCAAGCCCTGCCATCGGAGAAACATACACTTCATCACCATTAATTGTACTCAGGGTATTTATGAGTTCGGTTGGCTGTTAGCAAGTTGGCCCTGCCGCAATTAATATTTACATGTGCAGCACCCAGTGCTGATAATGGACAGCTAACAGGCTTGGTTAATTGGTTCGCCACCCCCACCCGCTCACTGTATCTTTCCTGACCAGGGGAGGCGTCTTTCCCAGGGAATCTTATAATGGGCTTTTCATGTGTTGGTGATTTTAATTACTTTTTTATTGCTATGCAAATCTCTCTTTCTCTAATCTGCCAGCTTAAAGCAGGGACCACAGAACTAGTGAGTGGAAGCCAAGTGACAAGAGTTGCACTGCAACTCTGGCTGCACAGGCTGCTGGCCATCGTGCTGAGGTGGGTCAGGAAAGACCACCGGGCACAAGCCAGGGTAGGCAAGGTTCCATCCCTGGGGTGGTGTTCAGAGCTAAGCCCCACAGGAAAGGGAGATCCCTGGAGAGCAAAGACAGCCAGGGCACTGTTTCTTGGGAGCCTGGCACACAAATAGGAGGACCAACCCACATTGTCTAGCACTGGCATCTAGGAGAGGAAACAAGCTTAGCGAAGGTGGACAGCGGGGTATAGTAGAGCAGGCCTGATGAGACTACTTGCGGTGTGTTGCCAGAACCATTCCATTTTCTGGTTGTCCTGCCATTGTAGAGGGCCAAATCCTGCCCACCATGAGGCGACTCCAGGAGGAAGAGCCTGGTGTCCTGGTAGTCTAAGAGGCTTCTGACACAGGACAGGATGGAAAAGGGGAGGAACTCTTCTATCTACTTCCCCTGTTCCTCCCAAGTGGGGGTAGAGCTGCAAGATCTCAGCAGTCTGGAATGGTGTGTGCATTGCAGGCAGTGCCCAGGGCCAACCTGACATGGATGGGGCCTATAGAAATTTAATGAAGTAGTCAAGATAGGGTGGAGTCTCTTCCTCCCAGCCAATCATCCTTGGGTCCCATCTCCTTACACCAGAGCCTTCCTAGAGGTCATTTCACATACACTCATGAACCGGAGTGGCCAACCCAAGAAGACAGTTGTTTCTCCCTGGCTACTTTGGCTTCAGGCCTGGATAAAACCGAAGATACTTCTTTAGAGGATGATAAAAGGGAACACTTGGCTGGCCTGGCTTTCCACCAGCCAGAGTGAGCCTGCTGCCTGTCTCAGTCTGAGGTCACAGATGTGACTTCTTCTGCAGGAGGCCTCTCTCTCTGCATCCCATTGCTCTCTTCTCCAAATGCCAGGACTCTATAGGAGGCTATGCTATTTGACCAATTTGTAGGTTATAAGAATACTTTGTAGTGACCAGTTGCTCGATTATTTTAAGGTATATTAAAAAACGTAGCATCCAGGTCTAGCAGCAGCCATAGGGCAATGAACGAGGAGAATCATCAGCTTGTGGACCACCTGGGCTGCATAGATAGATCCTATCTCAAAAAAAAAAAAAAAAAAAAGATGGGGGTGGATAATGAGAGAGCTCAGCTGCTAAGGGCACTGAAGTCCTGATTTTGATACTTGGGACCTATATGGTAGAAGGAGAGAAGCAAATCCCACAAGTTATCTCTGACACACACACACACACACACACACTAAAATAAGTAAATATAACTTTTCCAACAAAAGAAAGGAAAAAGGAAACAGCAATCATATCAAACTTATGATTTCACAATATTATTTTATCTCAGCTTTAAAACAATCAATGAAAGAAAAATTGTAAGTTCAGTTGAAAACAGGGTGCTGGGTACAACACAACTCTTGAGTGGGTGAGATTCTGGAAAAGGCGAGGGGAATCCTGGCTCCAAAATCTCGCATGGCTGCAGGCCTGTGCCTTGGTATGTAGACACATCCTCAGCTTCTCATCAGCAAGTGCAAGCAGATGAAGAGCCAACCGTGGAACCCAGATGCCAAAGCCAGGGAGCTCAGGCCTATAGCCAGGCTGCCCCAAATTCACACACAGAGAGAGACACACTTACAAAGGCACTCGCTCTTGTTCGGAGACACACATGCTCTTCCAGTCCATAAATCAATTAATTCCTGCAACTGGGTAAACTGTGAGGAAACATTCAATAACCCCCCTAAATGCTCCATCCGGGCCCCTCAACGGCTCGTTACACTATATGAGGTGTGGGTAATTGCCCGAGAAGCGCGATTCCCCAACTCGTTTCCTTGCTCAGTCTTCAGCTGCCTCCAAGGCAAAGCAGGAAAACTCAGCGCAGGGCTACACAGAGCACCTGCATGTGTGCATGTGTGTGCGTGTGTGAAGACATGTGTATGGGTGATATATCTCTGGGATCAGAGCCCTGCTTGTGCCCGCTCATGCTCACGAAGGGAAGCAGCTGTCACACAAACCACGATGGCTTCAGGGGCCTTGATTCTGCTACACTCTCCTCTTCAGGTAGGGAGAATACCCACTGTCACCCAGCACGGCTTCTGCTGTGAGGAGGGCACCTACAAAGCCTTGGGGCTCTGGAAGAAAGCAGCAGCTCAGGTTACAGGGGGTTGTTGCAGGCCACAGGGCAAGATCTAGGACAAAGCAGCCATTTCTTCCATAAGAAGGTTCCATGCCTCCCCCTTGAGATTCGAAGAGGTGAAGCGGGCCCCTCACAGAGCATGCTGGGATGCATGCATCCTTGACCATCCATACCTAGCACTTCAGAACACAACTTGTGTGGGAGAGAGTCTGAGATTAGCCAAGATAGGGTCATACTAGGTTACAGAGTCCTTAACACAATGGCTAGTGTCCTTCTATAAGTAAGAAAGACAGAGACACAGGTAAGAAGTCTTTGTGAAGACAGGGCAAAGACTGCCTAGATGGCAGGGAGTTCCAGAACCACCTCCCTGCAGGAGGAGCCAGCTGCCCACACCTGGGCCATAGCCTTAAGGCCTCCAGTACTGCCAACCATCGAAGCTACCACCTGCCAGTTTGTATGGCCCCAGCAGACAACAGAAGGAAGGTATTTGGACTCTCCTGATACCATTTCAGCGGAGGATTTCAGCATCTTTAAGGTTAAGGGACAGTTAGGATTCAGGAGAGCCACTCTGGTCTCTGAGGTCTTCCCTGCTCTACAGCAGCACACACCTGTAAGTGACAAGGCCCAGATAAAGGAACCAAAAGATGGAAGGGAAGAAAGGGAGGAGGTGATGGGCCCCTCATGCCAAGTGTAGTTAGTTAGGGTAGGCACATATGGTCAGAATCCCAATCCAACAGGAGTCTTGACCCTGAAGGACCAGGACCAGAGTGTAACCTGAGGTTAGGGAGAGGGACCCATGAGGAGACAGTAGATCTGAGGAGGACACCAGGTGTGTGAGAAACTGAGATCTTCTCAGTGTTGGGAGAGACAGCTCCAAACTGAAGAAGGACAAGTTATGAGGCAGGATCACCAAAGAAGGCAGCTACCAGACACTCCAGTGCCCTGTGGAGAGGCAGCCTGCCCTTTACCAGACTTTTGGAATGCTTAGGTGTGGTGGGGTTAGTGATAGCATTTAATAGCATAAGGATCTTAGAATAGCAAAAACCTGGACTTTAAGGTAAAAGATTTACATCCAACGTGGCAAGTCCTTGGGAACCCACCCAAGGATGGATGATGTTTTTCGATCATGGGATTTGGGTCGGGGAGTGCCCTAAGGCGCCTGCCAGGATCCATGGCATCAGATTGTGTGGTCTCCAGACCGCCTGTTGCTCCTTGGCCCTCTGCAAGAAAAGCTATGGAGGGACACATTGCCCAGGGGCATGGCTTGGAAGCACGTGAAAGCTTCTGCCAAAAATCATGCTGCCAATTCATTAAGACAGGTGAAGAGATTTAAGTCAAGATTCTCATGACACAGGTCTCTCCCTTTCCTGCCTCACTCACCTTCCTCCACGTTTGGCAGAGAAACTCACATCACAGTCTCACCAGGAGGCTTCACCATCTTGTATTGACCTGTTACAGGTCTGGGGATGGATTCTCCCTGGTATTCTAGAGTGTCTAGGAGGGCAGTTATCTCCCCTCGGAGCCCAGGGGTATTGGATTGGATGGAGCACTGAAATGAGACCCTTGCAGCCCTAAAGCATCTGAATGGTGGGCCTAAGAAACTTTTCATCTTGTAAATAATTGGACTCTAAGACTGCAGAGGCAGTTCTTGCTTCTGTCTTAAGATCTGACAAACGAAATTCAAAGACTTTAAGACTGAAAGATTTGATGAATATAAGGATCCATGCCCAGAGGAAAATATACTTTTGAGGAACCTTAGATTAGTGTTAAATGTTTATATTATAGATATTAGGGTACTAGAGATTAGGTTTTAGAGTTAGGGTTCGGGCTTTAGGATTTAGGAACTTCATAGGCAATTGTTAGGTAATTGTTAGGTATTAATAAATATATGTTTGATAAATAAAAATTTGCTGTTACACCTAGGGGCTGACCTCATTGCTGATATATCTTACCAAGACAGTTCCTTCTCCAATGAGATCACTGCCCCATCCCTTCATCATGGTATAAGTGAGGACCATGGGCAAGCTCCTGGTATCCTGCTTCACTCATTCAGGGCCGCTGTGGGGGTACGACTACTACCTACAGCATGTACGGGGGACTGCTGAAGCAAGATGGCCCACAGTGTAGACAGGATCAGAGTTGGGGGTGAGCAACAGAAAGAGGGATCAGTGCTGGGGGCCTGAGAGGAAAAGAAAGCTAGCTCAGCCCACCTGCCAAGGCCAGTTGGAGGACACTTGCAGAATTATGCTGGTGGTCAAATAGCTCCTCCTCAGACTTGACCAGGAAAGAGAAGAGGGGTGGTGGCGGTCTTGACCTCTTGATCCGTCATCCACAGAGCCTGTGCCTAGGTACAGAAGGCCTTCCTGGAGTTTCTTCTGCCTGGTCCTCTCAGTCCTCATCTTTTCTGTCAGCATGGTCCCCCAGGGCCACCAGCTGGCACTGGTAATTAGCAGTTGTCTTTCTGGCTGTCTCAGTCACTTCCCAGGAAGTCCCACTCTGTTCTTCATTAGCAACCATTCACTATGTCAATTACCAGGCAAGAACAGGACAAAGGATGCCTAGGGCAGCTCCCTACTCAGCTCTCAGCTGGGGGACTTGAAGCTGATGGGGGTAGCTGCTGTACCCGCCTTCCTTAGTATAGGTCATCTCTATGGATGGAGGAGGGGACCTTACTGAGCCCAATTTCAGCATTTTGGAGCTCATTTACAAGCCTGCCATCTTTGATGCTATAGAGTTCTGCTCCCTTGAGCTGCTGTGGCCCCATAACCCATGCCATTGGTCCTGTTCCTGGCTTTGGGAACCACGTGAATTGACTGGTCTCCCTCGCAGCCCCTCAGATGATTATGTGTGGTAGGTGTCTGCCCCACTGACAATGGCCATATTTGCTCCCATGGTCAAGATATGCTTTAGTGACCATGGCATCCTAGAGTCCACCATCAGTCCTTTGCTATTCTTAGTGGTACCTCAAGTTATGGGATGTTTCAGCAGCACCCATGCATCCCATGTTTAGATGACCTCTTTCATGGCGCTCACAGCTTTGCAGAACTGGTAGGAAAGCACACTGCTGAGGTACGCAGTTGAAAAGCCACCGATGTAACCCTGAGGCAGCAAAAACCTGGTCTACCTCTGCAATCCAGCCGTTCACAATACATTTGGTCCTCTGTCCATGGAGTGACATAGAATGCTGCTCCATCCATGTCACATCCTATGTCCAAGCATCCCAGGCCTCCATTCTGGGCACACAGGAGGGGTAGGACCTTGTCGTTGTGGCCATTTGTCCATATATGCAGTGGAGGGTGAGGGTCCACAGAGCAGGCAGATATGGACTCAAACTTTTCCTGTACCATGGCCAGCTCTGACTCGTTGCTGTCATTTACTTCCAAATGTAAGTATCCATGTCCCACATGTATTAATCATGGGCTGTGGGCCTGTGTGGTCCTTAAAATTTACCCTCTGGATTTATGGATGATGGCCATGATAGTATTGAACCTTGATCACAGTCAAGGTCTTTTTTCCGTGCTGACTCATGAAATCCTCGGAGTAGACCTTGAGGCAGGACAGCTGTTCCTTTCAAAGGAGAGAGGCTGGGAATTCAGTAGAGATGGAGGAAGATGTTTCCTCCTGGGTGCTCAGGCTAACCACTTCCTGCTGGCACTTTGATAGTCTGACCAAATGCAAGGCTTTCAACATTGCACTCCCTGTGAACTCGCAATGCCCCCGTCCAAGAGCAACCCTCTTACCCATCATGCACCAAAGAGACACTAACGATGTGGGCATGTCCCAGTCCCCACACTAAGCAAGTCACAGAGCCAGCATCTAGCTCAGTGGCCTGCCCTCATGGCCTCGCCCCTGTGTCTGGTGAGTCAAGGTACACAGAGTGATAGCAGGAAGCTGTACCTAGGGCTCTCCATGCCCTTGAAGGACAGGCTACCATGAGAACTGCATGGTCACAGTTTCTGCCCAAGAGATCTGCAGCACATGCTCCCTAGCCCTGAGTCTCTCCAGAGTAGGGGCCATGACAAGGTCCCGGGTCATGGCCAACATCCGAGGCTTTCCATCACTCACTCACTCACACCCAGTACCTGTTGGTTCTTGACTGGTCTACATTCTCAAGGGCAGCAAGCTTTTTCCCACTAGCATTAGCCTCACGTCAAGAACCAGCCAGGAGATATCTCCTTGTTTAGCTTCTCTTATATGCAACATTAGGCCTAATTTGCCCTATGAGACACTTTTGTCAGAGGAGATGACAAAACTTACAAAGCCATTATAACTGGCCTGGCAGAATTGAAGATGCTCGAATGAGACACCTGTGTCTCTCAATCTGACTAATAGTCTGATGATTATCGAAACAATGGACCTCAAAGAAATGAGAATTTCCCTCAGGAATTGCACACTGGGAGAAGAAAAGGGCATCAGAGAGAGGGTGAAATTGTCTCCCTCAGAGAGACATCACACAGTTCTAACAACTTGTCGGACCACCTTACAGGATGAGACTGAAGCCCAGGCAAGGATTGGTCAATAGGGGGAAGTAGTTGGGGACACTCTGTCCCTGGGACTGCTTAGATGTACAATCTTTGACCTTCCATTTAAACTTTAATCTCATTCATAGAACCCCAAAGGTAGACTTGGGATGTTCAGTAAGTCTCTTTTTCCCTCTTTCCAGTGTGAGCACACTGAATACATCTTCTTTTTCCGCTTTCTACGTTTAATTAAACTCTTTTGGAGGGTTTATTGAGGAAGGGTGGTCAGACCTGACTTGGAGCACAGGTTGTGATCCCAAGTTCAGTGACATGCCCCTGGGTCTTTTTTTTTTTAAAGTGAGAATAAATAAAGCCCTGCCTGGGAAAATGTGAAGGTGAGTTCAACCCCATTGTCCAGGTAAACTTCCAATATGGAGTCTTTATAATTCCAGGACTGGGGAGGTGGGGTCAGGCAGATCCCTGGGGCTCACTAGGGTAAGCCTAGCCTACTCAATGAACTCCAGGTCAGTGTCTCCAAAAAAAGAAGGTAGACAGCACCTGAGGAATAACACTCAAGGTCTCACATAGGCACATGCACAAAAGCCTGGGCACACGTACACAAGAGAGAGAGAAAGAGAGAGAGAGAGAGAGAGAGAGAGAGAGACAGACAGACAGACACACAGACACACAGACACACAGACACACAGAAATAAGTTTAGGAACCTCTCCCCAGCAGTCAGGCAGGAGGTAGCCCATGATGGGAAGGTGAGTTTGCAGAGGAAGCATCTGGTTTGTGTATCTCTTGGCTGTGTCCACTGGAACAGGACTGCATTGGGCTTCTTTCTCAAGGGCCTCCTGCTGTCCAGTGGATATGTCCTCTGAGAACCAAGGTTGAAGGAGGGAGAGGATTTGCCCAACTGGAACTGGGTCACTGTAATGACACTGAATCACAAGCAAAAATTGTCTGGCTCTATGTTTAGGCTCAGAATTCGTTGTCCAGTTGGGCCACCACCCCAGCAGTAACCTGCTCCTGACCACAGGTTTCCACCCCACCTCAGGGGATCATATCCCATTTGGCACCCAAAGGGCTGAAGTCTAGAAGGGGTAAGGTGGTAAAGTGGTCAGAGCCTTAGACTTAGACTGGTCTCATGGCCCCCTGCAACTCTTCGTTACCTTCCCTCTCTGTTCATGGCCTTGTTCCTGCCTCTAATCCCTGGTTGCAAGGGCAGTGGTAGACTGTCCACATAGTTCTAGGGACATATTGTTTGTCCATCAGGGGATAAGACCAAAGCCTGCCATGAGGTCATGAAGAAGGAACAGAAATACCAGGGATATAAACAGGGACTATTAGACACAGCAAGAGAGAATGTTTGGAGAAGTAACTCAGGAGAGTTTCTAGGCAGAGGCAGAACCCAGACAGGGCTGGGAGACAGGCCAATCAGTGAGTCCTCAGCCTGGGCTCCAGGAGCAGACCCTGCAGCTCTAGGGTGACCCAGGAAAACAGGAGCAGCCAGTACGAACCTTGTGTCCTGTACCCCCCCCCCCCCAACTAGTGACTGACAGAGGATGATGAGGGGACTCAGGTCTCATAATGTTTCCTTTTCATATTTGACAATACTTGACATCTGCCCCAGGAGAATTGTCTCCTAGGCCTCCTGTCCCCAGAGATGGTATAGGCTTCCAACTCTGAGACTCTACACCACCAGCACCTGCACTGGGTGGGACCTAACCCTCTTTCTAGTTGCCTGTCTATTACTGGTCAGCCACAGACCACCCGAGCCACCCAGAGACCACCGTCATTTTCCAAAGTAGCCAACGATAGTCCTGTACCCACCTCACTGATCCTATAGGAACCATGAGGCAGACTGATGCCCTTTGCCCTGCCCTTCTTCATCCCCTAGAGCCCTGCATCCTGCTTCCGGAAACAGCCAGCTGTCATTTCAGTTTCCATGTCTGAATACAATCTATTTCAAAGTTCCTCTTTAAAAAAAAAAAAAAGTTCCCACTGTGGTGGAGTCCTGAGAGACTTAAGAAGCCTAGGGTAAAAGACCTGGAGATAAATGTCACAGCAAAAGTGTATGTAGCAGACCTCTCTCAGGATCTCCAACTGTCAGCACGTGGTAGCTCTTTCTGAGTCCCTCTACAACACAGCATCAGAGACCAAGGGCCACTTTCCATCCTCCATCCCCCCCTCCAACCCCTATGGCTACTACACAAGCTTGGGCTCCATTCAATCAACCAGGCCAGTGTCCTGGGACACCAAGATACAAAAAAATGACACCACTCAGGAGGATGGGTAGCCCAGGCTCACACCACATCAGGGTCACACATTGCGTTCTGTCAGGGACTTCAGAGACCTCCTCAGCCTAAGATTTGGCTCATATGTTTTCTGCCCAGCCTCAGCCTTCCTTGCCATTTTGTGAGCTTCCCGCTGCCCTTTCAGGAAAATCAGCTCTAACTGAGTCTGAAGACCTTCTCTCTCCCTCTAAGGGAGGTCCTTGCCCAGTAGAGAGAAAGACGATCAAGCCCTCCGTCCTCCATCGCTCCTCAGCCACAAATGCACACACCACCCTGAAAATGATGCCTTTGATCTAACATCAGCATTAGCTGATCCTCCACAGGCTCATGGGCTTTCTTTCCATAGCTCCTTGCTACCATCAGTAGCTGAACCACCTCCTCCCACAGACTTTCAGCCATCTCCTCTGCCCACCCCTCTCCCTTCTGGGCAAAGCCCACTCCTCCCCCATTCTGTTGGCATACTCAGGCCTTAATGTTTAGGTTGCACCCACCCAGAACAGCCTTCCTCCTGGCCCACTCCATCTGTGACCATCAAAGCCTGGTCCCGGCTCAGGCCAGTGGCTGCCTCTTCCCAGAGGCCCTCTCACCTCCAGACTGTTAGCTTTTATTCCTCTTTCTTGCAGGCTTGGGCTTCTCAGCTAGAAATAACTGTCCCTCCTCCCATCCTTGTCAGGACTGGAGACAGAGCTGACATCTCCAGGAGAGACACTTATTTCATACAAGACTGTGATGCCCTTTCCAGGCTGCCCCTGTTCCAGCCCTGGGAACAACCTCCCACTCTCACTCCCAGTTACCTCTTTGCACTCTGGAAGCCAAACCCAATTTTTGGCTGGCCTTGTGGAAGCAGCATTCAAAAGCCCTGTCTGCCTTATGTGAAGCTTCCTTCTGGCTCCTCCTTTGTGATTTTGAAGCTAAAAATAGAATCTCCGGAGACCTGGTCACAGCCATTGTGGTTGCTATAAAAACGTGATGAGCGCCTAATCAAAATTATTATGCATTGTTGACAGGGGAGGCGACCAAGCACTTATCTCCCAGCGACTTTTAAATCGAGCCTCCTCCTTTTGTGCCAGGGCAAAGCAATAATTTAGATAATTGGACTTCAAAATGAGTTGGAGGCAAGTCGTTATGGTTTTGGGCCTTCTGCAATACTTCCTCTTTGTAGAAAAAATAATGGAATTAGAAGAAACAGACTTTGGTCAAACAAAGACCCTGAGCAGGACGAGAGTAGTCAATGTGAGACTCAGCACCGGGGCTTCCTGGTGTTGTGGAGCTGCCTCCTTGTATGCCTTCTCGAGTACCTAACCTCCTTGTGGCTCCAGAATTGGAAAGCCTCTGGAAAGGGCTCTCTACAGTGGGTGGAAGATAGTGGTTTCCCAGAAGAACTTGTCTTCTCCTGCCTGTGGTGCCACAGAGGTAGCAGGGCTTCGAAGGCCTAGCCCTTGGACATGCACTGTAGGGTTTTGGGCATGTTGGCCCTCACTACTCTTGTTTCTCTGGTACAGTCCTCTCTCCTCACCTGAAGTCTATAAACACAATGCATGCTGGCCCCACCATTACCCTGTCCATCACAGAGTTATGCTCTCCTAGTCTCTCTACTACCTATGCAGGGACTCCTCAACAGTCCCCCAAACAGTTCTTTGCTCTACTCCAATAGTCAGAACAGTCTTCATGAAGTATAGACAAAGCCAGAGCCCCTGGCTCCTCATTGTCCTGCAACCACCCATGGCCCATGAAAGTAGGAGAATCCACGGCCTGGTTTGCCAGCTCCTAGCTCTTTGTCCACTCACTATCCCTTGGCCTTTTGGCTATCAGGACAAAGGGGACTTCTGTTCTATCCCAACCCTTTCACTGATGTTCCCTTTTTGTAAGGACACTAGATACTATACAGGGTGTCCACTTAAATTTGAGCCTCCTATAAGCAAAAAATAAATAAAAGTTTGAACAGCAGTCTGTTCCAAACAGAGAGCTTCTTAAAGCACTGTCTCTGGAGATGGTTAGATAGTAGAATGTTAAAGTCAGGTGCCAAATACATATGGACTGGACATTGGGAATGTATGCTAAGACATATAACTCACATAATTGTGGCCTATTTATTTCTGTTGTTTTGTATTGTATTTATAGTTATAAGAAAAAGAACCATTTGTTGGACTGAAAGGGAGAGCTGTTGGGGGGAAAAAGAAATACCTTGAACTAAAAAAAAAAAAGAGAAGAGGATGGGGGGTTGAGGGGGAGGAGGGTGGAAGGGTGGGACTGGAGGGGGGAGTAGGGAGGGGATTGTGATTGAGATGTAACTTGAAGAAATAAAAAATAAATTATTAAAAAAAAAGTACTATCTCTGAGATGCCACATGAGACTTCAGACAGGGCAACTTGATGGGAGCTGATGGAGACCATGGTAGAGGGGAGTAAGCTCCTAAGGTAAGCACTGGTCCTGTTCTGCTTTCCTCCCAGCCTTCAGCCCATAGTACCTTCCTTTCAGGAAATGGCTCCCCCACTGGCTCAGGCCAGAGGGCAACACTCAGAAGAATCCTGGAAATAAATCTGTTCTCTTCAGCTTCTCTCCCCTGGAGACAGCTCCACTGCCTACTGTTGCCACTTCCTTCTACCAGGGGTATCTCTACTTCCTGCCTTTCCAGCTGGAGATACCTCCACTTCCTGCCTCCATCTGAAGGCTTCTGGCCCTCACTCTCTCATGCCTTGTGTTCCCACAGCCAGAATCTAGTGACTACATTCTTGCCTCAGATCATATCTGGTACCCAGATTTGCACCCTAAACTCCCCTCTGTTCCAGGGCTTCTCTATTCCTTGACCTGGCCAGCTCTGCTGGGTCATGGTTGGATCACCTATCTACAGACCAGCATGCCTGGGCAGAGGAGGTGTTACCCTGAGACTATAAATGACACAAGAGAGTCCTGATTTAGAAACCAGAAGGCTGAAGGCCCTGCCCCTAGAGGCATTGCAGATCTGACTGCTATGTCACATATGCATTAGTAGGTGGCAGAGAGGAGAGAGGAGAGAGGCTATATCTACAGTCAGTGTTCTGACCTATGAACATCTGAATGAATAGTAGCCTAACATTCCTGGGGGGAAAAAAAGCAAGCTGGATACCAACACCACTTTGGCGCCATGGGGTAGCCTGAGATGACTACCAGACCAGTACCAGGAAAGCACCGGACAGGAAACAAATCAAAAAGTAGAAGAACTCTGCCTGGCCCTGGATGTGGGAATTGTGGGTGAGCCAACCCTGAGGGAGTGAGTGTGGAAGAGCCAGCCCTGCCTTCTGTCTGCTATGTGGTGGTGTTGGCTAGGGAGAGATGCCCTCCCCTCCCTTTTATCCTCACCACCATTGGGCTGACAAGAAATCTGGCCCAGAAGGGGTTACAAGAGCAGGAGAGCTGTTCCTGCCCCTCACATGCTGCAGCACTCGGGAGAGCAGGCCCTGCACCTTTCCATAGTAGAACTGGCCATACAAGTGGGGGTTGCAGGTCCAGAACCAGGGCTTTGAGTTGGCCCACCCCAACATCTACCCCATGGATGAACTGCTGGAGTGCAAGAAGAGGTCAGTTCCACAACCCAGGACTGCAGGATCTCCATGACACAGGACAGTTATGGCATATCTGAGAGGAGTTCCAACGATATTCCAGTACTGATGGAGTAGTGAAAACCAGGGGCCTCAGACCAGACCAAGGAATCAATATAATGAACATTTGCAAACAGAATGTGTGGACAAAGAGGAATATTATGAGACATACTGAGATAGGCTGCAGCTTCCACAATAAGCTGTTATATTTCATGCTGGGACAGATTGCAAGGGTGGAGGGTGGGTCTGGGGGGAGGTGGGAAATGGGAGGGAACAGGGTGCATGATGTGAAAGTCACAAAATAAATTTTTTCCAATAAAAAAACCAAAACAGTTTTTAAAAACTGGGAAAAAAGAAGAAAGCTGAAGACTCTTCTCTTCCTTCTCTGGGCCACAGTGTCACCATTGCTAAAGCAAGAAGTGATGATCTAAAATGACCACTGAAGAATTCTGGTACCAAGAACTGTCCGCAACCACAGCCCTTGATCATAGGCTGAGGAGCTAAGGATTCGTTCTCAGATTTTATTTAATGCCTATGAGGCCTATGAGGATTAAGAACAAGCAGGCTTTCTTCACAGAAAAAAAAAAATCAGGAAGTGAAGTCCAGGGTTTCCCAGATGCCATGGTACCCACATATAGTAAAGCCACATGCCAGCATCTATCACCCTAGCATAGGTCTGTCAACACCCCTAAGTCTGCAGCCCACACCAGGGCTTCTCACTGGCTGCTGTTGCTGCTGCTGCAGTTCTGTTGGTTTTGGAGGCTTATGCAAAGCAGCCCTGGAAGTCCTCTACACACCCCACTTCTCTCCATCACACCTGACCACCCTGCTGCTGCTGACTCTTTTGTCTACCCTCTTGAGAAAGCCATGGACTTGAAAGCCAAACTGTAGCCAGCCTTCTTAGACAAGCTTTTCCCAGTTCACCCATGAGGACTTTAGTCAGACTGTTTACTGTCATAGGCCTTAGCTGGGTGAAAGCTAAAGGAACCCGCCACTGACTTCCCAAGCTCCTGCTGAAAGACTTGGTCCCCACCTACCCCTCACCTTGCACTGAGCTGGACTGTGGCACCAGTTCTCTGTTACTGTTCCCTGACAGGACAAAACACCTGCCACTACTCATAGGTGCCTGGGCAGGGCTTCACATAGGAAGGTCACCCTGATTTTCACCCAGGCCTCCTTAGACAACCAGTCAGGGACAGCATATTGGTCAGGCTAAGTCCCCCATACCCAATGCCTGACCTCCTCAGAGTATATCTGTGGCTCACATGGTGTCTGTCTCAGTCTCCTACCATCCACCAATTTCCTCTTACCTCTCCCAATTTTCTTTCACCAAATGTCCCATGGAAAAAAAAACAGAATCATAAAAATTGTCATTTAATAATCACAAAATTCTCCTGAGGGGTATGCCATTTGCAGATGAGAATATCTGTAAATTGAAAGTTGAAAGATCAAATTGCCTCCCCCAGATCCTACAGCTCCCTAGCGATGGAGCCGAGAAGCAGACTAGGGGACCCTGGTTGACAAATCCCAACTCTAACCACACAAAGACCTACCTCTGTCACTTTCCACTTGTGCTAAGGCCTCGGGAATACCGCAAGTAGGTATGTGAGACCAGCATCCTTGATTGTAAATTATAGACTGCATTATAGAACACAGTGACACAGGACTCAATTAGCTAATTCACAGAAATATCTGGCACACAGTAAGCAATTAATGAATCAATCTACCCATCATCCACATATTCAACCAACTACTTAGCCAACCACACGTCCATCCTGTACCCTTTGTCTATCCTCTACCTACCATGTATCCATGTATCCTCCATCCCTCAGTTATCTATTCATCTATATATACATCTACCCACTCATCCATCCATCCTTCATCTACTCATCCTTTATCTGCCATCCATCCATCCACATTTTACTCACACATTTTACTGTCCATCCTCTATTCATCCATGTACCTATCATCCATTCATTTGTCTATATTTGACCACTTGTCCATCCATCCATCCATCCACCCATTCATCCATGTATCCATCCATTTTCTATCCACCACCTATCAATCTATCATCTGTCATCTAGCCATACACACACACACACACACACACACACACACACTTGTATACTTTATCATCCCATCTTTCTTTGATATCTTTACCAGTGGTTATGGGCTAAAGCAAACCTTGTGGCAGATCTGGGTTTCAAAATCAAGTATCAGGTTCTAGCATCATGCATTTTCACAGCCCTGCATGGGGAAGTACTTGGAGCGATATGTCATAGTGAGTAGAGATTGAGAGGTCCCGGTCTGGGAGGCAGAGTGACTGAAGTAAACATTAGTGCTTGGTTCCTCGATCCCTCACTTTTAGAGGAAGCCTGCCCTTCTCAACTCTCTTGGTTGGGTGGAGCCATGTGGCAGGTGATGGGTGAAGCCACATGGCAGGTGATGGGTGGAGCCACATGGCAGGTGATGGGTGGAGCCATGTGGCAGGTGATGGGTGGTGTGTGCTGTGCACAAGTGTGTGCCCTGGGTGCAGAGTGACACGGTAAGTTGAAAGGACAGAACATACCCCTCCCTCAGCTAGAACAAGCAGGATACTAGAGGTGTGGCTATGGAGCCAGCAGTGGTCCCTGAGTACTGTGGTGAGTGAAGGGCCCTGCTGACTCACAAAGGTGTGAGACTTATTCCTTACGGAGGCATAGTTTGTCAGCATTCAGTTCTCCTCAGCCAGTTCTGACAGACAAAATGGGCCAACTTCCATTGTGAACTTTCTTGGATCTGCCTTAGCTCTGAGCTTGGCTCCAAGGGCCAGGCAAACTCCCACAGCTCGGTAGCATAATGTAACCTACATGTGTTCCTTGGCAGGTCAGGAAGCTGTGTTTGGAATGAACTATGGCCGCTGTGGCTTCTTCTGGAGGCTCCTGAGGCAGGCTCTGTCCAGGCCTCTCTCAGCTTCAAGGGCATAAGGTCTCCCTATGTCCTGCCCTCTTCCTAAAGACACCAAAAACTGACCCGTTCAGGACCCACCCAAATCCACTGTGAGCCCAGCTTAACACATCCCCTTTGCAAAGATCCTCTCTCTACAACCAGGGTCACATCTTGAAGATGGGGAGGGGTGCATGCTACTCAACCCGGTCACTGCTCTGAGCTCTGCTCACACTTGCAAATATTCAGAAAGACTCATTCCTTCCAGGCCTATGAGGACATTTGCTGAAGTGTGAAGAATTCCACAGTAGGCATCATGTTGGGAACAAAGGTCTTAGAATAGTCTGATGGAAGAAGCAGAGACACTCTGAGACAGCCTCTTATGGACGACTATATAGTAGTCCTGTAGACCCTCCTACAGTGGGTACAGGTGGGCAGAATAGGCCTTGAGGTCCCAGGAACCATGTGAGTGCCCACATCTTTCACACTAACCTCTCTGCCTCAGGCTGATGCCTGACGGTGGGAGGGTCTCTGTAAGTGCTGCTGGACCTTGTCACCCGGTTTACACACATCACCTGCTGTCTCGCCATCCTTTTTTCGCAGAGACCATCTGTGAGAGACAGCGGGCCAGGTTGTCATGGCCCCCACCCCAATGGCAAGACTGGAGACCTCTGTTCAGTGACCCTGGCCTGGGCCATCGGCTCCTCTCAGCAACTCTCACCAGCACCCACTGGGCCCATCTGTCACAGCAGAAATCCCTGCACCTATGTCAGCCTGCTCGGCAGGAAGTCACACAACACTTGGCTCTTCCTCTGCTTCCCAACCTGACTCTATGGTATCATCTACTAACTGATTTGCCCAAGGCTCTTGCTCCTGATGGGCCAGAGCACACCTGGCATGCCCTGCATGAAGGCACACTTGCTTCTGACCCTCTCTCAGTCTTGCATAACACCTTTGGCCTCCCAGAGGGAACTCGGGCCTTCCTGTCTGAGTCTTGGGGGAGTAGAGTTGACCAACAAGCTAGCTGTGTTGAAACTGCTTTGGTAAGGGTTATGGGGCTTGTGAAACACACCTGCTGGGTAAGGAAAGGTGGAAGGCCCGAGTGAGGCAGGAGTGGGCTTGGACCACCTGGTTCATGGCCCACTGACCTGTGTTTATATCTGTGTGACACATAACACACTGTGGTGGCAAGGGGACACTTAAAGTACTGTATGCAGGTCCTCGTGCACAGTGTTCCAGAAGGGCAGGAAAGGCCCAAAAGGATCAGTCATGCATATCCTAGAATCTGCATGCAGGGTCTACCGGAGTCCCCAGGCTCTAAGTGTCCATGGTGATCTCCCCAACAGGGAAACAGCGGAGGTCCAGGACCCAGGCCATCCCTTCATGGACTGCAAAGCCTCAAACAGAGCTCAGGTCTCAGCTTCCTTAGCTGTTCCCAAGAATAGAGGTGAACTGGTTTCCCTCTTAGCTTATAGTGTGAAGGCTGCTGTCAGGAGGTCAGTCAGGCCAACGCAAAGGTCTCCAGTCTCCTCTTGGGGCTCTTGTCTGCCAGAGACACAGGTTTTCTCTGAGACCTGCTGCTACAGTACTCCTGGTTGGTCTGTGGGGAAAGCAGCCACTCTCCCAGGGCTGGGTACCTGACTGGGGCCTGGTCTTTTCTGTCACCAGCTATGTATGCCACAGGCTCCATTCCTTTCTTTATCCCTCAGGCAGGTGCATGTTTCTAAGTTCCTCCAGGACAGAAGAGGGAGCTTAGAAGTGGCCAGTTATAGTTGTGGTGCCACCAGCAGAAGGGACAGCAGCCCCACTGCCCTCCCATTTCCTGCCCCTGCTGCTGTGCTCTGCAAGGACAGCCTGCATCTGCCCAGTCACAGCTGCATCCCTGACAGCTCCACAGTGACACGAGCAAAGACACAGGACCATCGAAAACCCAGCAGTGCAGCCAGCATCTCCCAGCGTCTGATGAACTATGTAATCACACATGTGTGTTGTCGGAAAGGGCAGGGAATCCAGCACTTAGCAAGTGGTATCCTGAAGTCCCTTACCTGTTAGTAAACATCTGGGGACAGATAGACAGCCACACTAGGCCTTAAGAAAGAAAGAAAAAGGAAGGACATGACTACTTCTAGGTATGGTGGAGGAGAAGGTTTATTGTAGATAAAAGGGAGAGCAGAGCCAGAGGCAGGGACAGTGGGGAGAGTCCAGAGTGAACACAGCCCTGAGGCCTGGCCACACGAGGTAGGATTGGAGGTGCGCCAACCAAGAGGTCAGGAGGGTAAAAGGTAGACCAAAAAGGCCCTGTAATTAAAATGGCTGGATTATGTAGGGAAGGGAAGCTGGAGGAAGGACAGCCCAGCCCCTGGACTGGAGAAGTTTAGAGTAGGATGTGGGACATGCCAGGCATACCCTGTAACAGGTAGGGACAAGGGATCCTGGGAGAACCTCGCAGCCAGGTCCATTTTGATATGTTAGATAGGCACCTCAGTTATAGCCTTTTGTCCCAGGTTGGAGACCTAACAGTCTTGAACTGAGTCCTGGAAGCAGATGCCTCCTGTCCTGCCCCTGCTTGCAAATGGGCCAGCCACTGGAAGTACACAGCATATTGAGTATCCAGAGCACTCTGGGGGTGACTGGGCTGGGCCCCTTCTGTGACAGAACTGAATTTGGGAAACCTGCCCTAGGGCAGGTCTGTGTGAAGGAGGCTGGTGGCTGCTGGGTGACCACAGAGCTCTAGCTCTGCAGGCCTCAGCTTTGCTGCCTGGCTACAAGAAGGCGATGGATGTCTGCCAGGTTATTGGGGCTGCCTGCTTTGGGGTTACTGGGCCACAGGCTGCCTTAGGGCTTTCCTCTCCCCCAGTTCTAAATGTCAAAGCACAAAGTCTGTGCCTGGGGCTCCCCACTAGGGCCAGGGCTCTGACTCCCTCAGGCTAGAAACAATGGTTTTTGCACTTTTCCACTGCCTGGTTACCTGTGCCTAGGGCCAGGCATGAGTGCCATCAAGGCAATGTCAGCATGGATACAAAGCAGCGGGGGACACAGTCCTCCTCCTCCTCCACCTTCGGGACAAACAGCTGGCAGATGGAATCCAGGCTTTTCCTGGAAGGTGACCCAGCAAGCATCCACAGGGACAGGAAAGTTGAGCATTTGCTCAGTCATGCTGTGCCTGGGGACATATTGTCTCCTGAGAGCCAGGCATCTGCACCTCCATGTGCTTTGCTCAGAGAGACCAGGGCAGCTCTGTCATGAGTGCCCTCCTCAGGAAAGCCACAGGATGACAGCCTCTGCAGCCCCAGATCCATTCTTCCTCCTTTCATAGGTCCCCCTTGTTCCTGACAAATTGCTGTTATTTCAGGTAATGTGGCTTAGCCCCGGGCTCTCCTGGTCTTTCAATAGTACACTGCACCAAGGGAATGGCCTAGGTCAAGAATAGGGAGGAGACTTGAGAGCGGTTTGTTTATGGAGATTGACAGTCAGGGCAAAAACCTGAAGGCCTGCTGACTGAGTGAGACATAGCAATGCAGGTCAGGCAAACTCACCTGTCCAGGCCTCAGCGTGCCTCAGACTGTGGTAAATGAGCCAGGTCCCATCCAGAAGGATGTGAGTGGCAGGCTGAGGGGCTTGGATGAGACATTGCCCATCTTTCAGCCATCTTCAGGGTAACAGTGGTTTCCATCATTCAGCTAGGCCCTCGGCCAAATTAATTATTGCATGTAATCCTTATTCTGGGACAGGTTCCTGCTGTTATCCCCAATTTGCAGCTAAGGAAATAGGCTCAGAGAGGTTAATTTGCTTACTTGGCTCACACAGCCAATAAAGCTAGGGCCAAGGTTGGAACTGAAGCTCATGGTTCTGGTTTCTTACTTCTGTCCTTGGCCTCCTTGTGGCTGACCCTTTTAAGGACTGCACCATCTGGCACTGAAGGTCAAGCAGACTCCCTTCTGCTTGTAGGCACCAAAGGACTAAGTGTGAAACAGCAAGGTTGAGCAGGGTACTGATGCCATTTTTAGGAGCATCCAGCTTAAAGGGGTTTCTTTGCAGACAACCCCCTGCTGGTCCTGGGGGACAGAGAACGGATAAGCAGAGGACAGGAGGGCCTCAAAGCCCACAGGAAACTATAGGGAGTCCCTGAGCCTCTGAGGTCTGTATCTGTGTCCTTGCCTCCACATCCAGAACCCTATTGTCTAAGGAAACAAAAATACATAGAAGGAAAACTCAGGCCACATACACACACACACACACACACACACACACACACACACACACACACACAAACACACAAGTACATGCACACACACGCACACACAATGATCTCAGCCAAGCGTGGCAATCTCATTACAAGGCCAAGGGAAACACAGTGTGGAGCCAGCACCCAGGCCAGCAGGTGATGGGAGCATGCCAGGGACACCTGCTCCTGCATTATCACAGTTTTCAAAAGGGTTATGCGGCCAATGCCGGGGCCCAGTGTCTGTGATCAGGTCAGTGAGCAAGAAGTGGCCCGAGTGCCCTGAATCAGCTGCAAGATGCTCAAGATCCTGAACAAAGTCCTCCCAGCACCTTAATAGTCAACTGGGCAGCTTTAAGGTCAGGGGCAAGTGTGGGAAGCTGAAGCTCCTATCATACCCTGGGTACCTGCTGGACATGCCTCTTTTGTTCCTTAACAATGAGCCTGCAGTTTTCACTGGCACACCTGTCTCTGCACTGCTTCCACCCACCTGTGTGCTGTGACAAGAGAACAGGTATGCGCTGAGAACAACAGCCTGTCCATACCTGCGGTCATGGCTCAGATGGGAAAAATCCGGGTGTACAAGTGAGGATGACTGCTGGGAGCCAAACGTCACACATCCACCTTAGCAAACACCTAGAATGGATGCCCACTGTGGCCCACACCCTCAGGTGTCACTTTCCCACTCTGGGAGGGCTCTCCGCTATACTTGTGCCCATGTCTCTGTTGGATGTCACCTGCAGCCTACAGTGCCTTCCCAGACCACAAGAACAACTGTAGGTCACCTCTTCTCCTTTTAGCAGCCCCCAGGGATCTGATAGATGCAGGGCCACCAGCACCCAGCCTTGGTTCCTGATTGGAACAAGACAGCCCAGGACAAAGCCCCGCACTGCCCCAGAGACCACAGAAGGTTGAGCCAGTGCCCTGTAGCAATGGGCTTTCTAAAATCCCCTTTCTGTTCTTCCTCTCCGAACTTCCACCCTCGTCTTCAGTCCCTGCCAATCAGTCACATGAGCCCTCCCCTTTCTTCTGGTCCAGGAAGCCCAGCCCCGAGCTGCACAGAGCACGGCATTAGCTCCATATTGTATACTGTGGAGCACACACTTACTGGAAAATTTAAAGGAAGGAGAGAAAAGAGAAAAAAAAACAGTTTTGGTGCTTTCTTCCTGTAACCAATGAGTCATCCTGGGGTGTAAGTGTCTCACTTTGGAGACTCCACCCTGACACCTGGCACCACACTGGGAAGCTACAGAGGACTGTAGAGTAGGGGTAGACAGGTCATCCTGGGGTA
>CAJQZJ010031511.1:8101551-8122096 GCA_907164525.1 Lophiomys imhausi
ACACATACACACACACAGTCAGACAGACACACACACATATGCATAAACAGACACACGGACACACACAAAGACAAACACACACATACACACACACACAGACAGACACACATACACACACACAGACACACAGACAGACACACACACACAGAGTCATACACCCCACAGGTGCACCAATACACATGCCCACACACATGCACACACATACCACTGAGAGGTAAACATTGGAGATCTTGTGAAAAGGAATAGAAAACCTGCTTCCAGGACTGTGAGACAGCCCTGCTCAGCCTGTCCACTCTAGGGTCTATTCAGTGTCTTTCAAGTGACCTCTAAGAGACAGCAAGTAAAAATGAGCAAAATGTATCTAAAACAATGGTTTGGGGGGACATGAATATCAGGCAATGGAAAACAGTTCTTAGGAGTTATGGAAAAGAAGATGAGCCCTAAACTCACACAAGCTGCTGCCCTGAGGTGGTTTCCAGGCACTGACAGAACGGACCGTCAAAGCAGATCTCTGAGAACTCTCGGAACTGAAGGCATGGAACTTAGGGAGACTGAGAAGGTTACTCGCAGGCTAGAATAACAGATATGAGAGAGGTACAGAGGACTCTGGGGTCTGAGTGCTGCTATTACTGAAGGCATGGGAGGAAGATACACATAACCAGGACAACATCCAAGCAGATCAGAGGGGAACAGTAACCAACGCTGACCCAGGCCCAGGAGCAGGGCTGCTCCACTACCTTGCCAGTGCAGCCTCCCATCCACAGGGCACAATCCATTGCTTGGGCTTGCCTCAGTTCACCCTAAACTGAACGCCGGTCTAGTCACACCTGTCAAGTCTCCAAAGCAGTACTTAAAACAGTAAGGCTTTTCCAAAGAAAACCTTAAGTAGATTTGTTGGGGATGCAAAAATATCCACCACACAGTTGGATAAAATGCACAATGTCTAGAGTCCAATAAAAAAAAGTCCAATAAAAAAAAAGTGACCAGGCATGAAAAGAATTAGGAAGATGTGAGCCACAATGAGGGGCCAAAGCAGACTGGAAACTGTCAGGGATGAGAGGATTAGCAGGCATTAAACCATTCATTAAAACTGCATTTCCTACGGCCAAAGTTACAGAGAAACAAAAACATCCTGAAAAGAGGCATGGAAAATGAAAAAAAAAAGAAAAAAACTAATAAAACTTCTAGAACTAGAAAGTCCCAAGTCTAAGATGAAAATCAAAGTGGAGGGGACTAGATGACAGATTTGATGCCGCAGAAGAATGGAGATCCCAAGGGCATACATAGTAAGTGAAACTATACAAAAGGAACTGCAAAGAGAAAAATACTTAATTTTAAATTTTAATGGAATATTATTGAAAGGAAATAAAAATCTTCCTAATTCATATATCTGAACAGAGAGAACATTCCAAAATTTTGAAATAGAAGTGTAGTCCCTTCAGATAAGAAAAACTTAAAAAAAAAAAACAAATACGCGTGTACACACACACACACACTCAAACAGGAATAAAATCACACCAATACCCAATCAAATCACTCAACACCAGTGACCACGAAGGATCTATGGCAAGGCCTTGTATAGTAGGCTGGGGCTGGGCCTCGGGCCAGTACTTAGGGCTGTTGCCGGACCAGAGTGCTTAGTGTTAGGGGAAGGGCCAGGGCCACCTGGAGCTACCCTACTGCCAGAGTTTAGTGGGCTAGGTGAGGCCACGTAGGATCAGTTGGAGATATCATGAGGCTTTTTAGGTATGGCATTCTCCAAGGCCACCGTGACACTATGCTATAGGCCAGGAGGGCTGAAGTGCGAGAACTGAAGTCTCTGGGCCAGAGGCTGAAATCTAGGACGGGGGTGAGACAGGGCTAACTCCACCCGAGGCCTCTCTCACAGGCCTGTAGACCCCAGATTCTCCTCGTGTCACACATGGCTATCCCTCTGTGTGTCTGTGTCCCAATCTTTCCCTGTACCTAAGTGACCTCATTTTGACCCAGTTGCCCCTTTAAAGACCATGTCTCCAAACACAGTCACTCTTTGAGCACAGGGTCTAGGACCTCAACCTAGGCATTTCAAAGGACACAATTCAGCCCACCTCAGAGGTGATGAGTACAGAAAGCAGGCTCAGGGGGTGCTCGGTCCATCTCAGGCTGGGGTGGCCAGGAGGGAAAACGGTCTGGTCTCACATGGAAGGATTCGGAATACCTGTGTGGTCTCAAGGGACCTCCAATGACACTTGAGCCTGCCTCTATGACCTTGGGCCTGGTTCTCAGCCACAAAAAGGACAAGGTAAACAAGTCAATAGGTGAGGTTGAGAGACCCCAGGCTGTAGGAGTAGGAAGGGTCCAGATGCC
This sequence comes from Lophiomys imhausi, assembly GCA_907164525.1. Taxonomy (NCBI): domain Eukaryota; kingdom Metazoa; phylum Chordata; class Mammalia; order Rodentia; family Muridae; genus Lophiomys; species Lophiomys imhausi. The sequence continues at coordinate 8,103,898 of CAJQZJ010031511.1, forward strand.
GCAGCCCGCTGCAGCCAGCTCCGCTTTGAAGAGGTCGTCAGTGTTTACTGGCTCTACTGTTCCCCAGAGCTGCTCTTTTGTCAGAAGACCGGGTATTAAATGCCACTTGGGGTTTATTTACTCAGCTCTGACAACCAGGAAATCAATGTTGCAACTGAACTTCTGGCAGCGTCTTTTATTAATGCTTTTAATGTCTGACTTTTACCCACTGGGGACTCTCTGTTGAGGGCATGCTTTGTCTGCCCTTGCGAGTGCAAGCTTCTGCGTGCACAGGCTGCGGGCATCTCTGCAGCAGCACACATAGCCTTTGAATGCCTTCACGAGCTGGTGTGTTCACATGGGCACGGAGCATGTTCTCATGTGTATGCCTTTCTGCATGGCTGTGCAGTATGTGTGTTTATATTTACTCATTACATGGGGCTATGCTTGTGTGTATGTGTTTGGGTGGATATCCATGTGTGCTCATTTGTGTCCACAGGTAGATACTGAGGTGTGTGTGTGTGTGTGTGTGTGTGTGTGTGTGTGTGTGTGTGTGTGTTACAGAGAACATATGCCCAGCTTGTACATTGCATCTGGACCTATCAATGTGAAGGCAAACTCACAGCTATAAACTCTGGTTTAATCTGTGGAGAGCGAGAAAGGGAGAAAAAGAGGGAGAACAAGAAAAAGACAGAGAGACAGAGATTTGCATCTCTTAGCTCCCCATATGACCCTCATTTAGGTACACAGTGAACATAGCAGGAGGACTTCAGAATCTATCAGTTTTTATTTCTAGGCCTGTGGACTTGAAACAAACCCTACTGGTGAGTGACATTTCTCACACTGGCTTCCCTCCCTGAGTGATGTTTATCAATATGACCTGGAAGGAGGAACCAATTCAGGATAGTTGTGAACATCAACCTTTGCACTTCCTACAGAAAAACCTTGAACAGGGGGCTTGGCCAGGACAGCCATGGTTTGGGTATGACAGCAGGCCATCTTATCCACATGCAGGCCTCTCTGTCTGACCTGTCCACAGGACCACAGGGCATGCATCATCCATAGAGCCCAGTGATGCCATACAACCATCCAGATGCTTAGAGGCAAAGCTTAGACCAGTCCTCCCTCTCTTCTTCCTCAGAAGAGGAAGAGTACAGTAGCACCCACTGATGGCTGACAGGGGTCAGGCCAAGGGGTCTTTGCTTGTTCCTGCCTGTCATGTGCTATTTGGCTCAAGAGCCTGATTTTTAAAGGGCTCCTGGGGCCAGTCAGGGTTCTTCCTCTCTTTCCTACCACCATGACCTCATTTAACTTCTGTTACTGCCTAATGACCCATCTCTAAAACTAGTCAAAAGCTTAGGGTTTCACTATGGGACTGTGGGGAACACCACTCAGTCCAAGGCACCTTCCAAATATAGTATCCGCCCTCACAGAAGCCCAAACAGTAACTGAGCAGCAGGTGACAGCAGGTGATACCTCCTTGGCACCCAAGGAGCAGGATCTACTTGGCTTTCTTTCTTTAAGTCATTCCTCCTGTGATGTCTAGAGTCACCAGGCCAGGGCCATGGATCACTACCAAGCCCCTCTGTTCCTTCTGAATAATAGGGACATCACTGGACCTGCTCAATACTTCTTGGCCTCCCAGAGTTTCAGGGGTGCCTATCTCTCACTGTATTCTTATTTTCACATAGCCCGGAGCTTAAGTCAGTGGGAAGTATGGAAGGCCAGCAGGTGGTGGTGGTCACCCCCTCCCCCCGCAGTCCTGCCACCTCCTCAGTTCCTTGGGAGTCTTTGTCAGGAGCTAATCAATTGAGCTATGGTCATTTTCTAGAGCCCCTGAGCCTGATCTTTGCCAGCTTTCTGGAAAGGTTTCCTAGATGCCAGCCTACCAGGGAGACATATTCCCTGAGCTGCTTTGACAAATACATGCCAGTTGCTTGTAATTAGCATGCTGCTTGCATGCTAAAGCCTCCCTGGTATGTACAACCCACTTCTTCCCTCTAGGAGCCCCCAGCCCTCTGCAGCCAGTAGGCCCTGAATATAACCTTAGGCCCGGCAGCCCCGTGAAATACGCATGTACTTCTGCTGGTGGCTACTAAGCAAGGTGTCTCTCCTAGGGAGATCTGGTCACAAGGGTCAGGACTGCTTATCCATTGAGGCACATAGTGAGTCAGTCCCATCAGGAATGTGGCAAGCTTTCAATGAACTTGCGAGCCCTTCGCCTCCATTGATGATAATGGAGGCCAACCTGGTCCAGAGTACTCTGAGCCCCTCCCCATGACCTGGGCTTGAGCCACACCCCCTACTGTATGAGGGAGTTTGGAAGCTATGTGGGCTGTCACCTGGTGCCTTTCTGGGCTAAAGCCTCCCTATTGACAGTCTTGGGCCTAGCCCTTCCCAGCCTGGCTCACATCTGTGTGAGAGAAAGTGACCATGCTCAGTTCCATGCAGATACAAGAAAGGGGTTCACATCCAGGGAGCAGGAGTGGGTGGTGGACAGATGGTGAAGGACTAGAGAGACCATTGGGCTGTAAGTATTCAGGATACAGACTTCTCAGTGAGGAAGACCATTTCGCTCAGAAGTCCTCTGGCAGGGGGGATCTATGAAGGAGGGGGGATCTGGTCAGCTGTCAGGGTGATCTGACCCATGAGGCAGAATTCTCATTATTTAGTGAGACCCTGGAGGACGCGGGCAGGTGGGCTCGCCTTAGAGAGAGCGGTACAGACTTCAATCAGGGACAGTCCTCATCACCTGCATCAAAGTACCAGCCGCTGGGCTCCTAACCCTTGTCCAGTAGGGAGAACACTCAACTTTGTTTTCATGAACCCAGCTTTCGCTGAATTTCATATTGAAGGAAATAGGTTTCCTTCATTGCAAAGAGGTGCAAGCATCAGAGAGCTCGGCTCAGGTGGCTTTGCTGCTGGGAGACTGCACAGATTTCTGGAAACATCACAAAACAGGTGTGATTGCATTTGGCTGTATTATGCTGATAAAGACCACCTATGTTGTGACCATCACAGAAATTTGGTTTCTAGAATTATCATAGCTGCATTCCCGAATAATTATTTTCATGTAGTTGTACAATTAAAACTACCAATTCTAAAGATCCTGTCCTGGGAAGGAATCCACAGCTGCCCTAAGTGTCATAGGTCAAGGACAGAAAGCTTAAAATAAAGTGGATTTGCAAGCATCCAAGGCCTGACTTAAACACACAGACAACAGTAGGAAATGGCCATCCATTCATTGGCAGATCAGACCTCACAGAGGTGTGGCAAGGACATGCGTCAGACTCTCCCTCACTGTGACACTCGGGGAAAGTAAAGGGGCAGAGATTTATTTTGGCTCATGGTTCAGCGATTTTCCCACAACCAGCTGGCTCAGATGCTTCTGGGCGGCACTGAGGTGAACATTGTAAGGACATGTTCATCTTGTGATGGCCAGGAACCAGAGAAGACAGGCTCAAGGGAGCTAGGGGCAAGACATATTTTTCCAGGGCACAACCCCAATGACACTTCCTATAACCAGGCTCCACATGCAAAAGTTTCTACCACCACCCAGTCATGCCATCAAATTAGGGTTCCACCAATGGATTGATCCAGAGCCTCCAGGATCTAATCTCTTTCCCCCAAACACTGCCTGAACATTGCAGCATTGGGAATCAGGCCTTCAACACACCTCACAGGCTTCGTGGAGGGCAATTTCAGATCTTAGCAGTGAATAATCAAAGAAATAAGTATCATTAAGCAAGAACAAGAACCTACAGAAGTTTCTGGGAACACACTTTAGATTAGAAGTTTGGGGATGAAAGAAATGTGAGTAGTGGTGGAGTGCAGATGCCTCATGGGATACTGGAGAACAGGCAATGGGTGGTCCAAATAACAGTGGGAAATGACAGAAACAGGGTGCTTAAAGAACAGAGGGATGAGACAGGTGGGAACCAGAGGCCCATGGGTGCAAGACAGAGATCAAAAAGACAGTGGGACCACCTCTGAGGGACAGGGACCAATATTCAGGATTAAAGAGCCAGTGGTGTCAGATAGGTGAGTATGATGGTTAATACCAACTGGACAGAGCCTAGAATCACCTAGGAGATAAGTCACTGGACATGGCTGTGAGAAATTATCTAGCCTGTTTAAATCACTGGGGTAGGAAGACCTTCCCTAAATGTGGGTAGTGCTATCCCATGAATAAAATAGAGAAAGCAAGCCGAGTGCCAGCATTCATCCATCTCTGCTTCTTGGCCATGGATGTCATGTGACCAGCTGCCTTGTATTCCTGCCGCCATGCCTTCCCCAGCATGACGAACTGTACTTTCTAACTCTGGGACAAAATAAACCCTATTTAAAGTTACTTTTGTAACAGCAATTTGACATAAAGTTGATACTGAGAATTGGGGCCATTTCTGAGTTAAACCTGACCATGTGATGCTTAGGCCTTTGGAACTGTTTGTAGAAGAAATGTGGAAGAGTTTGGATCTTTAAGCTAGAAAAGCTCTCTCAAAATGCTGTAAGCAATTTTTCCTGAGCTCTTCTGGTTTGGAAGGGGAGTTTAGAAGACCAGAGAAACCATAGAAAAATGCAAACTGTGGAGGCCTGGTTCAAGGGGTCCCAGAGGGAAACGATGACTCTGATAGGAACCAGGCTGAAAGCCATCTATGTTATATTCTGGCAAAGGATCTGTCCTCAGTCAGCCTGTGTCCTGAATGGGTGAGACTAAATCTAAAACTAATTGACTAATGTGTGTCTCACGCCTGAGAGCATCCCAGCCATGACAGTCCCATCACTCACCACTCTTCAGGTGTAGAATGAAAAGAAAAAAGAGCAACTAGTGAGACAGAAAGATGTAAAACGTGTAGTTTGTTGAAGAAAATAGCTAAAACAAATCCGAAGTTGTAGCCAAGGTATGTGCTGAAAAACAAACTGTAATCGTCAAAGAGAAATACCACTCCTCACTCACAGATCAGCACTAGAGCAGTAGGAAAGCTGTCCTAGAGATAAGTCCCCGTTCATCAAATGCTCCAACTAGTGGAAGACAGATTAATTTGAAAGAGCCTAAACTCAGAATGCTGAAGGAGTTCACCCTCCCTAGCAAGTGTGGTCCAAGGAAGCCAGGCTTCATCCGGAGCTGGCAGCACAACTTGGCAGCATCATCCACATGGTAATGGTTTTGGAAGCATGAAAGATATAAGATTCTGGGGTTCATGAGCCTTGCCTCAAGGTGTCAGAGAGCCTAGATGGAAGCAGTAAGTACTCAGATGATAGTGGTTGAAATAAATGTATACGGGTGAAATCTGTCAAGTAAGATTGCTCATTAGACACATTGCTCAACTGGAATTCTGAAAAGACAGCCTTGCTCCTATCTACAACAGACCCCAGGAGGAGTGGAGTAGAAGTGGACAGGCACAAAAGCTCTCCACTTCAGTATGGCCTGGGAGAAACTTAGGGCACGAACTCAGCAGGGTAAGGGGAGAAATCAGGGAAAACACTTAGAGTGTAAAACATGCCTTGCCACAGAACACAGATGATTGACTGACGCTTACACCACTAACCCCACCCAACTGTGAAGTCATTACGTCATGGTACCAGAAACATGCTGTTGTCCACTCCCTACTTGGAAGTGATGATTCGATCCCACATTATGACTGATCCATATCGTCCCAAGGGACGATATGTTAGGGTCCACCCCTTCCCAAGGCCACAAGCTCCCTGTTGGGTGTGCATGCCCCAGCCAGTTAGAAACCTGGCTCCATCCTAGTTACCCCTTACTTATTGGGATTGGACATCAGCCACTTGGGTGCTCTTGGCCTTGGCACCCTTCCATAAGTGTTAGTGGGCTCTGAAGGGTGATGAGACTTCCAATGGTTGGCAATGAATGCCCATAAGGAACTCAGGGGACACACTATGATTGTTCTTCCTAGCAGTGCAGCCTGAAGGCAGATGAATGAGACCACCATGGACCAGGGTATACTTCTGCCGTCTCTTTCCTGACCTCAGTGATTCAGCAATTACAGCCTTCTAACCTTCCATACAATCCTCAAACCATGGTTACAAGCCTGGATCAGCCAGAGGTGTAAACAGTCAGGCTGGCCACGTGAGCCAGTCACAGTGTGGGGAGGCTCTGGGATCAGGTGCTGAAGTGTTGAATGTGTGACTCAGTGATCCCAAAGGCCCCATTAGCTTTTATATCATTGGGTAGTTTGTGTCTAGCAGCTGTGTCCTTCTGAAGACTCAGGGCAGCTGACCTGAGCTAAGCCACAATCTCCTGGAAAGGGGGCCCTGACCCCTTTCCCTCCTTCTCTGTTCACTCTGCTATCAACCCAAATATCTCTCTCATTCCTGCCATGCTGTGGACAGCAGCGCTGGACTTCACACTCTCTGGAAATATCTCGTGCTCCTCAACCACTTACACAGGGACAGGCACTTCCAGGGAGTGCAGGATGGATCCCTGAGGGAATAGTATGCTGAGCAGAAGGGTGGGAAAGCATAGCTCCTTTCACATGCAACAGCCCCAAGGCCAGAACATCCCTGAGGGAAGAGGCCAGGAGCTGAGGAAGACTCAGACATACTCCACCTGACGCATCAAGATGAGGCCCAGTGGAATCTATCAGGTTCCAGGAAGAGTAATGGCCCAGGGTGATCAGTGTGTTTATCGTCATTCTTAGGGGACCTAGAGGTGGTGAAAGCAACAGAGGGAAAATCTACCTGCCCTCCAGAGCTGGGCACAGGAAGCAGCTGTGCTCCACGAGGACAGTGGGAAGAGCAAGAGGAAACAGCTCTGAGTATCCCCTTCCTTCTCCATCAACTGTGCCAGAGAGAGGCAGGTGACCTAACCGGCCAACAGTTCATACATGAAAGATAACTCATGTTTAAGTTAGATGGAGGCTTTCCCTCTCACCTCAGATGACCCTAAACTCAGGAGCTGGGGCACTGGATACTCACAGTCCCACATTTCTGGCTTCTTGGTTCCTGTTTTTAAAATTAGAAAGATAAAATCCAGCTGGGCGGTGGTGGCGCACACCTTTAATCCCAGCACTTGGGAGGCAGAGGCAGGCGGATCTTTGCCAGTTCAAGGCCAGCCTGGTCTACAAAGCGATTCCAGGACAGCCAGAGCTGTTAAACAGAGAAACCCTGTCTCGAAAAACCAAAAAAAAAAAAAGAAAGAAAGAAAGATAAAATCCACAGGCCACAGAGGGTGAGATCTAGAAAGAAATTATTGTAGATTCGTTTTTTAAAAAATTCATAGGTCGGAGTTAAGAGAGACAGAGGGCAGAGCTATCGCAAGCAAGAGGGGTCCCCAGGAATGGGCTACCATCAGGCTGCTGGTCTGGGGCCTTTTGATGGACTGAGGCTAGAAACTGGGGTGAGACACAGAGAGGGATAAACTGGACAGTCCAGCTGGTCCAACTAAGGGGGATCCAAGTTTCTCAGTTTTGATTTTGTTCTCATATATAACTTCCAGGCAGGAGTGAGAGACAACGAGGAACCAGGAACTCTCTTCTGGTGTCCCTATCCTCCAGGACACTACCATAACTGCTGCTTTGGGGTCCCTGCCCTACCTGAACAATTCCCACTTGTTTTTATCACAGCCTCCTGTCCCACATGCCCGATTCTGAGAACCATGACTCCAAGACAACACTAAATGATCAATTCCTACTTCCTCAACTTGTCCATGGTGGTAGTGACCTAAAAGGAGTCTTTATTCTGTTTGTAAGGGTGAGGGACTCAGGTTAGGGTTGAACAAACCATGTCTAAGCAAAGCCAGAGCTGGATCATAGGGTAGTTCATTGCTTGGGACTCTGTCCAGATGGGTCTGGAAAAGGCCAAGAGATGGTTACAGGCAAGGCTACCTACCACACACGAGGTACCCTGACAATCAGGGAGGCTTCCAGAGCACAAGGACACTGGAAATGGCTAGCTGTAGGAGACGAGGCTCTGAGCGTCACATAAGCAAGCCTGCAGAAAGCTGGGCAGCACCTCAGGCTTATTCTCAGATCATGGGTGATGCCTGAAGTAAGCAGACAGCAATCAGAGCTGGAAACTTATCTGGTTCAACGTGGACAAGGGTTTCTGCATACAAATCAGGAGCACCCAGCCACCATCTGATAGCATGAAATGTTATCTCTATGTGTGAAACTATCTACCCAGATATAACAAGACAAAGGAGAGGCAGGGCATGTTTGTGGCAATTTCAACACGAGGAGTAGCGCTGGTTAGTTTTTGTTTTTGTTTTTTGTTTTGTTTTGTTTGTCAACTTGACAAAAACTAGAGGATGTCTCCATCAGATTGGCCTGTAGGGAAGCCTCTGGGTCCATTTTCTTTATTAATATTGATGTGGAAGGCACAACCCACCATAGATAGTTTTTTCTTTTCTTCTCTGTATTTTTTTCTTGCCTTATTGCACTGGCTAAAATTTCCAGCACTGTGTTGAATAAAAGTTATAAAAATAGAAATTCCTACTTGGGAGTTAGATTTGGGAGAAAGAATCCTATTTTCACTATTAACTCAATGGTAATGACACTTGTTAAAATTTTTTCTCAAGTTGAAAAGTTTTCCTCTGCCCCTACTTCAATAGGTTTTTAAAAAATCATGCATGAAGACTGGATTTTTGCAAATGATTCTGCATTTGTTGATATTATCTCGTCTTTTCTTCCTTAAAATGTTAACATGGTGGGTTTATTGCTTGATTTTTAAATATTAAATTGGCCTCACATCCCTGCATTAAAACTCCCTAGGTCATGGTTTATAATTCTTTTTATATGCTGCTGAATGCTGTTAGATTTTATGCTGTAAGGAATTTCACATCTGCATTCACGAGGAATACCAGCCTATGGTTCTCTTTTTGTGTTATGTTTCTGGTTTTGGTAATAATAGCTTCATAAAATGAACTAGCAAGTATTCCCACCTGTGCTGTTTTCTGGAAGAGATTATGTACTATTGGCATTAATTCTACTTAAAGCATTTGGTGGAATTCTCCACTGAAACCATCAGAGTCTGTATATTTCTTTGGGGGAAGTTTTTAAGTTATGAATTCAATTTCTCTAATAGTCAGAAGATTGCTCAAATGATGTTTCAGAAAGGGTGAATTCTGGCCGTTTGTGTTTTTTAAGGCATCAACCCCTTTCACCTCCGTTGTCCATTGTCAGATGTCCGTGTGTGGAGTTGTTCCCACAGTCTCCTACCCTCCGTCTGATGTCTGTGGTGTGTCTTGTTCCACTTGTGATTTCGGCGATGTGCTTTCTTTAATTCTTCTGCTTTTTTTAATAGTTTTGTCAATTTTATTAATCTTTCCAAGGAGTCAGCTATTTCTTCACTGTTTTTTGTTTGTTTGTTTGTTTGTTTTTAATTTCAAGTGGCACAGATTTGGGTTTTTGTCTTTATCTTGATCTCCTTTTGCTTGTTTTTGGTGCAATTTGTTTTTCACTTCCTAGGTATTTAGCTGGACTATAAAATTCAGAACACTGTATTTTCATTTAATTCTTGTTTTGTTTTAAGTGTTCTCTAGAGATCCCCCCCTTGACAAAACGTGGAAGTGTGTTCAGTCTCCCAGTCTAGAGAGTCCCTAGTCATCTTCCTGATGGTGATTTCTAGGTCACCTCCATTGTAGCAGACAAGATGTCCTGTGATTTACTCGTTTAAGGTTGTTGAGGTTGGTTTGTGCTGAGAACACAGTCAATGTAAGTATGTGTTTGTGGCATTTAAACTGAGTTTGCCTTCTGCCTGGTCTGGCAGCATGTTCTGCAAAGAGTAATTCAACCCACCTGCTGATGATGCTGATGAGTTCACCATGCTTGTTAATTTCATGCCTGGTTGTTCTACCAATTACTGAGAAGGGATAGTAAACTCTTCGGTGACTGACTATGATGGCTCTGTTGATTTGTCTGTTAGCCCGGTCAGGTTTTGCTTCACTTTACACATGCTGCTCCTGTGTTGTTTGGTGCATGTAAGTTAAAAATTGATACAATTGGGTGACTGCACCTTTTATCATACCACAATGTCCCTATCCATCTGTGTTAAATCTATTTAAAATAAACTTTACTTTACCTGGTAGTCATGCATCTGCTTGACGTTTTTTGTGGTTAGTTTGGATGAGGTGTCACTTTTTATCGTTTCACACACACACATACACACACACACACACACACACAGAGAGAAAGAGAGAGAGAGAGAGAGAGAGAGAGAGAGAGAGAGAGAGAGTTTTTTATTGACACCTGAGAGGTGGAGCTCCTGTTACTGCTGGAACAGTAGATCTCACTAGATCTCCGTGACCACAGTGGGAATGGCCTCATAATCCAGTGTTGGTTCTGACTATGAGGTCCTGTAAGATATCATCTCAGTGGGGAGAGTGGGAGGCATGTCACCATGCCCATGTGGCTGTGTAATTCCAGACTTGACACTTTAGGACTCACTACTAACCACAGGGACTAAGTCAGTCCCTCTTCACACTTGGCTATTGTAACCCCACTCACTGAGGTGTCAGAGGCTTCGAGCCACCTGTCATAAGTGGAAGTCCTGGTTCCTCCCTCAGTGTGATATGCTGAGGGTAGGCTACGGTTTTCCTTGGTACTCGGCTAGAGTGTAGAACTGCTGATATTTAGTGGTTCTCTGTTTTACAAGGCTGCCTTTTCTTGATGGTTTAGCTGAAGATGGCCGCTTTGTTGAGCTTGCTTGGTCTGTCACATTATAGGCTTCTCAGTTCTAAGATTGGAATACACAAGACTGAGGAAACCCAGTGACTGAAGAAACCCAGTAAAGCCACCAGTGTGACCTGTGCTAGGTGCCAAGGTCCCTTCTACCCTGTCCTCTTCCCTCTACTTTTCATAGTGTCCTTCATTTTATTTTGTATACTATGTTAGTTATATATAGTCAGAGAAATCAGAAAATGTATCTCTTCACCATTTTTCCTCAAGAGAAATTCACCATCACCTGTGTCAACACATCAAAAGAGTCTACATATAGCACAGGAGACATTACCCATGTCACATTACACCAAAAAAAAAAACAAAACAAAACAAAAAAAAAACTCCATGTGACCACAGAGCGCAACACAGGGGATGTCATGCTGCATAGTGCTGTTCTAGGTCCAGCAGGAATGCTGCTGTTCAGCTTCCGGTGGGGAATTCCTAGCCTTGTCTGCTATCAGGCCAGAAATGCACACTCTTCCACTGGAAGGTCCTGGCAAGTCAGTCTGGGCAGTAAAGGTTGGAACATAGACCAGGAGATCCATACCCTCAGGATATTTATCAGGCCAGAGAGGCAGGAGAAAAGTTTTATTTTTACTGTCAAATATTACAGCTCTCTTAGCTAAGCAAGCAGGAGAGTTAGTATGGCCCTAACTCTCTATCTTGCAGAAGATTACTACTCTTTTAGCTGAGCAACATGCTGGGCAGCTTCAAGGAGCCTGGAGGACCTGGAGTTGGGCTGGGTGGATGGGTGAATCCTGTGGCTGTTCACGCAACAGATGAACTGCAATGTGTGGTGTGGGAGAGGCAATGGAAGCTCAGCACCTCTCAGTGAATATCAGAGGTGGCCACTGGGGTGACTGACTGGTGATCAAGCCGTGAGCCTGGCTAGGCAGCTGGCAGCAGCGAGGTGGAATCCTAGCTAGGCAAGCAATGGCAGTGAATTCTTCATGGAAGGAAGAGCTCTTCCTTCCCAAGCCCAAAATAAACAGCCAAGTCTCAGATGATCATTGTGGAGCCATGGAGAAAGAGAGTTTATTTTGTGAATCAGGGTCATTATATGAATGTGTTTGATTCCCTGGGGCTAAGAGTGCCAGGGATACTTCATTAGCATGGTGAAGTGTCTCCACAAATCCCCAGGTGTTCACTGGGTGGGTTTCTTATCATGAAAGGATTGAGCTATGTGACACTCCTTAGAAGATTTGAAATTTCCCAAAATAAGACGGAGGAGGGGATCCAGCTGAGAAAAGGGAGTCCATCATTCAGCACTGAGCTCAGGGGCTTCCCAGTAATGCCAGACCTCAACCTTACCAGCAAGATCCCACAGCATAAATGAGACCTTGTACTGAAAGCAAACTTACTCTAAACCAGTGGTTCTCAGCTGCCCTAATGCTGAGACCCTTTAATACAGTTTCTTGTGTTGTGGTAGCCCCCAACCATGAAATTATTTCATTGATTTCATTGCTACTTCGTAACTTTAGTTTTGCTACTGTTATGAATCATAATGTAAATATTTTTGGAGACAGATGTTTGCCAAAGGGGTCATAACCCACAGGTTGAGAACCACTGCTCTAAACACTCTTCTTGCACTGTGAGTGATTTGAATGGACGCATGGGGATGCACATGGTAACATGCTATTCATACCTCTTCTTAGTAGCCTTTGAGATGCTACACTGATTGGTTCCATAATCACAGACAAATTTACCAGCAACCTAAGGAATTGCTGAGTAGATTCTCCCCAGTGAAGCCTCCAACTGAGAAAAGCCCTGTGAGCCCCAGCAGAGGACCTAGTCATCAAGTAATGCGTGGAGATAATGTCTCCCTAAATTCATTTGAAAAGCTGTTTCCAAGGCGATGGTGTTAGGAGATACTGGCCACAGGATGCAGTGCTTGGAATGGGGGTGATGCCCACATGGTACAGAAGGCCTGAGAAGCCCATCGCTTTCTGACTGTGCAAGACCCAGAAGAAAAACAACTGTGATGTACAGACCTCCATGGCCACTGAATCTCTACCTCCTGGCTACCAGATCTGTGAGAAATAAGTGTGTGTGTGTGTGTGTGTGTGTGTGTGTGTGTGTGTGTGTGTGTATGTGTGCGCATGTGTTATGAGGTAAAGCCTACAGCACCGTGACAAAGCAAATTGAGCTAAGACATCCAGTAACTGAAGAATGGGCATGTGTTTCTCTGCTATACCGAGTTCATGGAAACTTCCTGCACAAACAGTCAATGTTTAACTACACACTGACTCCCCAAAACAGCATTGCCTAAGAACTTCCACAGATCTCCAGTCCTTCAGACTGTAACCCCCTTCCTGGTTGCTGCATAGGTTCTTCTGGCCAAGTCCTAGATGAATATTTACTCTCATGGCTACCCTCCCCCTCCCCAGAAACCTCCCTACCCTATAACTCTTATGTTTGTAAGCTTAAAGAGCTAGAGAGAGAGAGAGAGAGAGAGAGAGAGAGACCTAGACAGAATCTTTAAGCTCCCCCACCAGCTGCACTTGACAGCCTCCAGCCCCCATCCCAGGCTTTCTCCCAGTCATCCAAGCTGGGGAGCAACCCTCTGCACAACACAGTTCATCCTACACATGATTTCCCATTTCTCCATCTTTCCTGGAAGTCTTAACTATCAGTATTTGCAAAAGATTTATGGGTGAGAGAATGAGTGAGTGAACCCAGTGGGAAACCAACATGGCAATAAGATAAGAGGCAGTTAGCACCTAATAGAGACAGAAGAAAGCCATGGGGATGGATGAGGGCAATGCTGCCTCAAACCTACCAGTGTGTTTGATGTCACTAAAGTATATGCTTCTGGGCTGGAGAGATGGCTCAGCCGTTAAAGGCTAGGCTCACAACCAAATATATAAGTATATGCTTCAGATGGCTAAGGCAGTATTAGAGACCACATGAAAAATGTACTCCACGGGCTCACATGACTACACACTCAGTCCTCAGCTAGTGACACCATTTTGGGAGGCTGTGGAACCTGTGAGAAGGGAGGGCTAGCTGAAGGACACAGGTCAGGGGGTGGGCTCTGATGTTTACAGCCCTGCACTACTCTCTGTCATGTCTCTCATTCCTGGTCCTCTGAGCTGTTAACAAGCTGTGTCATGCCCCCAACTGCCAGAAAACCAGTCACCATCATACCTTCCCCACCACGATGAACTGTGGCACTTTAGACTGTGAGTAAAAATGTGTTATTTCTCCTATGAGCTGTTTCTTGTTGGATAGTTGATCACAAGAAAGAAAAAGGTAGCTAATGTAAGCAATAAATCTTGTATTGTTTCTACTTTACCACAATACAAGGTTTTAAAAATTATACTGAAAAGTACTTGCAGAATCAAAAAGGGACTTTAAAATGCATAGCACATCATCAGACTCATTAATTCTATTTATAGCAATCTATTCTGAAAATAATAATTCCTTAGAGTTAGTGGATATACAGAGCTCAGAGAAACAGTAGTTATTCTAGAAATGACAGAAATAATTTATTTGTTAAACAGAAGTGTTAAATACATTATAACTCACATATCCTGCAATGTTTGTAATTCCTTAGAATACTTATGTGAGCATTACAAAATCAATATTTTCTTATGTTATAATAATCACCAAGAAAAGAAGGAGCTAAATTTTAAATAACAACCCTAAAATTATCATTATGTTCCTGAAACAAAATGGTCATAGAAGTGCCATGTTCCCGCCTGTACTTGGAAGTTTCTGTTGTATTGTCTACATCCTTTGTGAGTTCACAGTGCTGTGAAAGTTGGGATGGTTTGAAAAAAGTTTACATGTGTGTTTCAAATGCTATAAGAAGAAAAGGGAGGAGGAAGAGGAAGGGACCACCCATCAACGGAGGTGTCCACAGCCCGAGAGCATGGCAGAAGAGGGCTAAGACTGCTGACAGCATACAAGTTCAGTGAGAAAGCAACATGGATTGAGCCCTGGCGGGGTGCACACGACGTGAGCATGTGCTACTGGATGCGAGCTTCGCCCCATTCTCTCCTTCCTGGACATGGAGGCTGCTGGGAATTGGATTTTGCCATTTTGGTGAAAAAGAAAGTGGTCAAATCTGATCTGTTCTGAAACAAGCCAACCATTGTAACACATCCCAAGCTCCTTGATGAAAACCAGTCTCTGTTGTCGCTGTTAAGGAGAGTCCTATCTGGCAGAAACCTCTAGGGAGGCTGTGGGCACACAAGGGCCCACCTCCGAGCCCCCTGTTCTATGCTGCTCCTCCACCCCAGGTCTCTGCCACTCTGTCCTCCCAGCTTGAGATGTGTTTCAAGAGGAAAGTAGAATGCCTGTTACAGGCACTGAAATCTAAGCTCCTGCATGATGAGAAGCTTTGTGCCACGGCCTTGGGTCATGACTTATTGGCGATGACCTCAAGATCACAGGCAAAAGCTAAACCGAACAGGCAAGACCACAGCAAATGAAAATATTTTGTGCATCTAGAAAACAGGCAACCCTGCAAGAGCCCCCATGCACTGGGAGAAAAGGTTCGTAGACCCTCCCAGACTTCTGATAAAGGGATAAAGGCAGGAAAACCAGCAAACTATGCAAGGATCTCCTCCAACCTAGAGCTAAAAACTTGACTTTTAAATAAGTATGCAACCTAACTAAATAACTTCCCAAAGAGGGCAGAAAGGCAGCATGAAAGGAGCTTACGTCACCAAGCATCAAGGGGATGCCCTGAACACCTGTCATGATCACAAGTTCCAAAAGGCCTTGATAGCACATGGAAATGGGGATTGCTACTTACACAGTTGGTGCAGGTGGGAGTGGCGTAGTCATGGTGGAGAAAAGACCTCAGAATCACCAAGTCACCCAACAACCCAAACCACGGGGTGTACATCCAAAGGAAAGGAAATCACCATCAGGAAGAGAGGTTACCTCCAGTGTCCACAGCAGCACTACTGACAATATGACAGATGAGGTGGGTGCCCCTCAGCAAGGGGCTGGACCAACAGAAGGTCTGGGCCACAGGCACCATGGACCACTATGCAGTCATGAGCAGAGCTCAGTCCTCTCACTTGCTCCAGCATGGATGAACCTGGAGGATTTAGGTGGAAACCATGGCAAGCTGCGTCTGGGAAGGCAAATGCTGCTAGTCTCACTCCTGTGATAAATCTGTAAGAGTCAGACTCTGAGAAGCAGAGAATAGGATGGTGGTCACTAAGGTCCTGGGAAGAGAGGATAAGGAGTGTTGGTCAAAAGGTACAGTTTTCATTATGCAATCTAGGACGTCCTAGGGTCATGGCATAGTAGAATGCATATGGCTGCCTACCATACACTATAATGCATGCTTCGAGTTTTACTAAACAGATAGATAGATCAGATTAAGTGTTCTTGTCATAAAAACACCAATAAAAATAACTTAGAGGAAGAACCCCGGGGGTGATGGGGTTTGAGGATCTGCCTTAGCAATGGTTACCTCGGATGCGCAATTACCTGCAAACTCATCAAGCTGAGCACATTAAACATGCACGGTGCCTGATTTCATTGACCTCTCAGTAAAGCAGTTTTTGAAAAAGGCATGCCGAAAAACATGCAATGATCTATAAACAGAGCCATCTCTGGAGGGCAGGGTCACATGCTTCTTGCCTTCCTTGAATTTCACACAATGAGCATGTACTAATTTCATAGTAAAAGCTACATTACACTTAAGATAAAGAAAAGGCAAGCTTTCATGGTGAGAGAGTTAGGCTCTACTGCCCTTGTAGATTCCGAGGTGAGACTATTCCTTCCTGGGAGGTTTTACATGAACAATATGAGCTAAACCATTTTCAACATTCCAGAAAACTGAGCCCTGGTCTCCACAGGCTGGAGACAGAGGCTGTCTCCTGCACATCCCGCCTCTCCAAGGCTGGTGCTCACTTCCAGCAGTTGTTGGTGGCTCAACATCCCCAGGAGCAAGAAATAGGAAGGTAGAAGAGACCAGGATCCTGGCACACCACCAGGGAGGACCACAGGTGTTAGCCCCATACAGGGAAGACTTGACAACCCAGCATGCCAATTCCTCCCACAAAGTTCCAAGTGCTCATGCTGGAGCTGCTAGCTAATCAGAAAGAGAGAGGGAGATAGTGGTCTAGGAAGTGGGAATCTCTCAGAAGTGGAGAAGGGTGTGTCCTGGCAGAGGTTGACACTTAAGAGGTAACAATAACCAGCCTGTGAGCCCTTGGTGTTCAGATGGCCCTGATGGGTAAGACTGGCCCAGAAATTGTTCCTTTTGTACACAGGAAGTGTGACAGTGAGTGGGACATTCTAGATCCTCTTCAAATGGAGCTGTGGCAATGCTTCCCATAACTGAATAAAATTAGACCCTTCCTTTGTGAAAGGCACAGACATAAGACTCATTCCCAGAAGCCAAAAGCAAAACTTTCAGAAGAAAATGGTCGATGGACGTTTCTTCACAAACTTGAGATGCGAGGGGATAAGTCAGTTGCATAAGTTCTAGAAAGCCCATGGCCTTCAAAGGAGAGGCACTCGGACTATCTTAATGTTAAAACATCTACACTAAAGCCCCACAAAGGAACAACACAAGCTTTGGCCTGGAGTAGATGGGACAGTGCTTGAAGTATAGTGAGGTCAGCAGAAAAAAGTGGAGTGAGCTCTGACAGACCAGAAGGGCCAATAACCTTGAAGCAGAGAAAAGAAGCCAAGATAACAGCATTCCCAGCCAAGGAAATCTAAATAGCAATACACAGTGAATGGCTCCAGCTGACTCAGTCAACTAGGAAATGAAATCAAACTGTCAGCAGGCCATTAACACCCATGATCAGAGCAGAAGCTACAGGGCCAGTGACATCAGCTAGTGAGGACACAGGGTCCCATCAGCGTGAGCAAGAGTGAACCCAAGCACCCACCTTGCAGAGCTACTGGGGGAATCTGAGTGAGTCTCCTTCCAGGCTTACTCTACCTGAAAAGTAAATGCTTGGAAAGTTCACCCCAAATTACACCAGGATAAGGGCCCGTGGGCTGGGATATGCACAAGATCCCTGACTTTCGAGGAATGCCACTTAGAATCCTTACACATAGGAAGGAAGCAAGCTGCATGCCGCAGGCACTGCTCTTCCAGTCTGAGAGGCAGGATACAAGAAGGAGTTAAGGAAGAGGGATGCAAGGGTGTACTGTGTCCTTGGTCTAAAAGGTGGAGAGGGAGAGGCTTAAGATTTTCACCTTCCAATGGTCTTACTGAGATACGACCCCACCATGCCTCAATAGCAGGTCGTGGAGGCAGAAAGGGACCAGCAGCAGAGGCATCTGTTGGCGGCATCACGCTCACACACCCTAACTAAGACGCCTTGATTTCTGCTGCTCAGGACAGGAGAGAGCTGCCGAACTGAGCACAGCAGAGAGTCTTCCTCCACATGGAAAAATCAGAACACACCACGACACTGCTTGTTTGCAATGAAAAACACTGTGAATTTGTAAAATAGTATCTGTTAACTTTTCCTGTTGCTATAATAAAAGACCCTGGCAAAAGCCACTGGAAGGAAGGAAGGAAGGAAGGAAGGAAGGAAGGAAGGAAGGAAGGAAGG